>QRDG01002442.1:236694-330102 GCA_012064385.1 Puccinellia tenuiflora | reverse complement strand
AAGGGCAATTCAACCGAGCGGTGGCAAGCACCTACCGTGTGCGGGAGCCAAGCGAGAGTGGCAGAGCGCACGCTGACTCCGAGAAGAGCTGGAGCAACCCTGCAAGCACCATATGTTCAGGAACCCGGAAACGGGCAAGTGGGGATCCCGTCACCTGTTGAAGGACTGCAAAAAGGCACGCAGGATATACCAGGCAATGCAGAAGATAGTCGCTCAGCCAGCCACGCAGTTGGCTCTCCAGGCAGCACCCGCAGCGCAGCCAGTCGCGCAGCTGGCTCTCCAAGCAGCACCCGCACCCGCAGTCGCTAATCCAGCACAGGCAGCGGGAGCTTTCTATCAGCAGCAGCAGCCGCAGCAAGAGGCCCCTGACGCATATCCAGCGGCACGCGGACAGCTCAACATGATACAGAAGGGGCGCCCTTCAAACAGGACCCAGAAGATCATCACCCGCCAAGTCTACCAGGCTGTCACCTGTCCACCTGCAGTACCCGAATACCTGAGAGGGTCAGAGACACCGATCACGTTCTCCAGAGCAGATCATCCGCCTGCGGTACCACGACCCGGGCACGCCGCTCTGGTAGTCGAAGCTCTGATCGGGGATTACACCTTGAAAAAGGTGTTCATGGACGGAGGCAGCGGCATCAACATTATCTTCGCCGACACCCTCAGAAGGATGAACAGGCCAACAACAAACTTGACGCCATCAGACCACCTTCCATGGCATAGTACCAGGGCAAGCAGTCACGCCCATGGGAACAATCACACTCGACGTCATCTTCGGCACACCCGACAACTTCCAGAGGGAGGCGATCGACTTCGAGGTAGTCGACTGGAAGTCGCAGTACCATGCGATACTCGGGCGCCCAACCTTATGCTCAAGATGCCTGGACCCAAGGGCGTCATCACGGTGCACGGCGACTTCGACCGCTCCAACAGCTGCGACCGCGAATTCAGCAAGATCTCTGAGTTCTTCGGAATGGAGGAGCACCTTGCGATGATGGCAGTCGACAACGACAAAACCATCTTCCCGCCACGCAAGAAGCCAGCCAAGGACTCCGCCTTCAACACGACCGACAACACAAGAACCCATCAAGTCCACCCGACGGACACCAGCAAGACAGTCAAGGTGTCGACAAGCCTGCCTATCGCATAGGAAGGCGCGCTCATCGAGTTTCTACGTGAGAACTGGGAAATCTTCGCCTGGCAACCTTCTGACATGCCAGGCATACCCAGGGAACTCGCCGAGCACTCCTTACGCGTCCATAAGGACGCCAGACCCGTCAAGCAGACCATGCGACGCTTTTCGAGTCCCAAGCAAGACGCCATCAGCAAGGAGATCGACCGGCTGCTCCACGCCGGATTCATCCGAGAGATCAAGGACTCGGACTGGGTAGCGAACCCGGTCCTGGTGGAGAAGAAGAAGACGAAGAAACTCCGCATGTGCGTCGACTTCACCGCCATTAACAAGTGCTGCCCCAAGGACCACTTTCCGCTCCCGCGGATAGACCAGATCATCGACTCGACTGCAGGCTGCGCGCGCCTATCCTTCCTGGACGCCTACTTCGGGTACCAGCAGATCAGGATGAAAGTCGAAGATGAAGAGAAGACTGCATTTATCACACCCCATGGTGTGTTCTGCTACCAAATGATGCCCTTCGGGTTGAAGAACGCTGGAGCCACATACCAGCGCACGATGCAGCTTGCCTGAAGGAGCTAATAGGAAAGATCGTACAAGTCTACGTCGACGACATAGTCATCACCACTCGAACGGAGGACAGTTTAATTGCTGACCTCCGCAAAGTCTTCGCCGCACTCACGAGTATCAGATCAAGCTGAATCCGGACAAAGTGTGTTTTCGGCGTGCCAGCCGGAGAACTGCTCGGGTACCTCGTCTCTGCAAGAGGACTCGCAGCCAACCCTGAGAAGGTGCAAAACATACTCGCAATGCCAGCACCGACCAAGCTTCATGAAGTGCAACGCCTAGCCGGCCGAGTCGCAGCCCTCAGCCGGTTCATTAGTAAGTTGGGAGAAAAGGCCCTGCCTTTCTACCAACTGATGAAGAAGACAGATAAATTCGAGTGGACAGAGGAAGCGCAAGACGCGTTCGACAAGCTCAAGAAAACACTCACGACTCCTCCAGTACTGGTGGCGCCATTGGAGAACGAACCACTGTACCTCTATGTATCAGCCACCAACAGAGTGGTCAGCACGGTACTCGTAGTCGAACGAGGAGAAGAAGGGCACAGTCACCCTGTCTAGCAACCCGTCTACTTCCTCAGCGAGGTGCTAACCTTGTCCAAGCAGCGGTACCCGCACTACCAGAAGCTAGCCTACGGAGTCTTCATGACATCAAGGAAGGTCGTCCACTACTTCTCCGAGCACTCCATCATGGTGGTAAGCTCTTCCGGGCTCTCCGACATCCTCACCAACCAAGCCGCGACAGGGCGAGTCGTCAAGTGGGTTGTTGAGTTGGGACCCTGGGGGCTGAAGTATGCGCATCTGAAGGCAATCAAGGCCCAAGTTCTTCCAAAATTCACTACAGAGTGGATAGAGGCCCAGCTGCCAGACGTACCCGACTTGTCCAACGCATGGACGATGTACTTAGAAGGGTCCAAGAAGTTCAGATCAGCAGGGGCGGGAGTCGTCCTCATCTCACCCAAAGGCGACAAACTGAAGTACGTACTGCAAATGGACTTCCCAACACCCTCCAACAACGAGGCAGAGTACGAAGCCCTAATCCATGGCATGCGGATGGCCAAAAACTGCGGCGCCACTCACCTCATGATCTACGGAGACTCCTACCTCGTCGTGCAGCAAACCATGAAGCAATGTGACGCCATCGCCGACAACATGATAGCCTACAGGGACCTATACAACCAGTTGGAAGGCACCTTCGACGGCTGCGAGCTGCGGCACATCGGCCGCGAGAGCAACGAGGAAGCCGACACCCTCGCCAACTTGGGCTCAGACAAAGCACCGGTGCCACCCGGAGTCTTCCTCGAGTGCATCACGCAACGCTCCATCAAGCTCCGGCCTGCGCCGGGACCCTCTGCACTGACAACGAGCACCATCAATCCGCCCAGCACGGAGAAGGAACCCATGGAGGTAATGCTGGTCGAACCCACATGGACAAGCCCATACCTGGCCTACATACTGCATCAGAAGGTGCCAGCGAACCCAGTCGAAGCCAAGCGCGTCGTCCGCCGCTCCAAGGGCTTCATCGTCATCAACGGCAAACTTTACAAGCGGAGCATCTCAGGAGTCCTCCAAAGGTGCATCGACCCAGTCGACGGTCAAGCCATCTTACTCGAGATCCACGCCGGCATCTGCGGACACCACGCTAGCAGTCGAGCCTTGGTGGCCAAAGCCCTACGAGCAGGGTTCTACTGGCCCACCGCAATGCAAGACGCAGAAAAACTCATGAGGAAATGCATCGGCTGCCAGGAGTTCGCCAACAAGCCGCACGCACCGGCATCAGCACTGAAGACCATACCACTCGCATGGCCCTTCGCTCAATGGGGGCTTGACATGGTGGGTCCACTCAAGAAGTCTTCTCCGGGCGGACACACTCATCTCCTGGTGGCAGTCGACAAGTTCACGAAGTGGATCGAAGCCGCGCCCATCACAAGTTCGACTGCCTCCTCGGCAGTTAACTTCATCAGGTCGATCATCTTCAGGTTCGGCGTGCCTCACAGCATCATCACCGACAACGGCTCGAACTTCACAGCCGAAGAATTCAAGGACTTCTGCTCCGATCAAGGCATCAAGCTCAACTACGCATCTGTCTCACACCCGCAGTCCAACGGACAAGTCGAGAAAGCCAATGGCCTAGTCTGCAAGGGCATAAAAAGGCGCCTACGAGTACCATTGAGGCGCGCCGCAGGCGCCTGGGTCGAAGAGCTGCCATCGGTGCTGTGGAGTCTGCGCACCACGCCAAACAGATCTACCCAGTACACGCCATTCTTCATGGTGTACGGTGCTGAAGCAGTCCTGCCATGCGACATCAAGTTCGACGCCCCCCGAGTGGTGGCCTACGATGAGTCTGATGCAGAAGAAGCACTCGAAGATGACATGGACACCCTGGACAAAGCACGCGACATCGCCCTCACCCGCATAGCCGTGTATCAGCAAGACCTACGCAACTATCACGGGCGGCGACTGCGGCCCAGAGCGTTCGTCCCTGGTGATCTTGTCCTCCGTCTCAAGCAGAAGAAGGTGCACAAACTTGCCTCCCCGTGGGAGGGTCCTTACATCGTGACAGAGCCAATCGGCGGCGGAGCTTACCGCCTGAAGGACTCGAAGATGGGGACAGCTTGCAACAACCCGTGGAACGTCGCACAACTGCGCCGCTTCTACGCCTGATCGACCCAAATTGTAACAGTACAATGTTAAGAAGCGGCAGGTTTCAGACGCACTCTTTCCCTCGCCAGGGTACCCGAGGGGACTGAAAGGGTTTTAATGAGGCGGCCTGCTCGCAAAAATCAATAAAGTGATTTGAGGAACAATCTCTCCCCTCTACTTTTGTCAGCAAGCAACATAAACCTATGCCGCCACCCGAACCACTCGGGGGCTGCGCCATACAGGTCCAACCCTAAAATCCTCGGCCGCCACCCGAACCACTCGGGGGCTGCGCCGCACAGGTCTAAGTCAACCTAGGCCGCCACTCGAACCACTCGGGGGCTGCGCCATACAGGTCCAACCCTAAAATCCTCGGCCGCCACCCGAACCACTCGGGGGCTGCGCCGCACAGGTCCAAATCAACCTAGGCCGCCACCCGAACCACTCGGGGACTGCGCCATACAGGTCAACTCGAAAATCCTCGGCCGCCATCCGAACCACTCGGGGGCTGCGCTGTACAGGTCTAAGACAAAACCTAGGCCGCCACCCGAACCACTCGGGGGCTGCGCCATACAGGTCCAACCCTAAAATCCTCGGCCGCCACCCAAACCACTCGGGGGCTGCGCCGCACAGGTCTAAGTCAACCTAGGCCGCCACTCGAACCACTCGGGGGCTGCGCCATACAGGTCCAACCCTAAAATCCTCGGCCGCCACCCAAACCACTCGGGGGCTGCGCCGCACAGGTCCAAGTCAACCTAGGCCGCCACCCGAACCACTCGGGGGCTGCGCCATACAGGTCCAACCCTAAAATCCTCGGCCGCCACCCGAACCACTTGGGGGCTGCGCCGCACAGGTCTAAGTCAACCTAGGCCGCCACCCGAACCACTCGGGGGCTGCGCCATACAGGTCTAACTCGAAAAATCCTCGGCCGCCACCCGACGCACTCGGGGGCTGCGCCGTACAGGTCTAAGTCAACCTAGGCCGCCACCCGACGCACTCAGGGGCTGCGCCATACAGGTTTAACCTGAAAAATCCTCGGCCGCCACCCGACGCACTCGGGGGCTGCGCCGTACAGGTCTAAATCAACATCCTAGGCCGCACCCGACGCACTCGGGGGCTACGCCGCACAGGTCTAACTCGAAAACGCCTCGGCCGCACTCGAAGCACTCGGGGGCTGCGCCGCACAGGCCTGACTCGACACACCTCGGCCACACTCGATCCGCTCGGGGGCTGCGCCATACAGGTTTACAGAAGTCCACAAGATACAATTTATTCACTCGGAGGCCACCCCCACCTCGGCATACATACACTCATGCTCCCACTTGGGAAAAATATCTTTCACAAACTAATGCTACACAACAGCAGTCTGGTATTCTTACTCTACAGGCTCATCCTTTGGCGCATCGAGTGGCCCTACAAGTTGCTCACTAAAGTTCTAGACCTGTTGAATCATATGACGCGCAGCCGCAAGGGTATCGGCGTAGTCATCGGTTCCAGGCAAGCCGTCAAGCACCTTGTCCAAGGGAAGATGAGGCCGGTGCATTCGAACGTACGCCAGCGCCATGTTCGCCCCGCCAACAAGCTGGGCGTGCACGATTTCCTTCAACGCCTTGCCTTCGCGGAATCTCTCCAGCAGCGCAGCCGGTCCATTAGGCTGCTCGTTGTGCGGAAAGTACACCCTGTTGATCTGCAAGAGGGTCTTTCTACAACCTTCCAGGAGCAAAGCAGCCCGCCAGGTGCGATCCAGCATTCTAGCCAGTACACTGCCTTTGGATTTGTCTGACCAAAACTGACGAGCTTCGAGTGAGTCACCGGCGGCTTCTCTATCCACCCGCTCGTCTACTCGACTCTGCTCGGCCTTCCAGTCAGAATTCACATCTGAATCAAGACCCAGCACTTAGAACAGTGGAAGCATAAAGAAACCAAAGCAAAGCGCCAGAAGACCAACCTTGCAGCTGTTGACTGATCAAGTCTATCTGGCCAAGAAGGAATTCCTCACGCTGGCAGAACGGCGCAGCGGGCCGCGACTTCAAGCGCTCCAACTCCAACTCGGCAACCTTCAGCTTCGACTCGAGCTCAACAACCTTGTTCCTCATGTAGGTGAACACTCGTTGATCATTCACGCTCCATACAGGGGCTGGAGAAGCTCGACGACGATGGCGAGTGGGTGCAGCCGAAGAGGTGTACTCATCCTCACCCGCACCAGTAGTTCCAGCGACCTCAGGAGCCTCGCCCATCCTAGACTGCCAAGTTCGACAGCGTCAAGCAAGGAAAAGAGCACATTCATCCTAGCATAAATATGACAGAAGACTCGAAGGCACAAGTTCACATTTCAACATCAGCATGTTCGCGGCCAGAAGACCCACAAACTATACGGTCCATTACAGATCAAGACCAAAAGTAGAAGAATCTTAAAACAAAGGAGTCTACATCGCAGATTCCGACTGAGAACGGTTTTTCCTAGCGGCCAACTCTGCAGCCTTGGTGATTTTCTTCTCGAAGGTGGCAATCAACTTCGCAGCCAGCTGACTCGCCCGCGCCTTCACACCACTAAGGAACGCGGTCTTGCCATCAGGCCTCCAAGGGAAGTCGCTGACAACCTTCTCAAAATCACCTACGACTTGGTGACCAAGAAGGAGCTGGAAAGTGAGCTCTGAGCCGCGTACCGTCTGCGCACGCGTGTAGTCCGCCATGATGGTCGCGTCGCCTTCAAACGGAGCCGCAAGCGCGTCAACAGCGACCGGCGGTGGCTGGCTGGGGAGGATGCTCCGGTGCACAGCCGCCAAGGCGCCTGTCGACTTCTGCAGCGCCGTCGAGGCATATGCGCAGACGCAGTCGATGAAGCCGACAGCCTCGGCCAAGCCGACATTGACACTGGAAGTTCCTTCTGGAGGAGCACCTCCAGACGCCTCTGAACAACGAAGAGAAGACCATTTGTAAGACATCAGAAGTCGACACAAGACAAAGTAGGCAATGAGCCGAGATACTTACTCCCAATAGTATCAGCGAGGGTGAGCAAGTGTTCAATCTGGGTCTTCTCCAGATCATCCCGGGTTCGCTCACGCTCTTGGGCTTCACCCAGTGATTTCTCCAGCTCCGCGACCCGCTTCGCCATGCTCTCCCTCTCACCTGTGGATCACCGGAGCAAAGTCAACAATGAAGATAGTCGCAGCACCTCTCGAACGCAAGGGTTAGCACTCACTGTTCGCTTGCTCCAGAGCAGTGTGGAGTCGATCCCTCTCCTTCTCCATTCGGACGAAGGCTCCGGCCCCCTCCATCAGCTGGCGACAAAACGGCTGTGGAAAGAACAAGACATCAATCTGCGCCCGACTATCCTAGTCACGCACATCTTCGGGGGCTACTCCCATCGGGAGCGCTGTTCGCGCACCCGATACAGATTTTGTAGACTAAGTTAAGGGACACTTACATGCTCAAGCAACCCAGCGTCCACCGAGGTCGCATCAGCAGTTTTCTCTGGCATGGAGGAGGTCGAAGCTTTCAAGGTCGAAGCGTCACCCGCCCACGGCTCTTCTTCGGTCGCCTTCGCAGTCTGCTCGAACACGGGAGCAGAAGTGTGCTCCATCTCTGGAGGCGAAGAACCAACAGCGCCAGTACGGTCGCTGCGACAAGATAACTCAATTCAAATACTCGCAAAGTCAAAAAGTGCACTCGACAAAACAAGGTGATGGTTGCAAGACTAACCTGGTGACGTCCAGATCATCTTCGCTGCCTAGGGAAACGGAGGGCATCCTCGTGAACCCAGTCGGCGGTGTAGAGCTAAGGGGAGGCACGACCAAAGGCTCCGTCAGGTCGCTCGTGTGCCTGGCACCAGAGGACGACCCGCTCGCCTCGTCCACGTTCTCCACCTCCACCTGCTTTGCGGGTGACGAAGCCGAAGCAGACTCGCCATTCTTTCGCTTCTGCCGCTTCAGCAGCGGCTCCTCATCCTCGTCATCCTCCTCCAAGGTCTCACTCCGAGAAGTGGCAGAGGGAACTTCATCGTCATCAACCTCTTCATCCTCAGGGAACTCTGCCTCTTCATGAGGTGTCGTGGTGGGTTCACGGCAGATGCCATAGGATGGCTTGATTTGTGGGGCCGATGGACGCTGGAGGCACCCGGGGAGGGCTTGCGCGCACGAACACGCACACAAAGAACACAACACACACGGTTTTACCCAGGTTCGGGGCTCTCGTGAGGAGATAACACCCCTACTCCTGCCTATATGATCGATATATATGGACTATCACTGATTTACAAGCTTGCTCCTTGAGCTGAGATGGAAGAACAGCACGGTCTAGGCCACAACCGAGTCTCGGAAGCTCTCTCTGGCTCTCTACTGACTATGAAAGAAATGAGTTAGTGTTTATGCGTGAGGCAAGTATCCGTGCAAGCGTCGTCGTAAGAGGAGCCCCCGGTGCTCCTTATAAAGGGAAGCCTAGGGCACAAGTTAGGGCTGGCGTCAGTGCTGGCGTAGCCCGGACTGTAGCCACGCCCGGTCCTCTGACCGCTTCCGTCACCGCGCCGTGGCACGTCCCATCTATCTCCTCCGGCGCACTGCTCCCTGGTACCGCTTCGGTCAGCGGCATGGAGGTCAATCACTCTGGTCAAGTGGCTTCGTCCCATCATGCAAGTGGCTCGGCACCTGCCCCGTGATTGTAGGGACAAGACGTGAGCCTTGACCACAGCCCGAGTAAGCCTCCTTATCCGGCATAGACACACCGAATACTCCGTGACTCGGTTTCGCCTTCCCTGCACACAAGAAGAACAGAGAAAGATCCGACATATAACTCGCATGGACCGACATACAGATATGTCGGTTAGCCTGACCCGGTCAACTCCGTGTGTGCCGGCACAGTTATGTCGGTTTCAGTGATCCGTTCAACTCCGAGTCAACCCTTATATCGGCATCTTGCCCATATCCGGGGGTTGCCCCCCGACATGAGGTCCATTCTCCATTAACGGAGGAAGGCTGACAAAGCAGGAACGACCCTGTTAAAAAATTCGGGTCAGACAAAAGAAGATTTCGACATAACATACAAGACAGAAGCAAAACAAAAGGAAGCTTACCTCAGGCATAGGGTTGTTCGGCCCATACGGCTGGACCGGGCACTTGACGTTGCACAGATCGGCGGCTCGGAGACTGGTGATGCTCCTCACTTTCGACTCAACTTCGTCATCGCCGAGTTCATTGTCGTGCTCAAGCGCCCACATCGGGTGGACGCGAGCGCGGAGCGGCTGCACCCGAATCCTGAAGAAGGTGGCAATGAGATGCACCCCACCTGTCTCGTGCCCAAGGCTCTTCAACAGGCCACGGAGAAGCGCCAGCAAGGGTTGAGTCGCCTCCCTGTCTTCCTTCGACAGCGGGTGCGCCCATGCCTTCGTCTTCCGCAACTCGCGATCAGACGCGAAGGGAAGAAGCCCTTCCTGGTCACACCTGACGTAGAACCACTTCTTTCGCCAGCCTTGGACGGAGTCGGATTTGTTCATCTGGAAGTAGGTGGTGTCGCCACGCACCTGGATGCCGAAGCCGCCCACCGGTTACACTTGCCCGCTCTTCCCCACATTCCTCCTGATGAGGAATAGCGACTTCCACAGCGGCCAGCGGGGTGCGATCCCCAAGAAGCACTCGCAGAGCACGATAAAGCTCGCGATGCTCAAGACGCTATTGGGATTCAGATCGTGGATCTGAACCCCATAAGCATACAGGAGCCCACGAATGAAATCGTGGAGGGGGAACCCGAAACCCCGCAGAAGAAAATCCACGAAGCACACGCGTTCCCCCTCGCGAGGGGCAGGAAATACCTCCTTCCCTGGAGCGCGCACCGCCGCCTGGTCTGCCGGCGGGTAGCAGTCCCTTTGCACGGACGGCCTCGAGATCGGCCTTCTTCACCGACAACTTCGTCCAGTCGCCGTCGGGCTTCTTCATCACACTAGCCTCGGCGGCGGGCGACGGCGCCAGCGGCAGACTTCCCCCTCTTCATCGTGACCTTGCTCATGGAGGGTGGAGAAGAATCTGACAGAGGAGCAACAATGGAGGAGAGAGCAGTGGAGATGGCGGCAAAATGGGGATGGGGTGAACTGTTCCCCACCGCGGTGAAAAATATATACCGTGGGGTCGGTTCATCCTGGCCGTTCCCCACGAAACCACCCTCCACAACCTCATCCAGCCGTCCACACGTCGCGCAGAGATGCCAACCGTCGCCGCCCACGCCGCCCACTACGCGCGGGAATCGAGGCGCCTTCATCACGCCGCAAAAAGTTCGCGCCCAACGGTCAGATCAGTCAATGCTGACACTGGGACCACCATGTCACGTCCCATCGGATGCAGAGTGCGCCGAAAATGTCAGCGCTGACGTCACCTGCGGAGGCGTAGCAAGTAAGCCAACGGGCTGATGGAGCACCCGGACAGTTCATTCGAGTGCAACAAAGATACAGTAAGCTCTAAGAGCTGAGTAGACTCGACAAGTCCATTCGAGTGCAAAAGAAATACAGTAAGCTCCACGAGCTGAACAAACTTAAGCAGTAAGCCAAACCGGCCGAGTACAAAGTAAGTCACGCAAAGCAAGTTGCGACTCCATCAATTCGAGTCCCTTCTTCACTCCCATCGGGAGCGGGCTTTTCGACTGAAGAAAAATTGAGTTTAACCTCAATTGCTAGCAATTCAGCTTAATCTCGGGGGCTACTCCCGAATGACTCAGAACAATCGCAGTCGAAAAATCACCGACCAAAGCAGTACTTGCAGTTTTTACCCTGCAGTCGATGTTTCGACTAAGAAATCCTCCATAAGCCCTAAACGGCCGGAGTCGACCAATTTTATTTGTTCCTTTCAGGAACCTGGTGGCGTGCCCAGAAGGAAGGAGTCCTTTACCCGACTCTACGATTCGACTAAGCACTCGGGGGCTACTGTCGTGGGGTTACTCTTTAACTACCCCACGGTGGTGATACCTGGGTCACGCCAAGTCCATCAACCCTATGGCGAGGGTCCAAGGAAGGCCCAAAAAGGACGACGTGCGGCCCAAGATAGTCGACGTTAGGTCATTAGCCCTGATCGTCCTGTAAGTGCCATCGGCACCGTTCACCCGAGACCCAGCCTATCATATAAAGGCTGGGAGGGTCCCTCGTCTAGGGTAACTTAACTTCAACTCATAGCCGACATCTCAAACCCTAGCGAGATTGCCATCTCGCCATTGTAGCCATGCTCCACATCAATACCAGACAAGCAGGAAGTAGGGTGTTATCCTCCGGGAGCCTGAACCTGGGTAAAACGCCTCGCCTGTTAGCCGTCGTAATCACCAGCGCTCATCTCTCTCCCCCTCAATCAACCCGGGGTACTCAACCCAGGGATTTGCCGAGTCCCAACCTCGTCAGACACCTTGCTAAGCCTTCTCCAAGTCCTACTGGATCTGACAACCTTGGTTTTGTAAATCAAGAGAAACTGCTGCTCTACTGCATCATACCTTTCTCTTGGGGTTCCCCAGCGAACGTGTGATCACGTCATAAGCACTTAGCTGCAATACTACAACAAACGGAGTGCTTGCTCTAAATTGATGGTCAAACTGATGGTCGCTCGGTTCTACTCCCGAATACTGATTTTTTCGTTCAAATTTATGTCTGGACAAGTTGTTTAGGTCTGACCCATAACCTTAGAAATAAGAACAAACCACTGCGTACTAGAAATATTATTTTCAGTTGCATTTAAAATTAAACTCTGCGGCGAGTCCAATGATTGCAGTTTACGGAGGAGAACTAATGTAGTTCAACAATGAATATGTGTGTCTAAAATATTTTTGTAGAATGCATATTTGAAATCACGATGAGAAGTTAAATTCAATTTTTTTATGTGGCATACCATTCGGTATTATTCTAGGTTCGCCAATGACTGGAAAATCTTTTGACTTTTAGAAAAAAATGGACATCCTAAATTTCAGGACTGTTTTGGACATTTCCGGTAAGTTCCAGGACTGTAATGGGTCTGCTTCATTACCACGTCAGCACTATACGCTAGCCATTCATATTTAGGACCGTAGGTGGACATGCAGAGCAACTTCTAGGACTGTATTAATGCAAATCCTGAGTTCCGGGACTATTTTGGACATCGCCGGTAACTTCAGGGATTGTAGATGCATTTCACTCGCACTTTTGTGTCTGAGTTGCTCAGCTGGTCATGGTAGCTACTGATTGACCATGGGCGGAAAGAGATATACTATAAATGACGAACTCTTGTGTCAATAAGACCAAAGAGAAGGATATTTGATAAGAAGTGCTAGGAAGTGAAGTTGAGAAATAGAGGAAAGTTATACAAGGATTTTAGTCAGGCCTACTGTTATTATTTTTGCTGCGTGGATTAATATTAAGGAAATGGAGTTGGTTAGATTTTCAAATCAGCGTGAGTTAAACCCATTGTCTAATCATACATAATAAGAAAATAGACAGAACTAGCATGAAACAACTTATTGAAATAGACAATTAATTTCTATTAATAAACTTGCTAAATCACCCAATCATAGAATACTTAGCAAACGATCATCATTGACTACATTTAGAATTATTTGGTATTTTAAAATTTTAGAAAATTCTGAAAAAAATGTGTCATATATATAGGCAATGATGTATACTTCAAGTGTGCAAAGTCTCAATCCGAAATACGTCGTATATTGGGTTACACAAAAATATTTTTTTATAGAAATCATATGGCGGAACGGGTCAATCTGGTATTTCATAATATACAAATCGGTTTTGCTAATTCTAAATCGACTGAGAATTAACTAAATCTCAGTCGTCTTTTTAACCGTTAGATTTCGTGTCGTGATTCGTGCTAATTTGTGAGTTGCACATGGTTTGCAATTGTGTGCAACTGACTGAGAATTAGTAAATCTCAGTCGTCTCCTTGACCGTTTGATTTGTGTCGTGATTCGTGTTGATCTAAGAGTTACACATGATTTGCAATTATGTGTAAGTGACTGAGATTTAGTTAAATCTAGGTCGACTGAGAATTAGACACTCCCAGACAGAACTAGTATGAAACTACTTATTAAATAAACGATTAATTCCTATCAATAAACTTGCTAAAGTAACAAACTATAGAATACTTAGCATGGGTGCTACAGAGATATATTTTTATATTCCGCATTGAAAACCGTCCTTTCTTGTTTGAATACATTTATGATCATCATTGACATATTTCAGGAGTTTTTTCAGAAATTTTTAAACTTTGAAATGGAGTTTACGATATTTTTTTCATGAAAAAAAGAGCTCACCCCGAGCTCTAAAGACCGCACTCCAACTTTTGTGGCTTGAACTAGAAGGAATAAAATTATTTTGCCTGAGTAGCAACAGTCGAGTGTGAGACACACGAACTAGGGAGCTACTGCGGATTACTTATGTGGCGGGTACCTTTGGATATGTTGTTATGGAATCTGTGGGTTCACCTGGAAGAGAATTCCATTTGAACCACTGAATCTTTTGCTCAGTCACTACGGGAAACGCACACGATCCCGATGGCCGGGTGATACGCCGACGGCCTAATGTCGGAGCCGTCGGCGTACAACCCAAGCTAGGGCAGCCGTGATCCAGACCGTCGGCGTATGAATACCCGTCGGCGTAGATATTCATACGCCGACGGCAGCCGTCGGCGTACCGAAGGCCGTCGGCGTACAAACGCCCGCCGAGACGGAGCGGGGACGGCCGTCTCGCTACGTTGATACGCCGACGGCCTTGTCATCGGCGTATGTTTGAATTTAGACGTCGACGGTGGCCGTCGGCGTCTACTTTTATACGCCGACGGCGGCCGTCGGCGTCTACTTTTTTCTATCTTCCATTTAATATGAAATAATTCATATCTTTAAATCCGTAAATCGAAATTTAACAAATTAAATGTCTAAATCGATTAGAAAAATGAGAGTAATCCAAATATGACATCCATTAAATCTTTTTCACCATGCACATGACATTTTGAAACATATGTTTGGTACTTGCTTAATTAAAAAGTCATTTTTGACATTTAAAAAATGGAAAATGATATTTATGAAAATATTTTGGAAATTGTTTTTGGCAACAATGTTTTCCATACCAAGACACCCCTATGTGTCAAGTATGGACACATTATCACAAACTATGGCATGGGGATGGCCATAACTTGGTCATTTGACGCGAAAGTTATACATGTGTATAGATGATAAACCTTTTTACGAAGAATTTTTTTAAATATTTGTCAAAACTCAAGTTTATAATTTTTTCCAGGTGGTAGGTCATATAAAAGGATGCCATGTGAAGGTTTTCCATTTTTTTGATTTTTTTTGAATTAGTTATGTCTAACCCTAACCCGAAACCGAGACCGTGAACCCTAACGATAAACCTAAACCTAACCGTAACTTCGATCCAACAAAAACCGTCAAAGATCTCTAAATAAAGTATACATTTTAGATCTAAAAGTGATTTTTGCAAAAAAATCATGACGAAACTATGCGGCACTCGTAGTTCAAATCAGACCCAATTCGAGCGAAATCGGTAGGAACTTATCTGAAATGTTTGAAATACCCAAGTATGTTTTTATATCCAAACCCAAAGTTAAATGCACTTATAAGATGGTATACTATTTTCTATCTATTTCGATGTTTCTCTTTCGGTGAGCCGTTTTGGTAGCTGCTTCACAAAAAAGCCTATTTTGACACTAAAAAAAAATGAAAAATAGGATTTTTATTCAACGAAAACCCTAAACCCCTTAGTCAATACTATTCTACAACCAAGATACACCAGTGTGTCTAATATTACCTCATTCCGACATTTTCTGCTATGTTAAATGTTATACCCTAGCTCATTTCAGTCGAAAACCATACATCTTTGTACCTCGTAGCTCATTTCTATGAAGGTTTTTTTATAAAAACCTTCATAACTCATGTTTATAATTTTTTCCATGTGGTAGGTCACATAAAAGGATGCCATGTGAAGGTTTTCCTTTTTTTTGATTTTTTTGAATTAGTTATGTGTCACCCTATCCCGAAACCGAGACCGTAAACCCTAACGATAAATCTAAACCTAACCGTAACTTCGATTGAACAAAAAGCGTTAAAGATCTCTAAAGAAAGTATACATTTTGGATCTAAAAGTGATTTTTTCAAAAAATCATGACCAAACTATGCGGCACTCGTAGTTCAAATCAGACCCACTTCCAGCGAAATCGGCAGGAACTTATCTGAAATATTTCAAATATCCAAGTATATTTTTATATCCAAACCCAAGGTTAAATGCACTTATAAGGTAGTCTACTATTTTCTATCTATTTGGATGTTACTCTTTTGGTGAGCCTTTTGGTAGCTGCTTCACAAAAAAAGACTGTTTTGACACTAAAAAAATGAAAAATGAGTTTTTTTATTCAACGAAAACCCTAAACCCCTTAGTCAATACTATTCTAAAACCAACATACACCAGTGTGTCAAATATTGCCTCATTCCGATATTTTTTGCTATATTAAATGTTATACCTTAGCTCATTTCAGTCAAAAACCATAAATCTTTTTACCTCGTAACTCATTTCTGTGAATGTTTTTTTATAAAAACCTCCATTCTGCGTATCCGAACCCCGTCGGCGTATGGTGCTCTGACGGAAACGGTCGGATGCCATCTTGTGGGGCCCACACCACGTACGCCGACGGGGGTGGCGTCTCATGTGTTTCCCGTAGTGAGTCAATAGGGTGACTGCAGCCGTCGGCGTCTCATGCGTTTCCCGTAGTGAGTCAATAGGGTGACTGTTTTGCATCCGCACGCCACGCTGTTCTGATGCTGAAGTGAATCTATTTATTCTGAGCCTGTTGCAGTTTTGCCAGGCAGAACACAACTGAAAGAAGAAATTGCTTTCTTGATAAGACGGGAATCGGTTGCATTATTGCAAGCGTTTTAGATGGATAGATAGCGCCAGCATTATCTTCAGTGAGGCCACTAATATGGACGTCGCACAAAGCATGCAAAGATGGCGATACTGTTCAACTCAGAGTGCGTAGTCATATAAATGCTATGCTACAGAGCGATCATCTTTTTGTTGGGGATTGCATGCGCTATATCGGATCAGTGCTTCTTGCACAGATCGCTTGGAGAAGAGGTAAACCAACCCATGAAGGATATGTGTGCTCAACGGCCCCATCTTTTTGACGAAGGATCGATTAGCGGCGTTTGTCATGGTTCATTTGAGGTGAATGGTTAGTGCAATCAGGTGACAACCAAGACATCCAATCACGCCCGGTGCAACACAATCGTCCGCTTTTCAGTTTAAGACCGTGTTATGCCTAATTGAGTAGTTAACTAGAGAGCAATCGACATGCCCAGTATCGCCACAGCGCTCTAGTTGTTTCCCACATCCACAATTCGACGTGGCAAGCAAAGCAACACATATCAACATAGAAGTGAGACTCCGATTGACGACATCAATAATCCAAACTTTATGCTGATGGGACGAAATGATAGAGAGCTTTAAAAACTCCACCCTCTATCTTCTTTCAGCCAAAGCATTTTTGACGAATTGAAAAGCATCAGTTGTCGTTTTCATTTAAACGAAACTATTATACCAGGCTCCCAAATATTACTCTCATTCAACAAAATAAATAAAATAAAATACAAGTAACCAATATGCTTAAAACTCATACTACCTCCGGCCGGGATTGATTGTCGCGGAATTGTACTAGGCTAGTACAATACACCCCATGACAATCATTACGGATCGGAGGGAGTACCATGGATCGATGGGTTTCCCAAGAGTTTGTCCTTTTACATAACTGACTCTCACGGGAAACCTAAAAGCAACTGCCATCCGCTTCTCCTCCCCTCTTCCATCGTCGGCACTAAATGACATCTTTAGGATTATCTAGGGAGAAAGAGATTAAGAATAAGAAATGGCAAAACCGAGAAAGAAATAGCGGTCGAGAGATAGAGTGCCAAAACTGAGAAGTAGACATTTGTATTATGTCTTTAGCGTTTTGTGAGTAGTTTACTAGGCTTTGATCTTTTGTTGCTGTTCTTTCCTTGGCATTGACATGTACAGATGTTCCCTCTTATATAATGCAAAAGGAGAGCTCCTGCTATTCCCGTTAAAAACTGAGGAGTATCGTAACGGCGCACTGGCAAGATTGAGATTTCGATCATTCGAATGAAAAAAACTAAGATTAAAATCGATCATAATGACATGAATATAAAAACCCTAAAAACAAAAAAGTAATCGACGGGGTCATGTGGGCCGACCGCGCTCCAAACTTTCTGGAGAATTCGACTAGGAAATATTGGTGTGGAAGACACGCCATAAGTGGTAAACGGCGTCAGCACTCAGGCAGCCACTAGTACAACGTGGAGATACAATTGGCTGGCAACATGGAAATATTCTTTAGAGAAAGAGAGAAAGGCGGCGGCTTCCAGCGCCGGCCGGGTCGCTCGAGGGCACGCACGCGATGCAGACCCGGGCCGGGGTCGTGTGCGCTGCGAAAGGAATTGTAGAGTGTAGGGTGTGTCGTGTTGGGATCGCTTGCCTGCCGTGCGATGTATACGCATGCAGCGCTTTTCTGTATAGGATCGATGGATCATGCACAAATCATGGAGAAGGTGAGCACGACAGGACATGTAGGCGTCAACCTCATAACCTTTCCTGTTGACAGTTTAGCCAGCATTTATCTGATTTTGTGTGTGCATACATAATGGTTGTATGTACATATGGAAATTAAGTCTCTTTTCCCCGTAAATAAAAATTGGTCTCTCCTTTTTTTCCACTTTGGAGAAGATTATTCAAAGTCTTCTGCTGGTGGGTGTAACAGGAAAAACTCCTTTAAATGTTCTTTTCTTAATAAAAGTGTGAATTAGTTAGAGCTTCACATCAAGGCACAAATAAGGTACATATTTCTAATACAAAAATATCTAAATTTGTCCTTCAAATAAAAAAGGTAAATAGAAAACGTAGGCCCAAAGTGTCTATACTATTAAATTGGAACCGGTGGTGACGGTACGTCGCCCCACTATTGTTAAAAATAATGGGCTGATTTTTTAGCCCATGTAGTATTTATAATTTTCCTAAATCTCAAAACCCATGTGTGTGAAATCCCATGTGAGATGTAGCCCACAATGGTGGCAGTTCACAAGTGAGTGGAAGTGGAGTGGGAGCTAAAGTTTAGTCACATCTCGCTAGTTTGAGAGGAGTTGCACCAACTTATATAGTGGAGTGTTGTACCACTTGGTAAGCGAATGAGAATAGGAGGAGCCTACGCGCACTCCTTCTCCGCCGCCGCTCGCTCGTCTCGACTCGGCACGTCGCGTCGCGATGCGATGCGATGCGGTCGTTTTTTGTGAATGAGCCTCGAGCCGAGTCTTATTTTTGCAGTACAGGAAAACTGAGTCTTTGACGGACGCGTCAACAGCTAAGCCAATTCGGGTCGCTCCCGGATCGTGGGCTACTGGATCGTGGGCTACTGTAACCGACTCAAACGGCGATGTGGCCTCGGTCTCCACGTCGTATCCGCTAGGGTTTTCCCGTGCCGCACTATATAAGGGCCTACGTGGTGTACGCCACAAATATACATCAAACCGATCTAGGTTTTGCCACTGCTCGTTTCTTGCACCGCCACCATAGTCTACTCCATCCCGAGCGCTGGCGTGCACCGGCGAGCGGGAGAGCAGGTCTCCGGAACCGTTAGCTCTTGCGATCCTGTACGGGAGAGGGCTAATTAGGTTTTTGGGAAGCGCTCCGCGCGACTGCTCAAGTTCGTCATCACGGCTCGTCTTCCCGGTCGTCAAGCGGGACCTAAGGCGCGTCGTCTTCAACGCCGTCTTCTTCGTCCGGTCATCGCCAACGTTGTCGTCAACAACATCGGTACTGCATCGGCTACGGCTACTTCCTCTGCTACGGATCGGTACGTGCTGTGTGATCCGATCTGTTGGTTTAACATGTTTAGCGTTCACATGTTTTCCTTATGTATGCTGCTGTCCATGTTAGTTACTACATCTAGTATGTTTGAGATTAACATGTTAGTAGCGATTGTCGTCATGTTTAATATTCTGGAATTAATCATGGAATTATTGCCTAATTATTCAACAATCCAAAAACCTAATTATAGGCAATTTCCTGAGTTATCAATGGCTGGTTTTGCTGATGCTATGAGGCCAGAAAAGTTTACCGGTGTGAGCTTTAAGAGGTGGCAAGTGAAGTGCCAGCTCTGGCTTATGGCTTTGAAAATATTCCATGTCAGTAAAGGCATGCCTGAGGGAACTATTTCTGAGCAAGATCAGGAAAAGTTCCGGTATGACAATACTGCCTTCAGGGGATGTATTCTTAGCGTTCTTGATGGCCGTCTGTGTGATGTCTACATGCACATAGAGGACGGCAAGGAGCTCTAGGAAGCACTTAATGCGAAATTCGGTGCATCCGATGCTGGCAGTGAACTCTATGTCATGGAGAGTTTCCATGATTACAGGATGGTGAATAACCGTTCTGTAGTGGAACAGGCTCATGAAATAGAGTGCATTGCAAAAGAGCTCGAACTTCTCAAGTGTGCCATACCCGACAAGTTTGTGGCTATGTGCATTATTGCAAAGTTGCCTCTGTCATGGAGGAACTTCGCCACAACTCTCAAACATAAGAGACAGGAGATATCAGTTGAAAATCTGATTGCGTCTCTTGATGTTGAGGAGAAATCTCGGGCTAAGGACACTAATGAGAGAGGCGGTGAGGGTCAATCTAGCGCCAACATGGTGCAGAAGAACTCACATGTCAAGAACAAAGGGAACTTCAAGCCCTCGTTTAATAAGCCTGCAAAGACTACTGACTTCAAGAAGAAGAAGAAGAAAGTGAACAAAGCTGGGCAGGGAGGATGTTATACCTGCGGAGAGCTTGGCCACTATTCCAAGAACTGCCCAGAACGTGCAGATCGCAAAGGAAAAGATGGCTCCAAGAATGTCAATGTCGTGACCGCTAGCAATACTGATGGGTATGGTAATTTACCTATTGTGCTTTCAGTATTTCAATCTCCATGTTGGTGGATTGATACGGGTGCTAATGTTCATGTGTGTTCTGACATCTCTATGTTTACTTCTTACCAGGTCGCACGGGATTCTTCCGTCCTAATGGGGAATGGATCACATGCTTCTGTTCGTGGTGTTGGCACGGTAGATCTGAAGTTTACTTCGGGGAAGATCGTGCAGCTGAGGAACGTGCAGCATGTCCCTACTATGAACAAGAATCTCGTTAGCGGCTCCCTTCTATGCAGAGATGGGTTTAAAGTAGTCTTCGAGTCCAATAAAGTGGTTGTGTCAAAGTTTGGACAATTTATTGGTAAAGGTTATGAGTGCGGAGGCTTGTTCCGCTTTTCCCTTTCAGATTTTTGTAATAAGTCAGTGAACCATATTTGTGGCAATGTTGATTCGGATGCTAGTATTTGGCACTCTCGTTTATGTCACGTTAATTTTGGTTTAATGTCTCTGCTATCCAGCATGTGTTTAATTCCGTAATTCACTGTTGCCAAAGGTTCTACGTGCCATAGTTGTGTGCAATCTAAGCAACCTCGGAAGCCTCACACGGCAGCCGAGGAGAGAAACTTGGCACCTCTAGAACTCATACATTCTGATCTATGCGAGATGAATGGTGTGTTGACAAAAGGTGGAAAGAGATATTTCATGACGTTAATTGATGATGCTACTAGGTTCTGCTATGTTTATTTGTTGCAAACTAAAGATGAAGCTTTAGACTACTTTAAAATCTATAAGGCTGAAGTTGAAAATCAATTAGAGAGAAAGATCAAGCGTCTTAGGTCGGATCGTGGTGGAGAATATTTTGCGAAAATATTTGATGAATTCTGTGAGGAACACGACATTATTCACGAGAGGACGCCTCCCTACTCGCCCCAATCAAACGGGGTTGCCGAGAGGAAAAACCGCACGATGACCGACTTGGTGAATTCCATGTTGGACACTATGTGTTTATCTAAGGCATGGTGGGGGGAGGCCTTGTTGACTTGAAGTCATGTCCTGAATAGAGTTCCTAACAAGAATAAAGAGAAAACCCCTTATGAGGAGTGGGTTGGAAGAAAGCCATGACTTTCTTATTTGCGTACTTGGGGATGCTTGGCGAAAGTCAACATTCCTATTCCAAAAAAACGCAAACTCGAAACAAAGATAGTGGATTGTATTTTTCTGGGCTATTCGCCACGTAGCATTGGTTATAGATTTTTAGTGGTTAAATTTGAGGTTCCGGATATGCATGTTGATACTATAATGGAATCTCGTGATGCAACATTTTTTGAGAATATATTTCCTATGAAAGATATGCATAGTACTGCTAGAATTTCTTCTGAGATAATTCTTGAATCTAGTACATCGAGTGATCATTCTGAATAACCACTTGAGACTGTCCTAAAGAAGGATGACAATGAAGCTCCTAATAGGAGCAAAAGACAAAGGATTGAAAAATCCTTTGGTGATGATTTTATTGTGTACCTTGTGGACAACACTCCTACGTCCATTGCAGAGGTGTACGCATCTCCTGATGCGGATGACTGGAAAGAAGCTGTCCATGATGAGATGGACTCGATTCTTTCTAATGGGACATGTGAACTGTTTGAACGATCGTATGGGTGTAAACTTGTGGGTTGTAAGTGGGTGTTTAAGAAGAAGTTGCGGCCTGATGGTACTATTGAGAAGTACAAGGCGCGGCTTATGGCCAAGGGCTACACACAGAGAGAAGGTGAAGATTACTTCGATACCTATTAACCTGTCGCTAGACTGACCACCATTCGTGTACTACTTCCCCTGGTTACCTCTTGTGGTCTTATCGTTCATCAAATGGACGTAAAGACAGCTTTCCTCAATGGAAAGTTGGAAGAGGAGATCTATATGGATCAGCTCGATGGGTTCGTGGTAAAGGGTGAAGAGAGAAAGGTATGCAAGTTGTTGAAGTACTTGTATGGACTGAAACAAGCACCTAAGCAATGGCATGAGAAGAAGAAGAAGAAGTTTGACAGAACTTTGACTTCTGCGGGCTTTGTCATTAATTAGGCTGATAGGTGTGTTTATTATCGCCATGGTGGGGGCGATAGTGTCATATTATGCTTGTATGTCGACAAAATATTGATATTTGGTACAAGCATGAATGTGATAAATGAGGTCAAGTCTTTCTTGTCAAAATGTTTTGACATTAAAGATCTGGGAGAAGCTGATGTAATTCTGAACATCAAGCTGATTAAGGATGACAGTGGGATTGTTTTAACACAATCACACTATGTTAAGAAGGACTTTAGCCGGTTCGGCTTTATAGACAGCAAGCCTTCTCCAACGCCTTATGATCCTAGCGTGGCAATTCGAAAGAACAAGAAGGAATCGATAGATCAATTGAGATACTCTCAGATAATTGGTTCACTCATGTACCTTGCGAGCGCGACGAGACCTGATATCTCATATGCTGTAAGCAAGTTGAGCAGGTTCATGTCAAACCCGGGTAATGATAATTAGCATGCACTTGAAAGGGTCATGCGCTATCTGAACGGTACAATGAGTTATGGAATTCACTATTTCGGGCACCCTGCCGTGCTAGAGGGATATAGTGACTCTAACTGGATTTCAGATGCTGATGAGCTCTACGCCACAAGTGGGTATGCATTTACTCTTGGAGGTGGCGCAGTGTCATAGAGGTCTTGTAAACAGACCATATTGACTAGGTCAACGATGGAAGTAGAACTTACTTCTTTGGATACAGCCACTGTAAAGGCAGAATGGCTGCGTGAGCTCTTGATAGACTTGCCTATGGTTGAAAAATCAGTGCCAGCCATCCTTATGAACTGTGACAACCAAACGGTGATTGTCAAAGTGAACAGTGCTAAGGATAATGCGAAGTCATCAAGACACGTTAAAAGACGTTTGAAATCTATCAAGAAATTGAAAAACTCCGGAGTAATTACTGTTACGTATATTCAAACAGACAAAAAACCTGGCAGATCCCTTTACAAAGGGACTATCACGAAATGCGATAGAGAGTGCATCGAGGGAGATGGGTATGAGACCCATGAGTGTTACACTATAGTGGTAACCCAACCTATGTGATCGGAGATCCCGTGAAGTAAGACCTGGGAAAAACAAACTAGTGGTTTAACGGAGTAGAGTTTTTGTTACCCTCTCTAAGTGAATGTAACAGCCCCAGTTCGGTACTAAAAAATACGAATAATTTTTCCACTTTTTGCATTTCTTGTTTGCATCTTGGAATGCATTTGAACTTGCTATCTCTAACAAGCAACATATGGCAACATTTAAAAAAGGGGAAAGCAAATCCAATCCCCAAAACCTCCAACCCCAATGGAATGGATTAACTTAGCAAATCAATTATTCTTGAACTTCCAAATTGTTTAGGAAGTTCCAAGTTTACACTTTTTAACCAATTCTCGAAATCCAACGATTGCCAAGCAAGAAATAAAATGGAGAATTCAAAATATGGTTCAATTCAAATTCTATTTTTGAAACCAAGTTAAACTTTCCAAACATTCTAAATAAAATTATGGAGAGCTTCATAAATATATTGGGAGCCTCCATGAATAATTTCATTATTTTTGGAAATGTTTAAATGCTCCAAATAAATACATTTTGGAAATTATCAAAAATGACTATAATTAAACCCTATGAACAAATGTGGGTCAAAACACTTTATTTTGGGGCACCAATTTTAGTGGAGCTTCTAAATGACCTTTGAGGCCTATTTGAATTTTTGCAGATTTATAAAAATGTTTAATAGCTTCAATTAATTCACTAAAGATTGTTGCTCGACCTGTTTGCAATTACCTAAATTTGTGCCGGGGGGTTTCGCAAAAAGTTCTTCTCCCTCCTGTCGCACAGTGCCGCCCGGCACTGGCGCCATGCTGAGGCGCCCATGCCGGCGTGCCCCTCCTTACGCACGCCGCCGTGGCCATGGTGGTCAACCACCCACGGATCCCCACCTGCTCCCCTACCTATTCTCCCCACCAGCTTCCTCTCGTCCCGCTCCCTTTCTTCCTCCCGAACTCCCCCTGTTGCCGCCGCTCGCCTCCGCTCGTCACCGCCGTCTGGTGCTGCCCCGCGCGAATCGAAGCCGACAGAGAGCTCCGCCTCGAGCTCCTCTCCCTCCCCACCGGCGGAATCGGACCGAGATCGCCCGAATCGACGCCGGTGTCCTCTTCTTCTTCCGCGTCGGCCGGGTGCCGGCGAGCACGCCTGCATCAGCTCCGCCCTCCTCTGTCACTGACGCGAGCACCCACGCTACGAGGGTGAGCTCGCCATTCTTTTTGGCTCTCTTCCGCTCCCCCCTCCCTCTCACCGCGGCCGGTCGCCTTACATCATTGCCGTCCCACCATTGCCTTGCGCCCGGCCTGGCCGGCCAGGAGGCCGGCTGGCTCGGGCAGGTGCCCGGCCTGGCCTCGGCTTGGGCCGGCCGAAGGCCGGAAGCCTCGGGCTGGTGCCCGACCTAGACTCCCGGTCTGGGCCGGCCAAAGGCCGGACGCTTCGGGTCACTACCCGGCCTGTGGCCCGGCCTGGCCGACCCGAGGCCGGCCTGCCAGTTTTTGATTTTTCCCTTTTTGGAAATAAAAACAAAATAAAATAATTGATGTCTATTTGAATATTGCTTCAAATTTAGCAAATAAAATATCAAATTGTTCAGAAAAACATTACCTACCTGTTGGTAACATTTCCATACTCTTTTGAGTAAAATAATTTTTGCTGTTTATTAAGAATTCCTAAAATGGCATAAATAATATCTAATTTGGGAAAAATCATAACTTGATAAATATTTGACCAAAAATTGTGAATAAATTATCAAAGTGATCGGCATGACAAATGCTATCAAACCATGCTAATATCACATTATGATCACAAATTTTCCTTCGATGTTATTTCTCAATTTGATTAAAGGAATTAAATTCAAATAATTATTTATTTCACTATTTATTCCTCGATAATTGGAAATTCACAAATGAGGTACCAAAATGACCGGAAGAACAATACCTAACTAATCATGTCATGTTCATGCATATTTAAACCACTTTAAGTAATTTATTAATTTATAAACAATGTGGTCACTAAGTTAAATATGGGGTTGCTTCCAAATAATTGCACTAATTACTTGGCATGCCATCATGATTGTGCATTGCAGCTAGAGGTTGCAACTCAATGTGTGGTAAAGGTTCATTTCCTCGAGGGTGATTCGAGGGAGTGCCTTGTTGGAGATGAGTGATGAGAACTGGTTACTATGGGTTTGATGAGAACCGAAGTTGAAAGTTTACTCTCTTATCCCTTTTCGAAAAACATTCTGAGTAGTCGATGCCATGAGTCATTATGTATTTTGAGAAGGAAAACTAGTTTTATGCAAATTTGCTACTATACAGCTTTAGAGCCTTGTCATCATTGGGCCTATATCGCCCTACTAAACTTGCGAGTACGTTGTACTCAGTCTCTCCTTGTTGAATATTATTTGTTTCAGAGGAGGATGACACCGAGCAGACAGGTGGGTTCTTCGTGGACATCGACGAGTAGTCTAGGGTTCCCAGGTGGCAGCTTGGGACGTCCTGGAACAGGCTGGCACGAGATGTTTATCTGTAGGCCTCTTAGGCCATATTTTGGTTCTTGTTGTTAGACAACACTACTTCGCTTCCACATGATGTAATGATGGGTCTGTGACCCCTGTGTGTGATTTGTATCTTCCTCGTTATATGAGTTGCTATATGATCTCTTTGTGTCGTAGAGTCTGTGATGTGCCAGTTGTTCCACAAGTCTTGACCTCCTTATTATACATTGATAGCTATGCCAGTGTTTATGGCACGATCGATGTGTTGCGTGGGAGCGGTAATTCCATGCCCTTCGATTGTGTAGCATAGCCTGTGGGTTACATAGCCTCTCTGTATAATTCTGGGGTCGGGGCGCTACAAGTTGGTATCAGAGCAGGACTGCCTGTAGGAAACCCTTTCTATTGGTCGATGTCGAGTCTAGTGTTGAAAGTTATTTATAACCTAAAAATGAATTGTGAAAACCCTCTTAGGATTCTTTTTACTCCTTATCCAACTCGCTCTCCTCTGAGTATCTTACCTCTATTTGTTTTAACGTGGTGTCAAGTTTTAGGTTCTCGGGGTTGGGTTCCTACCGTCCAGTGTTATCTCGAGTCAGTTGTTTTCATTTGCTATCGCCGCGATGACGTGATGTGACACATGGGTGCCTTAATCTGTTCTTGTGTTAGTGCCATCTTAAATCTCTATATCTGGAAGGACTCGAATGATCTATCCTAATTGTTCGGAGATGGTTACTAACTGTGTCATTGTTCCAAATCTTCAGAATGACTCCTGCCCGCCGTGGTATCCAAGGTGATCCGGATGCACCGCAGCCACCCTCAATGGCGGAGGTTCTTATGGCCATCGAGGATAACCGCCTACGCAACGAGCGTCTGCTCGAGTAGTTGGTGCAACAAGGGGCAAGGAGGAACAATGACTGCAACACTCTCACGGAGTTCTTGCGCTCCCAACCTCCTACCCTCACTGAAGCTAGAGAGCCACTGGATGCTGATGATTGGCTCCGTGCTCTCGAGCGCAAGTTTGCGGCCTTGTGTAACATCCCAAATTTTAGAATGTTTTAAAAATCACAAAAATTTAAAATTTTTATTAAAAATTAAATAAAGTCTCCAAAAATCAAGAAAAGCTTTATAGGAGATTGTTTTGACATCTTCAAAGTTATATTTTAAATTAAATATACCTTTATTTTCCAATCTCAACTTTAAAGATTTGGAAATGAAATATTTAAATGCGTTTTCCAAATAGTACTTTTGAAAGAACATTTCCTAACCCCTATGAGTTTTGTGTGTTAGTTAACAATACTAATGACTATCTAATGTGATGCTAAGTGGTGCAGGTATTGACATATTTTCTACCCCTAGCATCATGCACCAAAAAGTGAAGAAAGGGCAAAGTTTTGGTTGCTGCAGGAAATTCCTGGCCGGATTTCCGGCCTTTCAGGCCGGAGTCTCCGGCCCCTTGTTTTTCCTGCCCTCTGGCCAAAGTGTGGGGAGCTTCTGGACAAGTCTCCGGAGGGACACCGGAAGGAGGCCGGAGTATCCGGCCCCTACTGACCGGAGTCTCCGGCCTGCCCAGCGCCCGGGTGCGGAGTATCCGGCTCACCCCGGAGTCTCCGGTCCTCCTGACCGGAGTCTCCGGCCCTTCGATCAAGCGTGTAACGTGTGGGGAGCTACTGGAGCCTATCCGGAGGGACCCCGGAAGGAGACAGGAGTCTCCGGCCCTCTTAGGCCAGAGTCTCCGGGTTAAGTGAACCCCAACGGCTAGTTTTTGCAGAGGGGTATAAATACCCCTCCACCTACCTCAGGACAGCTAGCTTGTCCAGCATTTATGAACCCCAGTTTTTGAGAGCTCAAAATCGCAAGATCTCCCAATTCCTCCGTCCAAACACGTTGATCTTAGGAGGATTGAAGGAGAAGACCCGGATCTACATCTTCACCAAGCCGTTCTTCATTTCCCCCTCGTTCTCTCGAGGATTCTTATTTCTAGGGTTAGCTTTGTGTTACCCTAGATTCTTGCTTACTACTTGTTGTATTCATGGCAGTGTTGTTGATTTGGGAGCCACCAATTAAGTTGTGGGTGTGTGCCCCAAGAACCGTGTAAGGGCTCCGGTGTCCGCCTTGAAGGACCCCGGTAGTGGAAGGTGAACCAAGCCTTTGTGGCAAGGTTCATCGGAGAATAGGGTGAGGCCTTCGTGGCGTTGAGTAGGACTTTGTGGCGAACTCACACCCCTCCAATGAGACGTACTCCCTTAACAAGGAGGAACTCGGGAATACACCCTTGTCTCCGCGTGCTTCCCCTTTCGGTTATCTCTATCCTTTACTTGTATCGTTAATTGCTTATTTGCTTAGCTAGCTTCTCATATAGGTAAATTCACCGTAGTTGCATATCTAGATAATTTACCTTTGTGTTAAGCCTAAAATTGAAAAAGATTAAAAATTGGTGTAGCACCTATTCACCCCCCCTCTAGGTGCCCATACGATCCCTTTCAATTGGTATCAGAGCCTTGGCTCTTAAGTTAGGTTTAATCGCCTAAGAGAGTATGGGTGACGGTGATGGTGTGACGGGCGGTAGCACCCCTCCGGTGTCCATGGATGATCTCAAGAAATTGGAAACAAGCTTGAAATCAACTATGGACACTCAAATGGAGGAGTTGCGTGCCATGATGAGGCAACTCTTGAATGGCAATAAGCCACCCGCCGCACCATCCCTAGAGGCTAATGCTTCCGCCGCACAAAGTGGGGAGGGCGAACAACGCACTGATGAATCCCCTCCTAAAATTGATGGTGGGAGGCCGGGATACAATGCGGTTCCTTTCGCATACTCGGCCGACCTCCCTATGCCACATTATCATATAAACAATAGGGGTGATCCACCTAAGCTTAATCCATCTTGTTTTGCTAATTGGCAATTTATGATGAAATCTTATGTCAAGGGCTCTTCTAGTGAACTATGGAGAATCATTGAAGTTGGGTTCAAGGCCGTCGATCCAAACAACATGACAAGAAGAGAAGCCGTGGATTCTCAACTCAATGACTTGGCTCTCAACATAATTCACACCTCTGTGGGAGAAAAGCACATGTCTCTCATCGAGTTTGCCACCACCGCCAAAGAAGCTTGGGATATTCTCACTCAAGAGTTTGTCGGAAATGAGAGCATGCAAAGAAATAGATATGAAGCTTTGAGCAATCAAGCCGAGGGCTTTTTCATGATAGAAGGTGAAGACCATGAAGAAATGTATCGAAGGCTCAAGACCCTTGCCACTCAATTTCGAGCCCTTGGTGCAACCTATGTGGATGATGCTTGGATAAAGAGGAAGTATGTGAGTGCCCTTTGGCCGTTTGAGTCCACCGACTTGAAGAGTTTGCAAGGAAGACACAACTATCACCTCATGTCATCAAATGAGGTCATGCAAGAGATGGCGGCATACAAAGTTGCCGCCAAGAATGCCAAAGATGCTAGAGCCCGTGCCATTGGAATGCATAGAGGAACCTCACTTTCTTTGAAGGCCAAGGTTGTGGAGCAAGAAGATGATGATGAGGCTCAAGAAGATGTATCACATTGGGATCCCAAAGAGCTTCAATATACCCTCAAGGACTATGCGGCTCTTACATCTAAGGTCTTTTGGAAGAGTCCATCCAAGGCAAGGGATTTTGTCAACAAGACCGTTGGAAGGAAGGAAGGTGGCCAAAGAGTTCGTTCGTGCTACAATTGCCAAGATAAATATCACTTTGTGGCCGAGTGTCCGTTTGAGAACCGGGAACTTCATGGAGGAAAGCTTGTTAGGAAGGACAAATCAAAGGACACACATAAGAAACCTTTCTTCAAGAAGAATGCTATCAACAAGAAACCTCCAAGAATTGTGCTGCTTGCTCAAGAAGAATATTCATCCGGGGAAGAAGAAGAAGAGCCCACAAATGAAGTTGCCGCCATTGCTATTGCTTCTTCATCGTCTCCTTCCCTATTTGAATCCCCCAATGAGAATGTTTCTATTCCCTCCGCAAGATGCTTCATGGCTAAGACCACCGAGGTAACATCACCATCATCTCCTAAGGCAATGAGTAATGTGGATGATGCTACTAGTCTTAAGATTAAAGAGGAAATAGTTGCTTTCGATCATTTTATCACTAACATGCAAGGTGAAACAAAGAAACATGTTGAGACTCTCATGAGTCAATATGGTGAAGCTCAAGAAATGCTTGAGATTAAGGGTAAGATTGAAAGAGAGGATGCTATGGAAATTGCATCCTTAAAAGATAATCTTAAAGAAGAGCATGAGCTTAGAGTTTCTCTAGAGCAACAACTAGAATCTATAGAAGAATCAAATGATGCAATTGTTGCTAAACTCATTAAAGAACGTGACCATGCAATTGCTAAATACAAAGCATGTAAGAAAGAAAAGGTCGAGCTTGGTGTTGGTCATTCTAGACTAACCGAGGAGCTAGAGAAGCTCTCCAAGGCCTACAAAGCTTTGGAGAGTGAGCACTCTACCCTCACTAAGTCGTATGAACAACTTCAAGCTTAACCGCCTAAAAATGATATGCCTACTTCCTCCACTCCTATTACTTGTGATCATGCAAATATCATTGAGGAAAATGCTAGGTTGAAGATCAATCTTGCTAAGGCCATCTCCCTAGGTAAGAAACCGTTTGTCACTTCACAAAAGGGGAGAGTTAGTCTTGGGTTCGTTGAGGAAGAAAAGGAGAAAGAGATATTCATGAAGGATGCTAGGGCTCCTCAAATTAAAAGGTCCAATGTTGCTAGTGCTCCTCAAGCAAAGAGGATCCCTCAAGCAAAGAAGAAGGTTAACATTGCTAGTGGTGGTGCCACAAGGGGCAAAACCATTAGTGATGACTTTGCGGGAAAGACTAACCCTCACTACATTATCTTTGTTGATTATTATGGGGATGTCTATGCTAAGTTTGTTGGTCCTAGAAATGTACCCATTGCTCGTTCTATTTGGGTTCCTATGACCCTTGTTGCTAACAAAAGAGGACCCATTGAAAAATGGGGACCTAAATCCAAGCAATGATTTCTTGTAGGACTATGCTTCCGGCGGGTCAAAATGAGTGCTTGATAGTGGTTGCACAAAACATATGACCAGAAGCAAGGAGTTGATGACGGAATTGAGATCAAATCTAAATCATGCAACCGTCACTTATGGAGACCGTTCAAAATCCGAGGTATTGGGCTTTGGCAAGGTGGTAGTCGCTAAGGATATCATCTTAGCGAATGTCATGCTTGTCAAAGACCTTGGTTTTAATTTACTTTCCGTTCATGCACTTAATAAGATGGGTTATGCCGTCTTCTTTGATATTGATGTTGTGGTAATCTTGTGGAGCAAGACTCTAAAGGTCGCTTTCATTGGGTACGTTGAGGATGATTTGTTTGTGGTTGACTTTTCGAGGGAAACCACTTCAAATTCGATGTGCCTATTCGGAAAGGCCGACAAGGGTTGGTTGTGGCATCGCCGCCTAGCCCATGTCAATATGAGAACTTTGCAAAGTCTTCACAAGGGAGGCCACATTCTCGGACTAAAAGAAGATGTCTCTTTTGCCAAAGATCGTGTTTGTAGGGCTTGTGTTGAAGGAAAGATGCATGATTCTCCCCACCCGTCCAAGACTATTATTTCTTCCAAGAGGATCTTGGAGCTCCTCCATGTGGATCTTTTTGGTGCCGTTCCCGAAGCTATTCTTGGTGGGAAGAAGTATTGCTTGGTGATAGTTGATGACTATTCAAGATTCACTTGGGTTTATTTCTTCAAGTCGAAGAGTGAAACCCAACAAACCTTCATCGACTTCTCCGTTGAAATGCAACGTCAACACAATGTCCCCATATTGGCAATTAGAAGTGATAATGGCTCCGAGTTCAAGAACTACACCCTCAATGAGTTTCTTAGTGAAGAGGGCATTCGTCATCAATATTCCGCAACTTATACCCCTCAACAAAATGGTGTAGCCGAGAGGAAGAACCGGACTCTTATTGTCGGGGATATGAACCCCGGATATCCCAAAGAAGGCCATTTCTTCAAGAACTGCAAGGGCCGGCTACAGCATGCCGCCTGAAGCCGCCGGATGAAGCAAGCCGTTTAGCCTACCCGGAGGCGGACGGCCGGCTAGAGCAGCCGGCCTCTACCAACCGACCAGTCCGTACTGGTAGGCCCAGATCGTCCAACTCCTGTCGGACGTTACAGCTACAGTAATGATGAAATAGTACCGGCCGGCTCCAGAGTAGTGATGTCATAGGGGCAACCATGTAATCTCCTTGTAACCTAGAAACCCTAACCAAAACCCTAGACGCTGCCTATATAAGGCGTGCATGGGCCTCCTGCGCGAGGCACGTCGAACAGGACACACAGAGAGGTAGATCATCGTCTTCCACCTCTAGCCGGCTGGATACTTCTAGCCGGCATCACCGCCATACAGCTCCAGGAGCAATCTTTGTAGCTCGATCTGTGAACAATCAATAGAAACAAGAAGAGCAGGACGTAGGGGTGTTACCTCCACAAGGAGGGCCCCGAACCTGGGTAATTGACGTGTGTTTGCATGTTGGTTGCCCAATCCCGCGCGAGCATCCGATCGTCGCCTGCCTCACACTCTTTTCCATCTTCGATGGATATGCCGTGCTACCCACCACGACATTTGGCGCCCACCGTGGGGCTCGCGGCGAACGGAGTCACGTTCTGCGCGGGATCCCGGACTGTGGATGGTCGGCGGATCGTCTCCGGCCTCGTGCTCTCCATCGGCTCCGTCGGCTGCGTCCTCGACAACACCAACAGCTTCGCCGACGTGGACGTCGCCAGCGGAGGAGCGATCGTCACCCTTGGCGATTTCCACGTCTACGTCGCCGTCGCCGCTCAGGAGTACCCGGAGGTGGTCTACTCGAGCTTGGCTCCTTCGATCTTCGACGCCAGCATCTGCAACGACGACTCCGCCTTCGGCTACCTCGACTCCGGCGACGCGGACCGCGACGTCGCCAAGCTCAACGTCTACGCCGAGGTGCACATGGTCGAGCACGCGGCGGCAGGAGGCCCCGTCACCACCACCGTCCATGAAGCTGGCGAACCTTCGCGCTACCAGCGCAACCTGGAGGCCGACTTCGAGCTGCTAAGCACCCCCATCGCGCCGAGTGCTGATCCAGTCAAGGCGGCGGCTGAACTCGAGAGGATGCGGCAGCAAATCTACGACAAGGCACTAAACCTCGCGTCGACTCAACGCCGGCTCAGCGCCACAATTCGCGAGTACAATTCTGCACACGGCATCGAGCAGGCGGACCGCAACGCGGAGAAGCTGAATGAAGTCAGGCGCAAAGGAGGGGACCTTGGTGGCGCCATGAACCGTGCCGGCCAGGCGCATGAGCTCACCGACCTCAGCTTCCCCGAGTACAGCTGTCCTACGCAAAACATGAGGGCGGCGGAAGCAGCGGCCGCCGAGCTACCCTATCTCCAAGGCGAAGAACTACGTCAACAGATGTGCCGGGTTCGGCAACTCATCAACACGGCCAACCGGCAGCAGCGGGAAACGGAGGCAACGGCGAGCAAGGGGCATCATGAGCCGCCTCCAGGCTACGATGCAGCCGGCAAGTCCAAGCAAGGTGCAGAGGCGTCGTCCACGAGCCGCGGAAGGGCGAAGGACAAGCAACCACGAGTTCATCGCGAGGGGAGCGCGAGCTCGCATCCTCGTGATCACGGCCGTGATCCGGCTGGACGGCGTGAAGACGGCAACCGGAGCGAGCCTCGAGCCGGACGGAACGTCAAGGAGCGAGTCGGCCACAAAGTCACCATCGACGAGCGCCTGGGGCCGCTGGGACCCGAAACCAGCGACGACGCGCGCCACCGCATCGACGTGCTCAAGCTGTCAAGCATCATCGAGGAGGAGGACATCGCTGCTCATCGCTGTTTCGGACCCCGCATCCGGAGCGAGCGATTCCCGAAGGGATTCACTCTCCCCAGGGACACACCCAAGTACAATGGCACCGCGAAGCCGGAAGACTGGCTCGCCGACTACGTCACGGCGGTCAACATCGCAGGCGGCAACAAGCGGGTGGCCGTGCGCTACGTGCCGCTCATGCTTCAGGGATCGGCACGGACTTGGCTCAACAGCCTTCCGAAGGAGAGCGTCAACAGCTGGCTGGACTTCGAGGAGGTGTTCAACCGCAATTTCACCGGCACCTACTTGCGCCCTGGCAACGCACAGCTGCTCGCGCTGTGCAAGCAGAAGGACGGCGAGTCGGACCGAGCTTACCTCACCCGGTGGACAAGCCTTCGCAACTCCTGCGAGGGAGTACTCGAGCTCCAAGCCGTCCAATACTTCATCCAAGGGTGCCGAGACCAGACGCTGCTCAAGCACCGGCTCCTGAGGAAGAGCCCGAAGACCATGGCGGAGCTCATGGCAATCGCCGACGAGTACGCCACCGCCGACGCGGGCATGACCAACCCGATCCGACTCGACGAAGCCGGACGAATCATCACGACGGAGCCGGCTGCACGTCGCAGCCGGACGGAGAACCAAGACGGAGGAAAATCGACCCGGCGCGACTCCGACGCGGCCGGCAAGCGCAAGTCTGCAGACGACCGTGTCGAGTCCAAGGTCGTCGCTACGACCGAAGGAAGGCCGGCAGGAGGCTTCGACAACCGCCGCATGAGAACGAGCGGCGACATGCGCCGGACAAGAGCGAGGAACAACTACGACTACATGCTCGATCAACCGTGCCGGAACCATGGCGACCGGCCAGCAAACCACACCGTCAGGCAATGCACTCTCGGACGCCCAAGGCCGCCACCATACGAGCGGCGAAACCCGCCTCGGGATGAAGCCAGACGGGACGATCGAGGACGCGACGACAGACGACGCGAAGACAGGGATCGCGATGATCGCCAACGCGAAGAAGAAAGGGAACGCCTCCCGGATCCGCCTCCAAGGGGTCCAGACGGCTACCAGAACCCGGATGCCGCCTACATCGTATTCGTCAGCGAGCGCGACGACAAGCGAAGCCGGCGCGAACGGTTCAAGGAAGTAAACGCGGTGGTTCCACCCGTCCCCCAGTACCTCAACTGGTCGCAGGAGCCGATCACGTGGGATCGCCGCGACCACCCGGAACTGATGCCCAACCCAGGCGGCTATGCTCTAGTCCTAGAGCCCATGATAATCTCCCCTACCAAGCGCGCTTGCACCTTCTCACGCGTCCTCATCGACGGAGGCAGCAGCATCAACATCCTCTACCGCGACACGCTGGAGAAGCTGGGCGTCTCCGAGTCCAGCTTGACACCGAGCCGGACGGTCTTCCACGGTATCGTGCCGGGGCGAGCCGGATCGTCCATGGGCCTCATCCGGCTGGACGTCCTATTCGGCACCAAGAACAACCATCGCCGAGAGACCATCTCCTTCGAGGTGGTCGACCACTCCAGCGCCTACCACGCCATCCTTGGGCGGCCGGCGCTCGCCAAGTTCATGGCGGTACCCCACTACGCCTACCTCAAGATGAAGCTACCAGGCCCACGCGGGATCATCACCGTCGCCGGAGACTATAAACGCTCCATCGCATGCGCCTCCGACAGCGCAAAGGTGGCCGAGACCATGGTCTGCAATGAGGAGATGAAGCAATTCAAGCGCAAGGCTAGCGAGGAAAAGCTGGAGATCCCGGAGTCGGCCAAGCCGGCTGGCGAGTCGAACTTCCAGGCGGCCCGAGACACAAAGAGGATCTACTTCGACGACAGCGACAAGTCCAAGTTCGTCTCCGTGGGGGCGAGCTTGGACCCCAAATAGGAAAGCGCGCTCGTCAAGTTCCTCCGTGAGAACCGGGACATCTTCGCGTGGTCCCCCAAGGACATGCCTGGTGTACCGAGGGAACTTGCCGAGCACTCTCTTCACGTCCGGCCGGATGCCAAGCCGGTAAAGCAATCCCTGCGACGCTTCGCGGAAGGAAGAAGACAGCTCATAGGAGAAGAGATAGCCCGGCTACTCGCGGCCGGGTTCATCAAAGAAGTGCAACACACGGAGTGGCTAGCCAATCCGGTGATGGTGGAAAAGAAGAACAAGAAATGGCGGATGTGTATCGATTACACCCACCTCAACAAGGCTTGTCCTAAGGACCCCTTCGCATTGCCGCGCATCGACCAAGTGATCGACTCCACGGCCGGCTGCGACCTCCTCTCCCTCCTCGACGCCTACTCCGGCTACCACCAAATTCCGCTGAATCCGGACGACCAGCTCAAGACCGCCTTCATCACCCCATACGGCCCGTACTGCTACACCACCATGCCGTTCGGTTTGAAGAACGCGGGAGCAACATACCAGCGCTGCATGCAGAAATGCCTGCACGACCAAATCGGTCGCAACGCGCACGCCTACGTCGACGACGTCGTCATCAAGACCAAGGAGAAGCATACCCTCCTCCTCGACCTCAAAGAGACCTTCGACAACCTCCGCCGCTTCCAGATGAAGCTCAACCCAGAGAAATGCGTGTTCGGCGTTCCAGCCGGACAGCTACTCGGCTACCTTGTGTCGGCACGAGGGATCGAAGCCAACCCGGAGAAAATCGCCGCCATCGACAACATGCGACAACCAAGAAGCGTCAAGGACATCCAGAAGTTTGCCGGGTGCCTAGCTTCCCTCAGCCGTTTCATCAGCCGGCTTGGGGAGAAGGCTCTCCCGCTCTACCACTTACTGAAGAAAACGGACAAGTTCGTCTGGAGCGACGCGGCCGACGCCGCCTTCAAGGAACTCAAGCGGGCGATGACCACCACCCCAGTCCTAGCACCGCCGACTCCAAAGGAGCCCATGCTCATGTACATCGCCGCCTCCAATCGAGTCGTCAGCGTGGTCCTAGTGGTGGAACGAGACGAACCCGGCAAGCAGCGGCCGGTTCAGCGGCCAGTCTACTACCTCAGCGAGGTACTCTCGCAGTCGAAGCAAAACTACCCGCACTACCAGAAGCTCGTATACGGCGTGTACATGGCAACGAAGAAGCTGAAACATTACTTTCAAGAGCACCCGATCAAAGTGATAAGCGACGCACCGCTTGCCGAGATCATAGGCAACAAGGATGCAACCGGCAGGGTTGCGAAATGGGCAATCAACCTGACGGCGCACGGAGTCGAGTACGACAAGAGAACAGCGATCAAGTCACAGGAGCTAGCGGACTTTCTCGCCGACTGGACGGAGACGGACCACGTACCGCCGCCACCCGGCTCCGGCGAGCATTGGCTCATGCATTTTGATGGCTCCAAAAGATACTGGGGACTCGGCGCCGGAATCGTCCTCACCTCGCCCAAGGGGGGCCGACTCGAATACGTTCTACAGATCCACTTCACGGCGTCCAACAACGTAGCCGAGTATGAAGCTCTCGCACACGGTCTCAAGCTCGCCAAGGCCATGAACATCAAGCGAATCCTCTGCTACGGCGACTCCGACTTGGTGGTCCAGCAGACCACTGGTCATTGGGACGCCAAGGACCCCAACATGGCCGCCTACCGCTTCTTCGTCCAGCAGCTCGCGGGATACTTCGAAGGATGTGAGTTCCACCACATCCACCGCTCCAACAACGAGGCGGCCGACACCCTGGCGAACATTGGCTCTCTCCGCGAGGAAATCCCACCCGGCGTCGCCCTCGAGAAGCTCTACAAACCATCCATCACGCCGTGTCCCGGCTCCGATTCCATCCGGATGCCGCCTGACACGGAGTCGGCTGGGCCGGCTCCAGGTGAGACGGAGCCTGTCGAGGTCCTCGTCATCGAAGCCCACCATGGACCCAACCCTTCCTCGCCTACCTCGCCAACAACGAGCTCCCGGCGGACGAGCTCAGCGCCAGGCAAATCAAACGCCGGGCAAGTGCTTACACCATCATCAACAACGAGCTATACAAGCGCAGCGTATCCGGAATGTTCCAACGTTGCGTGAGCCAAGAAGAAGGAAACAGGATCCTCAAGGAGATCCATCAAGGCGAATGCGGCCATCACGCATCCTCAAGGGCAATTGTGGCCAAGGCATTCAGGCACGGGTTCTACTGGCCGACTGCGCTGGCGGACGCGAACCAGCTGGTCCGACTCTGCAACGGCTGCCAACGATTTGCAACGCAGAAGCACACGCCGGCTTCAGCACTCAAGACGATTCCCATCACCTGGCCGTTTGCCGTTTGGGGCTCGACATGGTTGGACCACTGAGGAGATCCAGTGGAGGCATGACACACCTGCTGGTAGCAGTCGATAAGTTCACGAAATGGATTGAAGCCAAGCCAATCAAGAAGCTGGATGGACCAACGGCAGTTAAGTTCTTCAAAAGCATCATCTACCGCTTCGGCTACCCCAACAGCATCATCACGGACAACGGGACAAACTTCGTCAAGGGAGAATTCGCCAAGTTCTGCGGCAGGACCGGCATCCGGCTCGACGTGGCCTCCGTTGCACACCCGCAGTCGAACGGGCAAGTCGAGCGAGCAAACGGCCTCATCCTAGCTGGCATCAAACCTCGGCTGCTCGAACCGCTCGAGCGGGCAGCCGGCGCATGGGAAGAAGAGCTGCCTTCCGTCCTCTGGAGCCTAAGGACGACGCCGAATCGCTCAACCGGCTTCACCCCCTTCTTCCTCGTCCACGGAGCTGAAGCCGTCATGCCAACGGACATCGAGCACGACGCACCCCGGATCGTGCTGTACACGGAAGCGCAAGCTAAGCAAGCCTACGAAGACGGCATGGACCTGCTCGAGGAAGCGCGCCAACTTGCCGAATCAAGGTCGGCAATGTACCAGCAACAGCTACGCAACTACCACAGCCGGCGCATCAAGAACGTCCACTTTCGAGAAGGCGACCTCGTGCTCCGGTTGATCCAGGACACCAAAAACATGCACAAGCTGTCATCGCCGTGGGAAGGACCATTCATCGTCAGCAAAGCGCTCATCAACGATGCCTACTACCTCATCGACGCCCGCGAGCACAAGAAGGACACGATGGACAAGGAAGGCGATGAAACGGAGAGGCCATGGAACGCGTCACTCTTGCGTCGATTCTACACTTGAGAAAGTACAATGTATGTATCACCTATGCTATCAATAAAAGAAGCGAGAATGATGAACACATGAGCAGTTTTTCGCAACTTTTTCTGCATTTTCTAACCGGCTCATCCGGCAACCGGCAAGCTTGCCTTTAGCGGCCGTGTAGCGTGACTAACCCCTAAACGGCTAACTCTTCGAATCCGGTTAAGGCCGGCAAGAGAACAAGCTGGAGGGGGCCAACAACGCGAAAAACGCATAAAGGGAAGTCCTGCCGGCTGAAATAACGTTCTTCTGCAAACTCGGCCAAGCCGGCAGCCGGCAACCGCTTCTCCGAATACGGACGATTAACTACACAACGCTAAACGGCTAACTCTTCGAATCCGGTTAAGGCCGGCAAGAGAATAAGCTGGAGGCGGAGTGTATGCGAAAGACGTAAGAAGTAGAAGTCGTTACCGGCTGAGAAAACCCTGGCCTAACAAACCGAATCCTAGCGTTGAAGTAGTGTGCATGATCCCGCTAGACGGTGAAATGCACACGAACGGCGACGGGAAAGGCTACAGGCGAGTGTGAAATGGAGTTAAGTACAATAAAATTATACTCTATGATCATAACAGCAAACTAATCGCTTCGACATCTCATTTCACACGCGGAAACGCCGCCAACCGGCTTCGAGAGCCCAAGCCGGACACAGGCACGACAAACAGGAAATGGAAATTGCACACAAGCAAAAGTACAGGAACAAAAGCATTGGAAGTAAACAAGGTCTTACAGATGGAAGCTGGATAATAAAACAAAAGAGGGAGGTCCACAGGCGGACCTACCCCGCGCAACTACAAGGCGGAGCCGGCAGAGCTCCCTAAGCGGCAGCCTTCGCCTTCCCGGATCCGCCTATCTTCTTGCCGGCCCAATGCTTGATGCAGAGGGTGCCGTCGAACACCTTCACGAAGAAGACGCCCTTGTCACGTCGGAGGCGGAAGCAGAGGATGAAGCCGGCTTCGAGCTCATAGAAGTCGGCGAACTCGTCCCAGCCCCTGACGAACTCCACCCGGTTGACGACAGCATTGCCAACCACTTGGGAGGTGAACCGGACGGTTGCATCCCACGGACCCTGGGAGGCACCTTCACGGAAGAGCTTGAACTTGAAGTGGCCAGCGCCTGGCAGCGCGTCGGCGAGGGCGTCGGGAAGCCTCTGCACTGGCCCAGTAACTGGCGAGTGCAGGATCAGGAGGAACTCCCCGATGGGGAACACACCCCATGCCGGACGCCGCGGATTCTCCAGCGAGTCGGAAGAAGCGGAAGACAGCTCCGCGCTCTCTTCCTCGTCGTCGGCGACGGCAGACGGAGCGTATTTAGGAATCGGGTCGAACCCCGGAGGTGGAAGAACAGGAGCGGCTTCCTCCTCGCTCGACGTGCCGTCAAGGACGAGGAGTTGCTTGCCACGACCGGCGACGATGCTGATGCCGCCACCGGCGGCACCCGCACTCCTCACACCAGCACGGCCGCTGCCCTTGACGCGGCCAGCAATGCTACCGGTGGCAACGGAGGCGACTGCCGTCCCCCGCCCACGGCCGCCGCTCTTGGGGGGACGACCGCGAGGACGCTTCGCCGGAGGCGCAGCGGGGGTCTCCTCGGCGACAGCGTCCATGGGCTCAGATTTCACCATGGCTGAGACGCGCAAGGAAATGAGACGAGGAAGGCGAAGAGGAAGCAAAGAGGCGCGAATGAAGGAGGAGGAAGAAAACGGTCAAGATTTATAGCACAAACAAGGGACAACGTGGGAGACCCAACCGTCGCCCACGATCCCACGATCTACACGTGGCGACGAAACAGTTGACGGGACCCTTCAGTAACTGCAACCGGGTCCACGCGCGGAAGCCAAGGAGACAAGCCCAAGCCGGCAAAAGATACCCGGGGGCTGCGCACCCGGCAAGCCGGCTGCCCAGACCCGGACGAACATAAAAACACCCCGAGTCATGGACTCGGGGGCTGCGAAGCCGTTAGCTGGCAAAACATACCCGGGGGCTGCGCACCCGCCAAGGCGGTTGCCCAGACCCGGATGAAAATATAAAAATCACCCCGAGTCATGGACTCGGGGGCTGCGAAGCCGCCAGCCGGCAAAAGATACCCGGGGGCTGCGCACCCGGCAAGCCGGCTGCCCAGACCCGGACGAACATAAAAACACCCCGAGTTATGGACTCGGGGGCTGCGAAGCCGTTAGCCGGCAAAACATACCCGGGGGCTGCGCACCCGCCAAGCCGGCTGCCCAGACCCGGATGAACATATAAAAATCACCCCGAGTCATGGACTCGGGGGCTGCGAAGCCGTTAGCCGGCAAAACATACCCGGGGGCTGCGCACCCGCCAAGGCGGCTGCCCAGACCCGGACGAATATAAAAATCACCCCGAGTCACGGACTCGGGGGCTGCCAAGCCGTCAGCCGGCAAAAAGATTCCCGGGGGCTGAGCACCCGGCAAGCCGGCTGCTCAGACCCGGACGCATATCTAAAAACACCCCGAGTCATGGACTCGGGGGCTGCACGATATAGCGACGACAGAAGACAAGCGATAAGCAGGAAACGTAAAATTTCGACCCGGCTAGATGCTCAAGCCGGCCCAAAATTCGGGGGCTGGGGATGGTGATAATCATCACCAAAAACAAGCACGAATTATAGCACAAAGGCCCAGCAGTCACAGAGAAAACGACACTTACGATGACAGACCACGGCAGGAAGCAGAATAACAAATTTTTACATGATGACCTTCAAAGGTGTCCAAAATAACAAGGCAGTTAATGTGGCAAGGCAGTTAACGGCACAGAACAACAATTACACCCGGCATCCCGGGGAGATGAACGAATCAAATGGTAGCGGCGTCAGTGGCGGCAGCAGCGTCGCCGGCTCCAGCATCTTCAGTCGGCTTCGGCGTCGAGGATGGCTCGGCAGGTACCAGCGTCGTCAATTCAACCGCCTCGGCAATCCGCTTGGAAGCCTCGGCAATTTCTGGACGCAAGCTCGCGAAGGACGTCCCGTCGCGGAAGCCGTCCATCAGCCTGCTCGTCTGCAGACCTGGGTACCATGACTTCACCACGGCTAGGGCCATGTCGGTACCTCCACGCGCCGCCATCTCCACTTGATCATTGATGCCGACAGGCGCTCCTTCGAGCCGGGCGCATAGGTCGTGGAGAGCAGCCGGCAAGGGAGTATCCGGCCATAGATTCTCAAGCACGCCTTCTGCCGCCTCCTTCAGCCGCTTGAACTCCTGGCCGAATCGCAGAAGACGGGAGGCGGTAGTCGGAGAAGACCCAGCAGCGGCACCAGAGGACTCCGGCCGAGAGCGGGCCGAGGCAGCATCTTGTTGGAGTTGCGCATCCACCTCGGGATAGAGGCCTGCATTTCAAATCAGTAAGGCCGGGTAGAAGACCTAAAGCAAGAAACCAAGGAGAAAGGAGACTTCACTTACCGAGGATCAGCTCGTTTACGCCCTCAACCTCCTTGACCAGGCCGCTCACCAGTTGTTCATGCTCAAGCTCGCGAGCCTTGGCCTCCCGGACGATCTCGTCGGTATTCTCGACGGAAGCCTTCAGTTGATCCTTCAGCTTGGCCGCGTCCCCGCGAAGAGACTCAACCTCGCTCTGCATCCGACGCTCGGCCTCCCGCAGTTTCGCCGCCTCCTCGCCCAGCCGGACGACCTCGAGGCGGCGCTCTTCTAATGCCTTCTCCGCCGCTTGGAGATCGGCCTTGGATGAGGCCAAGGCGGCGTCCTTTTCCTTCAGTTGTTTCTCCAAGCCGGCGCGGGAGGTGGAGTCACCTGCAGAGATTAAGTCACCGTCAAGCCAAGAAATGCAAGAGAAAAGGGCAGGGCGGCAAGACAAAGTGCGGAAAGAAAAAGGGGAGCCAAACCTTTGGCCGCCTCAAGCTCCCGCTTGAGCAATGTCGCCTCCTTATTCGCCGCGGCAAGGCCTTGCTCCATGGAGGAGCAGAGCAATGACACGTTGGCCAAGTTCTCCCTGGCCACCCGCTCCGCCAGTTCGGCGAGGGGAAACTTTCCCGACGCATCGGGCCGAGCCGGCACCGGTCCGGAGTACGTCGGAGAAGACACCAAAGTCGATTGGCGAGGGCCAGGGAGCAAGGCCGTCGCTTCCGCGATGGCTTTATCCTTGGCTGTCACGGCCACCGTTAACGAAGGAGTGGGGAAGGCGGTATACCCAGCCCCGACGCCGGGCTGGGGAACCACCTGGAAAGCACCCACTGGCGTCTCGGCGTCTCCACCTGAAGCCGGAGGGTTGAAGTCGACCACAATGGGGGCCGCCTCCGCCAGCACTCGGCTGGCCGCCTCCGACGTCTTCGCCTCCGAAGGCGGATCAGCCGCCTCCGCCAGCACTCGGCTGGCCGCCTCCGTCGACTTCGCCTCCGAAGGCGGATCAGCTGCCGACACCACGGGAACCTCGGTGACAGGCACCGAAATCGACTCCTTTACCGCGACGACCGCCGTCTCCGCTATAGGGAGCGGAGCCCTACGAAACAAGGAAGGCGTCACCAACGAGTGCAAGTTGCGAAGATTACCACCACAAGACAAGGACTTACCCGACGCACGAGCCCAGCACCTTGGCCGCCCTCCTCTTCGTCCGCTTTGGTAGGGGAGGGGGCACGGCGTCGGACGGGCGCTTCACGCCCCCGGAAGGCACATCGCCGCCTTTCACCGGGACGACAGGGTCCTCGACCGGCCGCTCCGTGCGAGCCGGCACCACCTTGGCCCCGGCAGAGGCCTTTGCGGAATCGCCGGCTTCCGTGCCCGCTGCCGCCTTCTCCTCGGCCGCCTTGGCAGCCGCTGGTTGCCTTGCAGCCGCCTGGGCATCCATCGATGCCCGGATCGAGTCCGCCTGCGCCAGCTCCGCGTAAATAGCCTTCTCCATATCATCAATACCCGAGTCATGGCCAAGAACAAAAGGAGGAGAAAGATTAACCACCTGGGCGCGGGTCTTGCCGGCGGCGGGCTCGGTCCTCCCCACGTCCGCCGCCTCCGTCCTCTCCTCGTCCTCCCTCGAGGCCAGCAGCTGCTCCACAGTAAAATCAACATCAGATGCTCCTAAGGCTAGGACTGCCTGCGCCGTCCGAGCATAAAACTCCTTCTCCAAGTCATCCGGATTCGAATCGTAAATGAAATCACCACCCAAAGCAGGACCAATCACCTCGTTTCTGGCCCCACCAGTCTGGGCCTCCTCCTCCGCCATCTTGGCGCCGACCTCAGCCCGGACGTCGGCCATGACCTCGTCCGCCCTGGCCTCAGTCTCAGACGTCTCCGCCCTCGTTCTTCCGGCTGGCGACAGGCCGCCTGTGGTAGGCCGGGAAGACGACGAAGCCCGCTTTTTGGCGGGATGCACGCCTCGCTTCTCAAATGCGCCCTTCCGCTTGGGCGGCGCATTTGCATCGACATCGGCGGCCGACTTCGACCGCCTCTCCTTCACGGTCCGCCGGGGGAGGACCACCTTCTTCCGCGCCGCCGCCTCCAACTCCTTGGTCCGGCGGGTGGATATCGCCGGCTTGGAGGCTGGCACGGAGGAAGAACCCTCTGAGTCCGGTTCAGAGCCAGTGGAGAGATCTACTATGACACGCGCAACATCGTCAGCCTGCCCGGCGACCCCGGGCCCAGAAGACTTACCACGGGACGACGAAACCGGAGGCGGATCGTCATGCTCGAGGTCCTCGTCCCGGTAGGCGGCCGAGTCGGAGTCGGCACCGGTAGCAGGGGCCGGGCTCGTTGCAGTCCGGGTGGCGTCATCATCGCCCCCGTCATCGCCGCCGGCATCGGCACCTCTTCCAGACGACTCGGTGGTGTCGCCGTGAGTTCCTGTGGCGACACGGGCATCGCCGCCGGATCCGCCTCCAGCGGCGGTGTCCGCATCACCACCCGCCGCCTGCTCCTCGGCGGCGCTGTCCTCCTCCAGCATGGCCGTCTGCGCCGCAGAAAGGGGACCCTGGACATCAGGCTCGAAGACTACTTCAAAATATTCAACCATCTGGACCTCGCAAAGCTACCCGGCAAGCCGGCTAGATCAGGCGGCAGCCGGAAAAGGAATCGGAAGCAAAATGAGGAGGAAGCTAACCTGAGGAGCGCGATCCGAGCGGGTGAAGGGATCGAGCCCGAAGTCCCAATCATCCTCAAGCCTATCGGTGATGATACGGGAAACCCACCCGCTTAATCCCTCCTGCGTCGGGATGTTCAAGGAAGCACAAGTGGGATCCCGGACGCCGGAGTAGAAGCACATCTTGTGCGAGCGCTCCTGCAGCGGGAACATCCGCCTTGTCGTCCAGGCCATGGTCAGGTCCCTGGACGTCAAGCCGTCCGCCACCAGCTTCTCCAGGCGGGTGAACAGGGTGGCCTGCAGATTCTCGTCGACTGCCGGCTTCCGGCTCCAGGACCTGTCCGCCGGACGCGTATTGGCGAAGGCGGGGAGTTTGATCCGGTCAACCTCAGTGGCGTTCTTGACATAGAAGTATGTATTCTGCCACTTCTTGATGGACTCGGGCAGATGGATCTTGGGGAACGGCGTGTTCTTCGCGCTGATGGAAACGCCGCCGCAGTCCCGCTGCAGCCCAGCGGACACCTGGGACCGCAAGAAGAAGAACATGCCGAAGAGCTCCATACTGGGCCAGATGCCCAAATACGCTTCGCACAGTGTGACGAAGCAGGACAACTGCGTGATGCAGTTTGCCCCTAGGTGGTGAGGCTGCAGCCCGTAAAAATGCAGAAACTCGTTGAAGAACGAGCTGATGGGGAGCCCCAACCCCCGTTCCACATGCGTGTAGAACATGACAAACTCATCCGGTTTGGGGCTCGGCGAGATCTCTCCAGGGGGAGGGGCGCGAGCCTCCACATCGCCGCTCTTCCCCATGGACCCGTTCCGATGAAGCTTCAGAAGGAATTTATTGTCGATGGTGGAACCCATCCAGGCACCCGTGCTCGCCATTGAAGTTCTGTTGCCCGTGGTGGAAGAAACGGAAGCAGAAGCAGCGAGACGGAGAAATCGGCAAGGAGCAGGAAGGCAAGAACAGGCGAAGAAGACGAAGCGGGAGAGAGGAGCGAAAGTTCCGAGCCTTCCCCCTCTTTTCCCCTTTAAAAGCGGGGCAGGCGGAACCGCACCGCTCCACGCGCCACGTGGGGCGCGGGCAGGCCGTGCCGTCCGCAGACGATCCCACTAGCAGGCAGTTGCCACAGAAGATCCAGCCCGACGAAGACTGAAGCGACGTGCCCCTGACATCGGGCAGAGCGCAACCGTCACGACCAAGCGGCGAAACGTGGCTGACGCGTGCCACGACCCACGACTCCCAAGACATTCAGACTCCTGGAGACCGGCTGCCCCAAGCCGGACGAGCCGCCTCCGGCCACCGCCACCTTATCCGGCAAACTTCAAGCCGGACAACTTCAACTACAACGACGAACAAAACATTGAAGCTCGAGAAGTCTACCCGGCAGGCCGGCAAGACTCCACGATCTCGGGGGCTAGTGTCGGGGATATGAACCCCGGATATCCCTAAGAAGGCCATTTCTTCGAGAACTGCAAGGGCCGGCTACAGCGTGCCGCCTGAAGCCCGCCGGATGAAGCAAGCCGCTTAGCCTACCCGGAGGCGGACGGCCGGCTAGAGCAGCCGGCCTCTACCAACCGACCAGTCCGTACTGGTAGGCCCAGATCGTCCAGCTCCTGTCGGACGTTACAGCTACAGTGTAATGATGAGATAGTACCAGCCGGCTCCAGAGTAGTGATGTCATAGGGGCAATCGTGTAATCTCCTTGTAACCCAAAACCCTAGACGCTGCCTATATAAGGCGTGCATGGGCCTCCTGCGCGAGGCACGTAAGCAGGTGAAAGGGACAGACAGATACGTAGATCATCGTCCTTCACTTCTAGCCGGCTGGACACTTCTAGCCGGCACCACCGCCATACAGCTCCAGGAGCAACCTTGTAGCTCGATCTGTGAACAATCAATAGAAACCAGAAGAGCAGGACGTAGGGGTGTTACCTCCACAAGGAGGGCCCCGAACCTGGGTAATTGACGTGTGTTTGCATGTTGGTTGCCCAATCCCGCGCGAGCATCCGATCGTCGCCTGCCCCATACTCTTTTCCATCTTTGATGGATATGCCGTGCTACCCACCACGACAATAGGCGGCGAGGAAATGGAGAAAGCGCCCTTTTTCTTTTATGAAATGACGCCACTCAACGACAACATTGATCTTGCGTCCTGGCCTCATCCACGAGAAAAACTACATGGAAACGGTGTTGGCAACCCCTATCGTTTTCAGAGCAGTGTTGAATTGCCGACGATTTTGGATCTTAGATCGATTCCAAGCCTCCTCGTCGTATGTGATGCTTTTATGGTTGGGACGTCTAAAGTTATGCATTGGCCCTTTTTAAAACCGGAAGAGCAAGCACAATAAGATGATGTAAGCAAACTATAAAAACTAAAATAATATATTTTAAATGAGTTGGAAGTGAGAAGAGTAGAGAGAAGAGAAGTTTGCTGTAGATTAAGATTCTATACACTTTATTTGAGTGGAAGGTGGGCGATATTTTAAGACTAGACACAATGGGAGTATCATAAATAGTATCATGCATGTAATGTTGGTAAAAATCCTATGTGGCATAACAATTAATGAAAAAAGAGATGATAGTGATATCTACCTATGTTACGGTATCATAGCACGTAAAACTAGATATTTTAATAACAAATAATTAGGGCTCTTTTGATTCATAGGATTGCAAAAGTATAGGAATAGGAAGTTTGTAGGAATGGGATGGCATGTCCATTTGAATCATATAGGAAGAGCCACTTATTTTGATTGTGTGGAAGCATTTTTTCATGAGGTTAGACCTCATGTTATTTTCCTATAGGATTTGCCCTACTTCTACAGAAAAATTTCCTATAGGATTAATTCCTATGGGATAGGATCCTATGAATCAAACAACCTCCGTAGGAAGATTTCTTATAGGATTTAATCCTTGAAAAATCATATACTATTCTTTGAATCAAAGGAGCCCTAAGTCTTAGGCCTTCCCTAACGCTCCACGCTGGAGCATCTCTTAAACAGCCACATAATACTTTTGCTTAGCTGGAAGCCTCATTAAATGAGAAAGAAGAGAGAATCGTTTCTTATTTTAGAACCGGCCCCAAGACACCGGAGTCTCCGCCCTATCTGCATCGAGCCCATCAAGACGCAAGTGTGGTGCGCCTCTGGACTCCTATCCGGAGGTACCCCGGAGGGTGACCGGAGTTTCCGGGGTGGCCGGAGGCTCCGGCCTCTGGACCCCGGAGTCTCCGGTCAGGCCATCTCAAACCCAGGAAAACGCAGGTGTGGGGAGGCTCTGGACTCCTCCCCGGAAGATCCCCGGAAGGTCCTCGGAGTATCCGGTAGGGCCGGAGTCTCCGCCCCCAGGGAGACCGGAATCTCCGGTCTGGCCAGGCGACTCAAAGTTTCCGGAGCTGGGCAGAGTCTCTGGGTTACACCGGAGTCTCCGGCCCATTAACACCGGAGTCTCCGGTCCAAGTGAAGTCCAACGGGCAGATTTTTCAGAGGGGTATAAATACCCCTCCACCTACCTCCTACCATCCAGCTCGCCCAGCATTCAAAGCCACCATTATCGCAAGCTCAAAATTCACTAGTTGACGTGGGGTTACCACGCCAAATCCCTCGGGGGTCATCCTTGGGTTTCATGAAGAGAGGAAGAAGATGGTGGTGCTGGTAGATCTGTCGGTGACAAGCAAGATTTACACAGGTTCAGGGCCCCGAAGGTAAAGGCCCTACGCCCTGCTTGTCTGGTATTGATCGAGGATGTTTACAAGGGTTACAATGGGAAATCCGTAGATGCGATCTTGCTAGTGTTTCTGGTGGTGAGTATGAGCGTACCCTAGGTTGGCGGCCCTCCCAGCCCTTATGTAGTAGGGCTGGGTCCCGGGAATCCGCTACCAACTAGGGTTACAATTTAGGAATACTACAACCGACGTAAAGCTCTTTGCTTCTTGGGCTGTTTCCTTCGGTATAGGCCTTCTTTTTGCGCTTGCCCCATGGGCCGCAGCTTATTTGAACACCAGACGTCTCAATCGTGGTACACCCACGTCAGTAGCCCCCGAGGACCTAGTAGACTTCAAGGAGTCTGGCAGGGACTCAACCCTTAGTCGGGTGTTCAAGTGCAGCTCATAATTTTAGGAAATGTGTTTCGTACCCGTTTTGCAGGGCGTTTTTACGCAGGATGCTCAGCATGGCAGGCCTGGTTCACTCGACAGTATCGGGACCAGTTAGGTGCTCTTGGGCATGAACCTTACCAGCCTACGTCAGACTCGAGTCCCCGGGCTCGAGTCCGGAAGCTAGACCATTCGACTCAGGCCATATTTGAGGTCTCATAGAGTCGAACTGAGATTTTAAGGGTACCCAACGCGTCCGTCGGGATTTTCATCACGCCTGTTGGCGCGGCATATTTGTCAGGTACCTCAGCTGTTGTTGTTGGCCCCGGCCCTGCAAGACGGATCAGTGGGTCTTACCATTGCACAGTAAAGTACAGCATCCGAGGGTGATAACCCACAAGTGTAGGGGATCGCAACAGTGTTCGCGGGTAGTATAACCCAATTTATTGATTCGACTCAAGGGGAGCCAAAGAATACTTAGAGGTCTTCGCAGCTGAGTTGTCAATTCAGCCACACTTGGAGAAGCACAAGTAACACGAGAGAGGTGAAAGCAACAATGATTTGTGAACAATAGTAACAGAAACATGAAAGCAATGATGGAGAAATATGGACCGGGGTTCATAGTTTCACTAGTGGCGGCTCTCCTAAGCAAATAATCATGCATTGGGTGAACAAATTACAGTTGGGTAATTGACAGAATTGCACTAATTAATTAATTATGACAAAGCATTCAGTGTATCAATCATACGTAGGCATGTATTCCATATATAGTTGTAACTACTCGCAATGAGAATTCGCACAACATCTTTTGTCCTGCCATCCGGTTTCAGCCGGGCCAATTAAGGAACAAATGGAAATTAAGGTGTTCCTTTTAATAGAACACCGGAGAAAAACATTAACACACAATGAACACATGTAATCCTCAAGTTACTAACCATCCCCATCGATGTCCCCGTTTCTGTCACTCGAGGTCTCCGGTTCCGGACTAATAACAGGTGCGTACAACTTGTAGCTACGATCTAAGTATCAATTATATTCATGCAAACATAACGCGCCCAAATCTAAGATCATGCCACTCGTGCACTAGTGACAAGCATTAAGCATAACAACATTGCATCAACAACAATTCATAAACATAAATAATCTGATCATAACGTGCCAATCCATCGGATCCCAACAAACACAACGCATATTACATCGGATTGATCTCGATCATGTAGGGCAGCTCACGAGAACATGGTATTGAACAACAAGGGGGAGAGAGTACCATCTAGCTACTGCTACAAACCCGTAGTCCATGGGGGAACTACTCACAACTCATCCCGGAGGCAGCGGTGGCGGCGAAGATGGCTCCGGGGGCCAATCCCCGTCCCGGCAGGGTGTCGGAACAGGCAATCTGACCCTCGAAACTTGTCGGCGATGGCGGCGGAGCTCTGTATCGTATTTGGGAAAATCCTTCGGGGGTTAGGGTTTTTTCGTAGGGGATGATTTTATAGGCGTCGGAGGCGGCCGAGGGGTGCCCCACAGGGCAGGGGCGGGTCCCACCCGCGGGTGGACCCTAGGCCACGGCAGCAGGCCGCCCCTGGCCTGTGGGCTGCCCCCTGGGTCGCCCTTCTGGCTCCGGTCCTCATTTGTCCAATAAAAAATCGTCCTAAATTTTCGTCCAATTTCGAGAATATTTCAGAAGTAACTTTCTGCAACAAAACAGCACAAAAACAGAGAACTGGCACTGGACATCTTCTCAATAGGTTAGTCCAATAAAATGCCTCAAAATAATATAATAATGTAGCATAAACATGTAATAATGATGGGAATCAAGCATGGTACGATCAAAAATTATAGATACGTTTGACACGTATCAGAGGGTCAATTGCATCTGATTCATCTCGGGTAATTTATTTATTTGCTCGGGTTAGACTGGAGTCAATAACCTTTCGAGTGCTTGTTAGTCTTTCAGATATCGGGTGCGCAACAGCGCTCCCGATGGGCGTAGACCCCGAGATTATGCTGAATTACTTGTAATTGGGTATAACCTCAACCCGCTGGCCTTGTGAATTATTTCAAATTTTTTTGCTCCCGATGGGAGTAATATGGAGTTTACGACATCAGTCGGACGCCGTAAGGACCCGATACTATATCAGGTGAGATATGCTGTGAAGGAATTGAATGGAAGCACGCTTTGGTTACATCATTGACGACGTCATAGGCATGCTCATCGCAACCGATGTGCTCTGCCTCTTGGCCTACCAGAAATGACAGGACGGATCACTGCGTCAGTTTGACCATGCGTCGCAAAGTTTACGCGGCGCTATGATGATGGCCTCCTCGTTTCCTGTGCGTAGTGGGCGACGCGGCCCATGACGGTTGCCCTGCACGTTCGCCACGTGTAGGGTTAGATCCTCGCCGTTCCGTACGATGCCAAATCAAGGGCTAGGATTCACCTGTCCTATGAGATAAATAAGGATGTATCGGCGATGGAGGGGAAAAAATCCCCATTCTCACCGTCCGAGCTCATCTTCCTCCTTGCGCCCTGCAACCATCCTTCCAACCAAGAGAAAGAAAGAGCTCGTTCCCTCCCCTCACTTCGCCATGATGAAGAAGACCAGTGGGAGGAAGAAGGCGTCTGGGACCGCCACCGCCGCCGCTGACGGCACCGCCGTGGGCGATTTGAAGAAGATCCATGGTGACTGGCAGTGGTCCTCCGTGACTGAGCGCCAGCTGGAGGTGCTGCGCCGCGACAGGCATTTGCCATCGCTGGAGACAATGACGACACGGGCACGTGGCGACGAGGTAAATCCCCGTCCCAAAGATGGCGAACGTGTCTGCTTTGTTAATTTTGTGAACAGGGGATTCGCATTCCCTGTTCACGAATTTTTCTGTGGGTTGATGTACGCCTATGGCGTGCAACTCCATGACTTTACCCCCAACGCCATCTTGCATATCGCGTGCTTCATCGTCCTGTGCGAGTGTTTCCTGGGGATACACCCGCACTGGGGCTTGTGGCAGCGCATTTTCAACGTGAAGCGCAACGCCGGCGCTCGCGGTGTGTACCCCGTCGGCGGCTTCGGGATCCAGACCCGCGGAGACATCGACTACTTCGACTTGAAGCAGCTCGAGTCTGCGCAAAACTGGAGGAAGAAGTGGTTCTATGTCTCCGACACGTGCAAGCCGGGGCAGCTGTATGGAGTGCCGCCGTTCCGAGCCGGCGTCATTGTCAAGAAGAAGAACTCGTGGTCACACCGACCTGATGCCCGAGAGGCCAATGAAGCAACTCCTTTGTTGTCTCATGTGTCCGCGCTACTTAAGACTGCAGACAAGGAGGTGAACGGAGTGCACCTGATTGCCACGTTTATTAAAAGGCGCGTGCACCCTATCCAGGCTCGGGAGCACCCGCTGTATGATTACGCAGGTGCCGCGGATGCGATAGGCGCGTATGCAGAGGAGTTGTCGACGTGCGAGGTCGAAGCCCGCGTGTGTGCCCTGACCATGCTAACGGTTGGTGAGCCACACGTCTTTGATCCTCCCGTTACCCCCTTCAGCGTGGAGCATCCTGTGCCTGAGGTAATCTCATTGTTTTGCTGCTTGTTTCCAGTCTTTGTTCTTTGCCGCCTCTTCTTGAATGATGGATTATTGTTGTTTGAAGGGGTTCTCCACCTTCGTTAATCTGCCACCACTGCCCGAGGGTAAGGGAACCTCTGCAATCCCCGACCTGCGGGTGGATCCTGATGAATAGGACATTGATGATCGGTGATGGTAGCATTGGGTTGTGCCCCAAGCGAAGGTGTGGATGTAGTAAGTAGCAGTTTTCCCTCGTTAACGAACCGAGGTTTATCGAACCAGTAGGACCATGAAATCAACAATAAAGTGAATATTGAAGATCTCTGGCGCTTAATCTTCAACAGACGTGGACCTGCACACACTCAACCAAAATAGTTTACCCCCAACGGTGGAAAGGTTGTCAATCTTTCCGGTCTCGCAGAAAACAAAGCGGTTAATTGTATAGTGAAATAGATGAATTATGAAAATGGACCAGAGGAGTAATGATGGTGAAAAGTGATGAATAAAGGTTGCAATCAATGTAAAAAAGATGGACCGGGGGCCATGGGTTCACTAGTGGAGTTTCTCGAGTAAATAGAACATTCATATGATGGGTTAACAAATTACAGCTGGGCAATTGACAAGATTATAACACAAACTTAATCTAGCCATGACAAAGAGAACATGATAATATTTAAGTAGGCATCACGACAATGAACAAAGACCATTGAGTCCAACTGCATCTTTGTCTAAAAAGTCCACCGTGGGATCGCTATCCAGCCTGTCACCCATCGGTATTAAGTTGCAAGCAACAAATATTTGCATTAAGTAAAGCGCATGAAGTAAGCAATATTAAATATCAAAATAGACTTTAGCACCGCTGTTTTACCCTTAGTAGCAACAACACACCCTCGCCCTTAGACGTTTCTGTCACTCGTGCCCAGGAACAAAAGGGGGCATGAACCCACTATCTAGCATAAATAGTCTCTCTTGGAGATACACACAATCACTTGGCCAAAGTAACTACGCACATCGGAGAGCATGCAAGAACATAAATCAACATATAAGAATCATGCACAATCTGATCATAACTTCATAATCTATCAGATCCCAGCAAACACATCACATAGCATTACAATAATCGATCTTGATCATGTTAGGCAGCTCACAAGATCATAATACATCAAGCACAAGGGAGAGAGACTACCATCTAGCTACTGCCATGGACCCGTAGTCCAAGGTGGGACTACTCACAAATCATCCCGGAGGAAGGCATGGCAATGAAGAGCCCTCCGGGATCGATCTCCCCTCCGACAGGGTGCCAGGATCAGCTTCAGAATCACCCCCGAACTAGGGTTTATGGTGGCGGCGCCTCGGGGTGACTTCTCTGGAAAATAATGGCCGCCTCGACGTTTTTGGGATTAATCTGATTTTATAGGCGTCAGAGGGGGCCGAGGGGACCCACCAGGAGCAGGGGCGGGTCCCACCCGCCACCCTAGGGCAGGCCGCGGCTGGGGGTCGTCCCTGCCCTGTGGGTGGCCCCCAGGGCTGCCCTCTGGACAGAAACTCCGTCTTGGCGAATAAAAAATCCTCGTAAATTTTCAGCGCATTCCGAGAATATTTCCTGTGGTAAGTTTGTGATATGAAAAGATAGCAAAAACAGGAAACTGGCACTAGGCATCTTGTCAATAGGTTAGTCCGACAAAATGCATAAAAATGATGTAATAAGATAGTAGAAACATGTGACAACATCACAAAACTAGCATGGATCAATCAAAAATTATAGATACATTTGGCACGTATCAGACATCTCGGTCTCCTCCGCCGTTTCACCCGAAGAGGCAGAAGGTGTGGAGAGCGATGATGCTACACTGGAGGCCCGCCGTAACGCGATGCCCAATCGAAATTGTTGAGGAAATCGAAGCAGAGTGCTGGCGCCGATGACTCCGGCTCATCTTCGCCTCCTGTTCTTATCGGTGACGAGACTGCGCCGGCGCAAGATCCTACGGTTCCTCCCTCAAAGAGGGCCCGCGTATCTTCCGATTTCTTTGATCTAGAGGTCCTCCTGACTGAACTGAGCTCGTGAGTCTGCTCTTTTTCTTTGTTGTTTCTTTTTCTGCAACCATGAGGGTGGATGTTGAAGTAACTCGAGTGTCTCTGCCAGGGACACCTCCGGTGGGAAACTTCCTCCCTCGGATGCGGCCGAGCCTAAAGTGGAGTGCGAGAGCGTGGACCCCAACTTAAAGGGGATAATGGCTCCGCCTCCATCGCCCAACCGTGGCATTGTGCTGGGCACTACTGCAACGACTGCCCCTGGTGACAATCTTGTCACCATCGTCAGCGCTCCTCCGCTAGCTTCAGCCGAACACGTAAGTTGTTTATTTTTGCTTTCCAATAGCCCCCGAGTCTATATGCGACTAGGATCAGTCGGGTATAGACTCAAGCCACATCCTTCCTTTTTGTCCTTTGTTTCTGTTTGCTCGGGTGCGCGTCAGCGCTGCCGATGGGAGTAGCCCCCGAATCCATATGCGACTAGGCACAGTCGGGTATGGACTCAAGTTCAGTCTTCTGACTATCTCCTTGCGCTATCACAGCTGGTTACGCGCGAGCTGCTGGACATTGGCCGTCGCTATGCCGCCATGGAAGCGGAGCTAGGTCGCTCGGCTTAGCCAACAATCTGCCGAACTACAAGGTAAACTACCCCCTTTTTCTTTGCTCATGTTCTTCTGCTGTACTAGTCCTTATTGTGTATTGCTTGCAGAGTCCCTGGCGCAGGCTCAGCATGAGAGGGATGACGCCATGCTGTAGTCTGCCGAACTAAAGGGGAAGCTCGACTCTGCCGAGGCTGATGCCCGTGCGCGTGCTGATGAGGCCGCGCGAGCCACGAGGGAAGAGGCTGAGGAACGCGAGAAGGCGACCGCCCATCAACTTGGAGCTGTGACCAAATCCTTGTTAGGTTTGCCAACGTTGCATCCCTCTCCCTTTGTTACGATGCTGCGTTTTTCTTTCGTTAAGTCTTTCATCTCCCTTTCCACCCAGGGTATGTGGGTGCTCCTACGGGCTGTAACAGCCAAGCTCACCCCGAAGACTTGGAGGGTGCTCTGGTTGCCCTGGAGGCTTTCGGTGGCCAGACAGGAGATCTTGTCGTGGTTGGTATCACGGCATATGCCAACGGGGTGGCTTAAGGTGTGGGGACAAAGGCGCGAGCGACGGTGTTCAGGCGGGATTGGGCACGAGCACGGTAAATGCGAGACGTACCGAGGTTCGGGGCCCTCGTGAGGAGGTAAAACCCCTACTCCTACATGATCTGGTGTATATGGTGGAGTATATGGTGTTACCCACAAGTATAGGGGATCGTTGAAGTCTTCGATGTGTAAGTATAGTATCGATCCCACGAGGAGTAGAAGGTATAAGTATTTATCCTCTCAAATAAGAGTGTCACTTCCCTTATTATCTATGCACTAGACAAACTAAATGATTAAATGATGCAAGTTTTTTTGGGTTTTTGGTATAGAGTTTGCAATAAAGTAAAATGCTGAAAATGCAATATGACAAGTGAAAGCTCTCAAAGAGAGAAAGCCAAATCCTCTATGCAGCAAGAGGACAAGCTCAAGTGTGTGTTTCTTATAGGTGGAGAGAGTTCCCAAGGGCTACTGATACGTCTCCGACGTATCTATAATTTCTTATGATCCATGCTTGTTTTCATACCATTTGCTACATGTTTTGTTTACATCTTATAGAATTTTTATGCATTTTTGGAACTAACATATTAACAAGATGCCCCAGTGCCAGTTCCTGTTTTCTGCTGTTTTTCCGTTTCAGAAAAGTACTTAAGGAAATATTCTCGGAATCGGACGGGACAAAAACCCAGGATCTTATAATTTCGTCATGCACACGGAGTCCAAAGGGGAGCTAAAGACGCACCAGAGGGCGACCACACCCTAGGGTGGCGCGGCCCACCTGTCTGCCGCGCCACCAGGTGGTGTGGCTCCCTCGGGCCTCCACCGACGCCGCCCTTTTGCCTATATAATCCCCCCGACGAGAAAACCCTAAGTACCCGATCAAAATTCCGGAAAAACATCCGTCGCCGCCGCCGTCGTCAACCCTAGTTCGGGAGGGTTCTGAAGCTCTCCCCGGCACCCTGCCGGAGAGGGGAATCATCGCCGGAGGGCTCTACACCACCATGCCCGCCTCCGGACAAATGTGTGAGTAGTTCATCCTTGGACTACGGGTCCATGCAGTAGCTAGATGGTAGTCTTCTCCAATTGTGCTATCATTTTTAGATCTTGTGAGCTGCCTATCATGATCAAGATCATCTTATTGTAATGCTACATGTTGTGTTTGCTGGGATCCGATGAATAGAGAAGTACCTTGTGATGTTGATTATTGATATTATCATGTCTATGTTATTTGTGATCTTGCAAGCTTTCCGGTACTTGTAATTGCCTTGATCAAGTAGTTGCTTGTATCTCTAAGAGGGAGTATTTATGCTAGATAGTGGGTTCGGTCCCTGTGTGCCTTGGCTTGAGTGATAGAAACATATAAGGACGGGGGAGTGCCGTTGCTACTAGGGAGTAAACTTTATGCACAGTTCTTCATGCAATTGTCTGTTGCTAGCAACTTAATACTGGAGAGATTTTACGGTATGTTATCTTAAAGGTGGACTATTTAGGCATAGGTGTATGCTTGGAACAGCTATCTATGTATTTTGTCGTAATGCCCAAAGCATCTCATATAGACATCATCATCCTCTGTATTATGCAATGTTCATGCATTGTCATGCATTCTCTATTATGTCAATTGCCCAGCTGTAATTTGTTACCCAGCATGTGTAGTATTTTATTTATGGAGAAGACACCACTAGTGAACTTTGGACCCCGGTCTATTCTTTTACATCTGCAATTAAATCAACTGCTCTACTGCTTTCATTTACTGCAAACAAGCTTCCTTCCACACATACATTTAATCCTTTGTATTCAGCAAGGCCGGTGAGATTGACAACCTCACTGCTTCGTTGGGGCAAAGTAGTTTGATTGTGTTCTGCAGGTTCCACTGTCTCCCCTGCAACAGCTCTTTTTCTGGCGCCATTGCAGTTGTGGACAACCTTCTGAAGCATTCCTCACTCCTACTGGTTCGATAACCTTGGTTTCTAACTGAGTGAAAACTTGCTGCTGTGCTCCTCAAACCTTCCTCTTGGGGTGCCCAACGAAGCGTGATTGATTAACACCTCTCGCGCTATCAAGCTCTCTTTCTGGCGCCGTTGCCGGGGAGTTAAGAGTGCTCAGTAAGAAGCTTCTCGAAGTACCAAACTTCTCACTCCTCCGTCAACAGCTCTCTTTCTGGCGCCGTTGCCGGGGAGTAGAGAAGCTTCTGCAAGGGGAGTCTCTTAGTTCCAATCTCTTTACTTTGTTTTAGTCTTGCTTATTATTATTGCTTTGTCTTGTTTTGCTTTCTTATATCAAAAACACAAAAAAATTAGTGTAGAATTTATCTTGTTGCTTTCCTATATCAAAACCCCCCAAAAAAATTAGTCTAGTCTTTATTTCGGCTCGGTTTAGTTATTCCCTTGTTAGTAATCATGTCTTTTCCTAAGTTTGGTTTGAAAGAAGTTGAGTTAGGAAGTGGGGATGTCATTGGGAGAGAGAATATTGAAACTTTCCTCACTCTAGTTAGCAAGCTCCATGCTCATGAGAAAAGATCCATAGTTGAGTTAACTGATAATTATGATTCTGCTATAGCATGTTTGGTTGCTCGTCTTGAGAAGAGGTTTGTTAATCTAAATCCTATAATACAACATATGTTTCTTAAACTTGAAAGCATGAAGAAAGAAGAGGAAAGAGATTTTGTGCTAAACACTCTTCTCCATGAATTTGATGATATTGTTAAAGAAGCTAGAGAAATATTTACTTGTTATGGACGCCTTGGTTCATATCCTAACATTAATTACTCTTTGGATGTTAGGGAAGAAAAGGTAAGGAAGGGCACTAGCAAAACTGAAAAGGAGAAAAGTGGTAACATTTCTATACCTTTTAAACTCTTGGGAATGTTTGAAGCTTTGGAAGACAATTATGGTTGGATTGTTCCCCAAAATTTATTTGATGAGAGTACCAACCAAAGAAGAAGGAGAAGGGTGATTCTCGGCCTTATATTGGTAATGTTCAATTCCTTTGTGAAAAGTTTGCTAGTATGGCTTTAGGAAAAAGTGATGCTTCTTCTCTTGAAAATACTTGATGTTCACTTTCTGCGCCTAGCTGAAAGGCGTTAAAGAAAAACGCTTATGGGAGACAACCCATCATTTTATTTTCAGTATCTTTTCTTTTATTTGAGTCAAGAAGTTTGTTTACTTCTGTAGCAACTTCTTTGTATCTTTATTTTCTTGCAATGTTGTGCCAAGTAAGGTCTCTAGTAGAAAGTTTTTGCTATATTTGGATTTCTGCACAGGAAACAGATTTCTGTCTGTCACCGTTAAATTTGTCATTTATTCCAGAAGCGACGAAATGCTTTGAGATTTTGTGTGCTGGATCTTCATATATGTATGAAACTTTGTCTAGTTCAGTCATTTTCGATTTGAGCAACTCTAGTGCCTCGAAAAAATTCGTCTTTACAGACTGTTCAGATTTTGACAGATTCTGCCTTTTATTGTGCATTGCTTCCCTTGCGATGTTTATTTGGATCTTTTTGATTCTTTGAGCATCAGTGTCTGTAGATAATGTTATAATGCATTAAGGTGTGCTTGTGTCACAGTAGAACTTGTGAAATTTTGGTTTATGCACTAACCCTCTAATGAGAATTACTTTGAGTTTGATGTGGTGGAAGTTTTCAAGTAAGCAAAAGGGACGATATGATGAGATCAAGAAGAGTGAAAAGCCTAAGCTTGGGTATGCCCCGGTGGGTCATCCCCAGCAAATTCAAGAATACTCAAGCATCTAAGCTTGGGGATGCCCAAGGCATCCCCTTCTTTATCGACAAAACTATCAGGTCATCTCTAGTGATACTATATTTTTATTCCGCTACATCTTATGTATTTTGCTTGGAGCGTCTGTTTTTATTTTGAGTGTGTGTTTTAGTTTGCTTAATAAGTTGGATCCTAGCATTCTTGTGTGGGAGAGAGACACGCTCCGCTTTTTCATATGAATACTCTTGTGCTTCGCTTATATTTGTTGAGTATTCTTAGCTACTGTTTGTTTTCTAGTAAGCTCTCGCTTTTAGCATGTTATCTTGTTTAGGGCTGCTAGTTCTTTGTGTTAAGCTCTCTTGTGTTTCACTCTTATTTGTTAGAGAGTTGTTTTAGTTGCTTGGTTGATGTGTTAGATTGGAAAATGCTATGCTTGTGGTAGTGGTATGAAATAGAGAAAAGCTGCATAGTCTTGTAGACCATTGTGTGGATAACTTGCTCCTCTTCAATTGTTTTGAGGTATTAAAATAACTAATGGTTAAAATATGTTGGTTAATGTTGTTAAGAGCTGATTAGTGAAGATGTGTTAGTAGAGCGTGGAGCCGTACTTTTCTGAACTAAAAACAACTTAAGTCAATAGTGCTTTAGTGTCGTGATTTCCTCTTAGTTGAAAAGAAGTTTCTAATGGCATAGTTACTGCAACGGTCGGGGAAGCCAACGGGGCACTTGTGTCGCCGCCACGATCCCTCTCGGGGTGTCTCTAACCATTTGTGAAACTTTGATACTATTAGTTGTTTGCAATATACGACATGCTATGTGAGTTTTTGGTTTTTGCACTTCCACCTCCATATTTTGCTAGCCTCTTCGGTGCTTTGCATTGCCCTTTTTCACATTGAGATTGGTGCATACTTCGCAAGTACATCCAACTCCGTGGGAGATCTTCATCTTATTCTCCTACACATAAGCCAACTATCTTCCTCAAAACAGCCACCATATCTACCTATCACAACATTTTCATAGCTGTTCCGAGATACATTGCCATGCAACATCCATCATTTACATTACATGACTTTATGTCATTTTTACTTCATTGCCATATAGTATTGCTTGACCATTTGAGTTAGTGTGATGCGTGGTTTTCCACATGTGTTACATCTTTTCCACACTACCACTACTGCAGAATAGCCTACCAGTGACGGGCCCAATAGGCCCACTAGTGACAGGCATGGTGCCTGTCACTGATATATAGTCACTGGTAATAAATAGGTTACTAGTGACAGGCGAGTGCCCGTCACTAGTATTTGTTCACTAGTGACAGTCATTTTATTTATGCCCGTCACTAGTTAGTTTTCATGAGTAGTGCTTTACCTCATTAATATGATCTTAGCAACGACAGATTATTTGCTAGTTTGATAATTTGCCCGTCACTAGTATATATTTTAGAAATTAAAAATGAAATAAAAATATATTATATTTTTTAACACCATTACCTATGGTGTAATTTTCATTAATAACTTTTTACAAGTACAAAGACCAAAGTCTAAAACAGATTACATAATTTAGAGAGGGTAGAAATGTGCTCCAGTCCAACAGAGAAGGAAGATCATCTTAAGTGAAACTAGTGAAGATCAAAGATAGTAGGGGTTGAAAACCAAAGGGTTATTCACCCTATATTGGTGCAGCAGGATGTCACAATAAAGCCACATAGTTTACTAGCAGAGTACTGAGCAAACAGCTAAATTAATGGAATTGAAATTAAGCCTACTAGTACTAGTAAAAGATCCATCTCTTCACCCCTTATTAGCTTAACTTGAGGGCAGCAAGTCCAGGTGACTTTATGGTACTGCAACAAAAGAATATGATCCAACTGTTAGAAGATTTTTACACAGTAAAGATCTCACTAATAACAAAATGGACAACATCAAAAGAAAATTTCCATGTAAAGGTCAAAATCATGGACAAATGCTAACATTATGGAGGACTGCAAGACACATTATTGTTACATTCATCAACTTTCAAGCAAACCCGACACACAAAATTAAACAACATTTTATTTAGGAAGAAAATAATATAGGCCTAGCATGCCAGTCAATACCTATAGATTCAGCAATCAAACGTATTAAAATTGATAGAGAACCATTGAGCTAGAACTACTGGAACTAGCGAATCTATTAATAATTTATGATCACTAAGACGCTGGTCAAAGGAACATAAATTCTGGCAGCAAGATTCACAGAAATAATAATATAGTTAAGGCTTTCCTTGTTCATGATAACCATGTATACCTTGATGAAGCCAATGTCCTTGGCGTTGCTGCGGAAGCACTGCCTACACCACATCAGGCCATCCTGATCAGTCCATGTGAGTTAACGCATAACCAGCAGACGACGGAAAAAATATACAGCCCTGTAGACACCCTACTACTATCCAACATCTACCTCTACTTCCAAACAGCTCAGCAGCTCGAACTTCTTTTGCTGCTCGAACTTACTGCACGGCTGTAACCACCAAGGAAACCTGTAACGAACAATATGCTTGTGTCAGAAAATAAGATCATACTAGATTCCATTAATAATAAGCAGCTGACCATATGCTCAACAGTCACTACATGTATGAAGCTTGGAGGCTGGGTCATAGTTTTAACCAAACATGATAGATTTAACCAAAAGTACAGGTCAGATCATTAGCTCTACTAAGTTCAGCATAGATTTCTTAAGCACAAATTTATCTGTACCAACATACATGTACAGATTTTACAAGAAAACACCTAATCAAAAATCAAGTGTCAATGAACTACGGGAGTTATCACCATCAATTGCACAGGTAAGCATCATCCATATATGTAGTAAAGAAGAAAACAATGGATAGCAGCCTTAGAAGCTTCAGAAACCAACAAAAAAACACTCATCTAATGGAGTGACAGAGACATACAAAAATCGATGCAAGGCAAGAAAAAATTTACATTCTCTCTAGCTGCAAGGACTGATCACTGCACACAAAGTAGAACAGGCAGCTACGCCTCAAATACACCGGATCTTGGCCTTGCTCTGCTTCCGCTGCCACAGCAGCCTCAAATATAATATATTCTTCAGATCTACAAAAGAGTCAAATGAGAGGCCAGCATGTGGTTGATATGAGAGGAGACCACAAGCACTTGGTGAAAATCACCATGAAGAAATGTTTCCTCAATTATAATTGTCGTCTTAACTGCAATTAACTTTATTTTTGGATGAAACTACGGCAGACACAAAGCACCAGCCCGAACCCTTTATTCCACACCAATGTACATATTGTTTATGCACCTATTGTTTCACAACTCGCACTGAACTATAGACACCTGAATTTTGTTACAGTGCTGAATATTGTCCATTTTTCTACGAATGGTCTTCATGGTGACATCACGAGTATCACATCGAATAAATCTTTCAAAGTTGAGAGAATAGGAGGGTGCCAAATTACCTTCTCTACCAGTAACAGAGGGATGATGAAAGAAGTTACGGTTGAGACCAAGAACCAAGTACTCCACCTCCATGTACCTCTGCGCATGACAAGAAAAATCCAAGAATACCTAAGAAGATACTGATCAAATTAGTACAAAACAAGTAATACAAATCGAATCTTATTTTAGATCCAATCATCGTTCTAGGATCCAGAAAAATTATGCTCGGGCAAAAGGCGAGAGCGTTGATTACCTCAAACATCTTGAAAGAGATGACAACGCTGAGGTAGAGCGTGAACAAGAAGGGGGGATAGATCAGGAAGAATTTCTCCCCCACCGCTTGCTCCTGTCCGCTTCCAGCCGCGTACACTTCCCCGTCGTGCCTCCTCCACTAGGTTCGCCCCACTGCCAACGAACTGCTGCAGGGATAGAAGATTCACCTGCGTCAGGTGAGGAGACGCGTAGAGGGACACAACTGGGCATGCAGGCGCGGGGCTCACCTTTCATTTTTTCCATTACTGCAGTTAGCCATGGGTATCGCCCTACTTTGTTGCCATGGATGTTGTTGCTTGCGGTCGCGGCGGAGGACGGGAGTGGGATTGGGGTTGGTGGTGGGCATTACGGAGGATGGAGCCGACGGGCGGGCGGGAGGAGGGAGAAGATGGGAGTGTTGGCGCCGCTGGGGAAGAAGAGCTGGAGCCGGCGAATTGGGAAATTTGGGGAGACGAAGAGATAAGGTCGTGGGGAGGAAACGACGCACAGATTCCGAAATTTTTCCGGGTTTGGCACCGCGCGCTGAGCTGAGCGCGCCTAATTTTTCGGTTGGGACGGGCAGAATTTGGGGCTTTTGGTGGGCACATCACATACTTTTGAAGGAAAATAAAATCTGAAGCAAATCATGTTAATCTTTTTAAAACAAATGTAATTCTGGTGGATCCCATTAATCAGTATGTCGAAATAAACATTTTAAAAACCATGGCTGTCATGTGTGTTCTTTCGGTCGATCTACACAAAATAACTAGTGACAGTCACTTTTATAAGCCCGTCATTCATCCTATCGTTACTAGTGACATACATTTATATATGCCTGTCACTAAATAATTTTTCATTTCAGCCGGCCTCCCCAAAAAATACTAGTGACAGCCATTTTTAAGAGCCCGTCACTAATAATTTATACTAGTGACAGTCTTATTTTTGCCCGTCGCTGATAATACTTACTAGTGACGGGCACAGTTTTGCCTGTCACTAACCACCTGGTGGCTATAAGCCTTTCTGCAGTAGTGTACGCTCGGTCTTGCATATCCACCATACACCATGTATTAGTCTTTGAGGTTTGAGTACACCAAAAAGTGTGATGATCATCTTGTAAAATAGAGTGTTGCCTCTACCTGTGAGCATATTGAAAAGAGTCCAAAGTGGCCAATCAAAAGAGTCCAAAAGAGACCAATGAGAGAAAAATATAAAAGAGCCACAAAGGCCTCAAAAAGCAAAAAGCAAAAAAAGAGAAAAAGAAAAAAGAATATAAAATGAGAGAGGGGGCAACACTACTATGCTTTTATTCCACACTTGTGCTAGTAGCACCTACATCATTGTAGTGAGTTTTCATGCTTCATTAGTATAACTATGTCGGGACCAAACGTTATAGAACTTGGCTTGTATATTCCAACGATGAGCCTCCTCAAGTGAGCTCTAGGTCTTCATGAGCAAGCAAGTTGGATGCACCCCCACTAGTTCCATTGGAGAGATTCCATTCATATAGCTCTATCTGCATCCGTTGCATGGCAATCACTACTCCTCATTCAGTGTCTACTAAGTGACTTCCTCTTGTCTTGTGGTTACCTCTTCCACTGTTTGAGCCTTTCTTTTTGGCCTTCCAAGCCCCCATTATTATTCTCTTTGCCATAACCTCATGGTGCCAAGCCTTCTTCTTGCTTGTATTAGTTGAGTGGACTACATAACAGTTGATAAGTTAAGTGGATGGATTAAGGACACTTGACTTGAGCTTGGCTATTTCTATTATTAACTGAATTTGATGCTTTGAAGATTGATTGACATTTTACATTGGAGACACAATTTACTATTCTTCTTTCTAAACCTTATGTATGGTTCCTAGTCTCCAACACGCTGATTCATGAAAAGTTCTAGCTTCTTTTAGCTAGCATTTGTTAATCATTGTTTGCTTAATGTCAACTATAGACAATTGTTTTGGATCACCTTATTCACATCATGTGTTTTGCATTACTATGTTGATCTAGATTGTGAGTTTGCATGTCTCCTAAGAAATTATTTGTTATCGTTCTACCTACTCGAGGACGAGTATAACTAAGCTTGGGGATGCTGATACGTCTCCGACGTATCTATAATTTCTTATGATCCATGCTTGTTTTCATACCATTTGCTACATGTTTTGTTTACATTTTATAGCATTTTTATGCATTTTTGGAACTAACATATTAACAAGATGCCCCAGTGCCAGTTCCTGTTTTCTGCTGTTTTTCCGTTTCAGAAAAGTACTTAAGGAAATATTCTCAGAATCGGACGGGACAAAAACCCAAGATCTTATAATTTCGTCACGCACACGGAGTCCAAAGGGGAGCCGAAGACGCACCAGAGGGCGACCACACCCTAGGGTGGCACGGCCCACCTGTCTGTCGCGCCACCAGGTGGTGTGGCTCCCTCGGGCCTCCACCGATGCCGCCCTTTCGCCTATATAATCCCCCCGACGAGAAAACCCTAAGTACCTGATCAAAATTCCAAAAAAACATCTGTCGCCGCCGCCGTCGTCAACCCTAGTTCGGGAGGGTTCTGAAGCTCTCCCCGGCACCCTGCCGGAGAGGGGAATCATCGCCGGAGGGATCTACACCACCAAGCCCGCCTCCGGACAGATGTGTGAGTAGTTCATCCTTGGACTACGGGTCCATGCAGTAGCTAGATGGTAGTCTTCTCCAATTGTGCTATCATGTTTAATCCTTTGTATTCAGCAAGGCCGGTGAGATTGACAACCTCACTGCTTCGTTGGGGCAAAGTAGTTTGATTGTGTTCTACAGGTTCCACTGTCTCCCCTGCAACAGCTCTTTTTCTGGCACCATTGCAGTTGTGGACAACCTTCTGAAGCATTCCTCACTCCTACTGGTTCGATAACCTTGGTTTCTAACTGAGGGAAAACTTGCTGCTGTGCTCCTCAAACCTTCCTCTTGGGGTGCCCAACGAAGCGTGATTGATTAACACCTCTCGCGCTATCAGCTACCTAGACTTCATGGCATAAATATTTCTAGAACAACAAGGTAAACATTTTGTCAAGTTTTAATCTTCTTTCGACGGAGCCATAATTAGGAATAGCTAAATAAATAAACTAAACCTCTTATGATGGATCATGTGGCCAAGTAAATGACTACACAAGAGTTATTAAGACATAAAGTCCCACCATAGCATTAATCTTTAAGGTCCCCGATACTAATACCCCATAAAGTAACTTCATGATTCGGTCTTGGGTTTACGTGTCCTCCCAAGTCTTCCTTACTCCATTACACTACAGTGTTCTCCTATGAGCCGATATAGGTGAAGTGATATGCAGTCGATGTTCGCACAACACCATCATAGAATTACATCAAAGATAAAAACTAGAAAAAATACCAACACATGTCATATAAAAATCATTGCCAATTCAGCCTATACCCCCAGGAACATAAGAGAACTACTCACAACGCCAAGACATGATATGATTTAGTGGTACAATTGATACAACTCAGTCTGAAACTATGATCTCCCCACAAAACAATGACAAGTAGCAATTCACAAACATGTAGAATAGCACTTAGACAATAGCTAGGGATCAAACAATCTCAAACTATGAGGGGGATGAAGTGGATCACGAAGATGGTGATGGAGATGGTGATGATATTGACGGTGGTGTTGATGGAGACTCCGGAGGGGGGATGGAGAAGACCTTCGGAGGTGATTCCGGCGGCGTTTCCCCCCTCCGATCTTCTCCGGCGGCAGCCTTCTGTCTCCCTGTTTCTGGTTTTGTGTTTCTCCACCGCCTCCTCCTAGAAAACATCGGGAGACTATTTTTATAGTCGATTTTAGGTCACGAGGAAGCTTCAGGAAGAAGGATCGACACAAACGGGGCCACGAGGGCCAAAAGAGGTGGGCCACGCAGCCAGGTACAGGGGTCGTGTGGGGTTCCGTTTGTTTGCTTCCTTCGGCCTCCGTTTGTTTGCCCCTTCGGCCTCCGTTTGTTTGCTTCCTTCGCTCCTAGGTCTTCCTCCTTCCAAAATAATGATCCCCGTAAATTTGCAGCTCATTATGACGTCGTTAAGGCCCTGAAAGAAATAAGGAAAGAAATAGGGGTTTTCTGCCTATGCAGGATTAATTCCATAAAAAGGGAAAATCATTATTAATTACCAAAAATCATTAAATAACATTAATATACCCCTTATATGATGCAAATATGAATGAAATATAAGTATTATAGTGCAAAGTTCATGTATGCATTTTATATGCATCATATGGTGTTACATGTTTGCTCCTTGAGCTGTTCATCTTCTTAGCTATGAGAGAAAGGAAGAATGGGGGAGCTAGAGCTGCCTAAATGAGTATGAGAAAATCTGGCTTCCCCCCTCTAAAATCTAGCTAAGTCTGGGCTCCAGCATGTCTTATATAGAGCTGGTAGGCTGCCTGACAAGTCGCTCCGGCTGGAGGTTTAGCAGGCTGACAGGCGGATCTGGCTGGAACTGGGTCCGGCTGGGATTCTCCAATCCGGCTGGGACCCGTAGACCGGGTCATTTGAAGTGTTCTTCCTACATGAGGCAGTACACAATGTTCTTCCTTCATGACGTCGCACACAGTGCCTAGCCGGCCGACCGGCTGCACTGTGCATGACGGAGGCAAAAAGTCTTCGGTATGTTCTTCTCCTTTATGTCTTGTCGGTGTGGCCGTTATCATGCAAGGACTGCACCGGGCGTCGTCGTTGTCGGGTCCTCTGTGGCTGGCTGGCAGGTGGCCAGCCAGACACAGCTTCTGGGTGGCCAGCTGGATAGGCGTCCAGCCGGACAAGTGGCCAGCCGGCCAGGAAGGCCAGCCGGACAGGTGTCCAGCCGGATTTAGCCAGCCAGATAGATGGCCAGCCGGCCAAGTCTCCAGCCGGCCAAGTCTCCAGCCGGATTTGGCCAGCCAGCATGGCCAGCCAGCCGGAGGCGGGCAGCCAGCCAGCTGTTTGATCTCGTCGAGTCGTGGACTTTGGTATATCGGGGGATCATCTCCCCGACACTAGTCCCCGAAGCTATCGTGGTTCTGCAGCTTTAGCAGGAGGGCCTCGGCAGGTTTCCCAAAAAAATAATGCAAGAAACAAAGTTAGTTGTGAAGATACATTAAACTTTTCACTTGGCGGTGTGAGAAACCGAAAGCTGGGCACTTTTACTTAGGCGTCTTTTTACTTTATTAGGTGCCGGCTCGCCCTTATTCTACCCTCTTAGCCATTTTCTATGCACCCGGCCGGTCATGACCGCTGCCCTTGCCGGCGTGCCAGCCGGGTTGCGGTCTGCAGCCGGATCCGAAGATTGGGCCAGTTGGTCGAGTACACAGTGAGGCTTTAGGGGCTTGACTTCGGCGAGCGAGGCAAGGTTCTTACGGCAAGACGTGGATCTTTCTTTCTTTTTGATGTTTTTCATGTGTGAGCTTTCCAGCTTTTGCTCTGACCGGCGTACCAGCCGGGTTGTGATCTGCAGCGCGGATCCGCAAAGTGGGTCTTGGCCGTCCAACACGCTACTAAGCCATCGTGAGAAGGAACGATGGCCGGCTAGCCGTAGCCGGACGAAACATATTAAACTTGCACTGATAAAAGGTAGGCCCCGAGGTGAGCATCAAAGTACTTGCGAAGAAAGGAGGGGTAGTCCCCGAGTAACTTTCAAAACTATCCACCTTAAATGTCGCGGTACAGAATTATACTGGAAGATACTCACATTTTCCTTTTTTTGCGCATATGAAGGTGTTGCACCCGGTCAGAACGGACCACCGCCGGCTTCGCGACCAGCCGGGTCAGCACCCGTCAGCCAGGCGGGCCGAGTGCTGCCGGACAGGACCCAGCCGACCTAGCAGTAGGTAGCCGGACGTGGACCAGCCGGCCAGGCTGCAGCAAGCCAGGTGGACAAGGCCCAACCGGCCCGGCGATCAGACCGTCGGGAGCACCCGACCTGGCCTAGCTGGGCCCCTCCCAACCTTTCACCTTTTTTCCTTTCAGCCGGCTGGCTTTCTCTTTTCTTTCTCCCTTTTCCCCTTCTTTTTCCTTTCTTTCCAGCCGGCCCATTTTCGCTAGTTTTTTCCTTCCTCTTTTTGTTTCTTTCCTTCTCTCTTTTTTCCTCCAGGCGGCCCGTTCTTCTTCTGATTCCCCGAGTGGCTGGCCCGACGGAGGGGCGGCAGGAGCGGCGAGTACACCGACGGCGCAGGCAGAGGCTAGGCGCGAGGGAGCTTGGGGCGGACGCGTCTGGGGGCAGCCGGCCAGCCAGCACGGGAGGGCCGGCGCGGAGGGCCAGCGCGAACGGCAGCAGAGGCGAGCGGAGCAGGGCGGAGGATGGGCGCAGGTGGACGGAGCATGCGAGGCGCAGCCGGCCAGGGCGAGCGGGGAAGCTCGGGCCGGGCAGATTGCGAAGCGGCGAGGGAGGCGTGGGGGCAGAGCCCGTGTCGGGCGCGGCGAGCCGGCTAGAGCGCAGCCAGCAGCAGCATGCGCGGGTAGGCGGATGGAGCCGGAGGAGCCCGCAGTCGAGGCAGGCGCGGAGACACGGGCGAGCGCGAGGCGTGGACGGAGTGGCGAGGACGGGACAGCCGGACGCGGACGAGCGCAGGGCAGAACCGGAGTACGCACGGGCGCAGCCAGATGAAGCGAAAGCGGAGCCTCCAGCATGGCGTGAGACGCAGTGGGGACGCGGAATCTGGCCAGCTGGGAAGGCCGGAGGTGGGTCAGCGCGGGAGCAAGGGCGACGCGGGCCGAGACATGCTATAGGCGGAGGAACGGTGGTCGGCATGGAAGAGCGGAGGCTCTCTTGCGGCAGCTGAGGACCAGTTGGGTGGACATGGGCGACCGGCAGAAAAATGCAGGCCAGAGGCGGAGGAACCTACGGAGCGGGCAGTAGCGGGACCCGCACGCGGACGAGCGCGCCGACGCACAAGGACGAGGCCGCGTGGGCGCGGAGATGCGGGAGCGGAGGTCATAGTAGTTCGGGCGCGGAAGTCGAGCGTCGAGGTGCATGAGTGAGGAGCTCGGGCGCGGAGCGCAGGCGTGGTGGAGAGGTTGGAGGTGTCGAGGTGGGGCGCACGAGCGCAGACGTGGGCGGAGGCCGGTGGCGGAGTGGCGTGGGTGGAGAAGGCCATGCGCAGCTGGAGGAGCTCGGGCGGAGACGCGAGGGAGCTTGGATGGAGCTGGGCATGCGGTCGAGGCAGAGCAGCTCGGGCGCCGCAAGGATGAGGCTGCACGGACACGCGAGTGGCGGCGGACGCGGGCGCGGAGAAGAGGACGACGAGTGCGCGCGACCTGTGAGCGGCGGCGGAGGTCAGCACAGAAGCGGGCACCAGTGGCATGGACGCCGAGCCTCCCAGTCCCCAACTCCCCGAGTTTCTTCGGCATAGAGAGATAGTTGGCGCCTCGACACGGCAACATCGATGATGGTGAAATTGCGCCCGCTAGGAACGGGACTCCGGTCGCCGCTATGCCCCACGGTGGGCGCCAAATTTCGTGGTCGGTGTCATGACATATGCCAACGGGGTGGCTTAAGATGCGGGGACAAAGGTGCGAGCGACGGTGTTCCGGTGGGATTGGGCATGAGCACGGCAAACACGAGACGTACCCAGGTTCGGGGCCCTCATGAGGAGGTAAAACCCCTACTCCTGCATGATCTGGTCTGGTGTATATGGTGGAGTATATGGTGTTACATGTTTGCTCCTTGAGCTGTTCATCTTCTTAGCTATGAGAGAAAGGAAGAATGGGGGAGCTAGAGCTGCCTAAATGAGTATGAGAAAGTCTGTCTTCCCCCCATCTAATATCTGGCTAAGTCTGGGCTCCAGCCTGCCTTATATAGAGCTGGCAGGCTGCCTGACAAGTGGGTCTGGCTGGAGGTTTAGCACGCTGACAGGTGGATCCGGTTGGAACTGGGTCCGGCTGGGATTCTCCAATCCGGCTGGGACCAGTAGACCGGTCATCTGCAGTGTTCTTCCTTCATGACGCAGTACACAGTGTTCTTCCTTCATGACGTCGCACACAGTGCCCAGCCGGCCGACCGGCTGCACTATGCATGACGGAGGCGCAAAGTCTTCGGTATGGCCTTCTCCTTTATGTCTTGTCGGTGTGGCCGGCATCGTGCAAGGACTGCACCAGGCATCATCGTTGTCGAGTCCTTTGTGGCTGGCTGGCAGGTGGCCAGCCGGACACAGCTTCTGGGTGGCCAGCCGGACACAGCTTCTGGGTGGCCAGCCGGCCAGGAGGGCCAGCCGGACAGATGGCCAGCCGGATAGGTGGCCAGTCGGATTGGGCTAGCCAGACAGATGGCCAGCCGGCCAAGCCTCTAGCCAGCCAAGTCTCCAGCCGGATTTGGCCAGCCAGCATGACCAGCCAGCCGGAGGAGGGCAGCCATCCAGTTGCTTGATCTCGTCGAGTCGTGGACTTTGGTATATCAGGAGATCATCTCCCCGACATGTCTCCTATCGAAGGCGAAAGATGCACTTACGTGCTTGCACGGCAGCGTGTTTCCCAAGGCGCAGCCTCCCACCTCCTTCAACGAACTGGCGGAGCTGTTTGGCCCGAATGCTTCCACCATTGCATACTTTCGTCGCGAGCATACGGTACGTGGCTCGCAGACCACCCTTCTAATGCTGCTGGGGCATGGCTTCGAGGGTGATTTTGACAAGGCCATGTCGGGGTGTCCTCGCGGGCCTGATAGCAAGGTGCTGCCATCAACGACTTTTCCGAGAGGTCCCGCAAGTTGGCACAGAAGCTGGCGGATACTCTAGAGAGGCCAGCCGCCAGGCATGCAGAGAAGGCCAAGAAATCTACCAGCTCGCAGTAGTCGATATGCTTCATAGTAGTTTGTCGGAGCTTCTGTAAAACTTGTTCCCTTTTACTTTGGTCACCTGTAATTAACATTGGCCTAGGAGCCTCTTATGATATTTCCTTTGCCCTTTTTGCTTGAGAATTTTATTTCTTCGATCCAGCCCCTGAGCCCTTTTGGAGAGCTAGGGCGAGGGTACCTTCTCCGATGCTGATTTACCACTTTTCCTTAGATCTCTTGCTTTGTTTTATGGGCAGGCTAGCCTTGCTAGTGCTCCTCCATCCACTGGGGTTGTACTCAACCAGGCGCCTGGCTCCGAGTCCACTGCCACTGCCTCTGGCACCCACAATCCTGACGAGTACCGGTACTCAATGCTACAGACCCGATGTGCCATATTGGAGCGGGATTTACGGGCTACTCAAGGTGTCACTACTAGGGAAAGGCCTATTAGTGGCGCACCTTTTGGAATTCTGTGGGGCATCATGGAAAAAGTGGGATGCGCCACAGAATTCTCGCCACTAAATTATATTTCTGTGGCGCACGCCGGTGGTTCACCACAGAAATGCCAAGATTCTGTGGCGCATCCCACTATCATGCGCCACAGAAATATTTCAGTGGCGCATCCCACTACCGTGCGCCACAGAATTTGTTTTGAATTAAAAAAAAGGGCAGCCCGATCTAGATCTAGATCTGGATCTAGATCTAACCGCCGGAATTTCGCCGGGATTTCGACTTAATTTTGTTGGAGCTCATCGAAGGAGGATGGGGGCCGCCGGAGATGGTGGAGGAGGAGAAGGATGTCGCCGGAGAAGGTCGCCGGGGTGGAGAAGGAGGTTACCGGAGGTGGAGGTGGAGGTGGAGCAGGAGGTCGCCGGGGTGGTGGAGGAGGTCGCCGGAGGTCGTCGGGGTGGAGGAGGAGGTCGCCGAAGGTGGAGGAGGTCACCGGGGTGGAGGAGGAAGTCGCCGGGTGGTGGAGGAGGTCGCCGGAGGTGGAGGAGGTCGCCGGAGGTGGAGGTGGAGGAGGAGGAGGAGAGAAGATGTGGAGGAGAGGAGAGGATAAGGAGGAGGGAGGAGAAGGGGAGAGGAGAAGTGGAGGAGAATGAGAGAGAAGTGGATGAGAGGAGAAGGGGAGAGGAGAGGAGAAGTGGAGGGAGAAGTGGAGGAGAGAAGGAGAAAAGAGAGGGAGAAGGGGGGCGCCGGCGGGATTCAAAATTCGAATCCCGCCCAACAACAACTTTTTTTTCGTTTGGAATTTTGAGAATATGAAAAAAGTCCAACCGGGAATACAACGGTGAGGGTGGTTCCGAAATTTTCTCTAGTTTTTTTTGCGGCATTAAACGCATTTTTTCGACGTTGTATGCAAAAGTTATGGCCGTTTTACTATTTTCTCATCTACTTTGCGAAAAAGTCAAAATGTGTATTTTTAATTTTTCCTAACAACTAGACCCTAAACCTTCCCTACATCTAAAAGGATTTTATTTTTTGAATTTTTTATCATTTTCTTTCACTTGGTGCAAAACTGAAAAGGCGATCCACGGGGGGGGGGGGGGGGTGGGATCTGTTTTCAACAATTCTGTGGCGCATGGGGCCACATGCGCCATAGAAATGTGGAATTCTATGGCGCATGGGTCTAGATGTGCCACAGAAATGTGACTTTCTGTGTCGCATCTAGGCCCATGCACCACAGAAAGGGCACCCACCAAATCATTGGTGGCGGGGCCACCATATTTCTGTGGCGCATGGGTCTTGATGCGCCATCGAAATGAGGCTTTCTGTGGTGCATGGGTCTAGATGCGCCACAGAAAGCCACATTTCTATGGCGCATCTAGACCCATGCGCCATAGAATTCCAAATTTTCTGTGGCGCATGGCTATTTGGTGTGCCACAGAAAATATTTCTGTGGCGCATGGCTATTTGGTGCGTCACAAAATCAGTTTCCACCTATAGCTAGTTTCCTAGTAGTGTGTCCTAGCCATTTTGCGATCGAAGCAACCCCGCCCCGTCGAGCGAGAGGCTTACTTGCTTGAAGAATTGGAAAAGGCGAACTCTGGTCTGCTATGTAAGCTACCACAAGGCGATTGTCGGTTTCCTCGTGTATCTGTCTTCAGTTGTTTTATTCTTTTGACAGGTGCTTAACTGGATGCTCGAGCTGAAGCCGACCGGTGAACGGCCGACTCCGGCATGTTGCTGAAGTCGTAGGATGGGACACCACCTCCTTCTGGTCTGACAGCGCCCGGGGTCGTGTTTTGGCTGTGCTGCAGGACCGCGTGCAGCAGGTCATTTCCTTTGTTGGGTCATGCAGATCTGCACTGTCGTTGGTACACAAAGCTCTGTTTCCCCTGGACGAGCAACCGCATGGACTTGGTGCTCTCATGGCGAGGTTCCGCAACGCTGAAGCTGCGCGAGAGTTTGTTCGCGCCCAACTAGTTAGTGGCGCAATATATGCCTTGGCGTTTGTGCGCAGACGACACCCATACATGTGCCTGACAGGGATAGAGGAATTTCCTCCACGACCTGACGGTGAGCCTATGGTGGTTTGGTCGACAAACTGGAGCATGATACTGAGCTGCAGATTGACCATGTAACTTTACAATTTCCAAAAACAGAGCCGAAGGATTAGCTCTGTCCCTGTGTAAGTACTTGTAGAATATGAATAATTTGTTTGTGGTTGCGGGATGCGCCTAAGCTATTGTCGAGCCTTAGCTCTTTGTATGTTTAATTTATTCTGTTGTGCTTCAGCGGTGCAGCCCCCGAGTATCGGGTTCCCATCCGCTGTTTATTTTACTTTGGCCTTTATAGCGCAGCCCCCGAGTATCGGGTGTTGCCAAGGCGGTTACCGTTCTCTTGACCTCAACGGCGTAGCCCCCGAGTATCGGGTGCTTCTAAGGCGGTACCATTCTCTTGACCTCAACGGCGTAGCCCCCGAGTATCGGGTGCCGCGAAGGCAATTACTTTTGTTGTGCGGCATATCAGCTCCAGGAATAGAGGAACATTGCACTTTATTCAAGGAGACATAGTCTCAACGATTACATCGGTGGATGAAAAGCCTTATTGACAGTTGTGCTACACATAGAAGCGTCGTAGGTGTGCAGCGTTCCACGGGTTGTGTGAGAGCTCTCCGTTTCTTGCATTCTTCAGGCGGTACGCTCCGCCGTCGATGACTTCTGTGATGATGAAGGGTCCCTCCCATGGGGAAGCGAGTTTGTGCACCTTCTTTTGCTTGAGCCGGAGCACTAGGTCACCTTCCACAAATGACATGTGTGCAGTTGACGGCTATGGTAGTTGCGTAGGCTTTGCTGGTATGTTGCCATGCGGTCGAGTGCGATGTCTCGCGCCTCGTCCAACAAGTCGACATCATCCTCGAGTGCCGTGTTGGCGTCGTCTTCATCGTATGCTAGAACACGAGGTGCGCCAAAGCGCAGATCGTGTGGCAGGACTGCTTCTGCCCCGTACACCATAAAGAATGGAGTGTACTGGGTTGATCTCTTAGGCGTGGTGCGCAGGCTCCACAGGACAGAGGGTAGCTCCTCCACCCAGGCACCCGCCGCGCGCTTGAGTGGCACAAAGAGGCGCTTTTTGATGCCGCTGCAGACGAGGCCGTTCGCCTTTTCCACCTGTCCGTTGGACTGTGGGTGGGTGACCGAGTCGTAATTAAGCTTGATGCCTTGTTCTTTGCAGAAGTCTAGGAATTCCTCAGCAGTAAAGTTTGTTCCATTATCGGTGATGATGCTCTCTGGGACACCGAAACGGAAGATGATGTATCTAATGAAATTGACGACAGTCGTGGCTGCTGCGTTTGTGATCGGCACAACCTCTATCCATTTTGTAAATTTGTCGACGGCCACCAGGAGGTGGGTGTGTCCACCGCGGGCAGATTTTCTCATGGTCCTACCATATCAAGTCCCTATTGGGCAAATGGCTAGGCAAGGGGAATTTTCTTTAACTCTGAAGCAGGTGCGTGAGGCTTGGTGGCGAATTTCTGGCAGCCGATACACCGCCTGACGATGTCCTCGGCGTCATGGAGTGCCGTGGGCCAGTAGAACCCAGCACACAGGGCCTTGGCGACTAAGGCCCGGCTGCTGGCGTGATGCCCACATGTGCCGGCGTGAATCTCGAGGAGAATAGCCTTGCCGTCTTCGGGTGCGATGCACCTCTGGAGGACGTCTGATATCCTTCGCTTGTAAAATTCTCCATTGATTATTGTGAATGCTTTGGCACGGCGAGTGATACGCCATGCTTCGACTGTGTCTTCTGGAAACTCTTGATGTAGCATGTATGCCAGGAATGGTTTGGTCCACATAGGCTCGACGAGGAAAACCTCAACCGGGGGTTTTGCTGAGTCGGGTGTCTCAGAGCTCGGGGCGTTAGTCCGTAGGGTCCCAGGTGCCGGTGTAGAGGGAGCCGTAGGCCGCGCAATCTTGATGGACCTTTTGTTTATCTTTTCCACGAAGACTCCGGGGGGTACTTTAGTTTTCATGGACCCGATGTTTGCTAGGGTGTCCGCCTCTTCGTTGCTGGCGTGCCCGACGTGACGGAGTTTGCAGCCATCGAAGTGACCCTCCATGATGTTGTATAGGTTCTGATATGCGATCATGTTGTCTGTTGCCGGCGTCGCACTCCTTCATGGTCTGATGTACGACCAAGTTGGATTCTTCGTAGATCATTAGGCGGTCAGCGCCGCACTCCTTGGCCATTTTCATCCCATGTATCAGGGCCTCATATTCGGCTTCATTGTTGGATGGTTTCTCAAAATCCATCTGCAAGACGTAGTGCGACTTGTCACCTTTCGGCGATATGAGGATGACGCCTGCACCTACTCCCTTGTTCCTCTTGGAGCCGTCGAAGTAGATGGTCCATGAGCTTGATGTATCAGGTACCGAAGGCAGCTGCACCTCCATCCACTCGGTGGTGAAGTCAGGTAGGACCTATGCCTTGATCGATGTTGGGTGTTTGTATGTTGGATCCAAAGGACCTAATTCGATGCTCCATTTGGCTACCCTGCCGGTTGCCTTGGAGTTGTTCAGGATGTCTACGAGTGGCGCCCCACTCACCACCGTGATCGGGTGCTCTTGAAAATAATGCGCCACCTTGCGTGAAGACATGAATACGTCGTAAGCAAGCTTCTGGTAGTGCGGGTACCTTTGCTTGGAGAGACAGGACCTCGCTGAGGTAATATACAGGCCTCTGCACTCCGTGGGCTCTCCCTTCTTCCGCACGCTCGACCACCAGCACTGTACTAACCACCTGGTTCGTGGCGGCTATGTAGAGGTATAATGGTTCCTTCCCCCGAAGAGCTACAAGGATTGGTGGAGTCGATAACATGCGCTTGAGGTCGATGAATGCAGCTTGGGCTTCCGGAGTCCACTCGAACCGCTCTGTCTTCTTCATTAGCTGATAAAACGGAAGTGCCTTTTCGCCCAATTTGCTGATGAATCGGCTGAGTGCAGCTACTCGTCCGGAGAGTTGTTGGACTTCTCGGAGCTTTGAGGGCCCCGGCATCTTCAGAAATGCCTGTATCTTTTCCGGGTTTGCTTCGATACCACGTGCAGATACGAGGTACCCTAATAACTGCCCGGCCGGAACGCCGAACACATACTTTGTTGGGTTGAGCTTGATGCTGTATTTCTTGAGCGCGGCGAAGGTCTCGCGCAGGTCGTCGAGGAGCGTTGCTTCTTTCTTGGCCTTGATGATTATATCGTCAACATAGACCTGGACGTTTCGCCCAATTTTCTCTTTGAGGTAGTTTTGCATCATGCGCTGGTATGTGGCACCCGCATTCTTTAAACCGAAGGGCATTGTTGTGTAACTGTAGATGCCGAAAGGCGTGAGATGAATGCTGGTTTGTCTTCGTCTTCCTCCTTCATCCGAATATTGTTGTAGCCTGAATAGGCGTCCAGAAAGGAGAGGCGCTCGCAGCCTGCCATCGAGTCGACAGTTTGGTCGATACGTGGCTGGCGGAAATGATCCTTTGGACAACACTTGTTTAACAAAGTGAAGTCGACACACATGCGCAGTATGCACCAGGATGGGGTTAGCTACCCAGTCAAACTTCTTGATTTCCCGGATGAACTTGGCAGCCAGGAGCTTGTCGATTTCTTGCCCAATGGCAAGGTGCTTCGGCTCGGCAAAGCGGCGCATAGTTTGCTTGACGGGTCTTGCATTAGGCAAGATCTGGAGTGCGTGCTCGGCGAATTCCCTGGGTATGCCTGGCATGTCGGCTGGACACCAGGCAAATATGTCCCAGTTCTCACGCAGGAACTCGACGAGCGCGCTTTCCTATACGGGAGGCAAGCTCGTCGATACGAGGGCCGTCTTCTTAGGATCGGTTGGGTGTACCTGATGCGCCCTTGTGTCGTTGGTTGTGTTGAAGGCCGACTCGGGTGCTGATTTTTTGCCCTCGGGGAAGAGGGTACGATCGTTGGTGAGTGATAACTCCTGGAGCTACTCCTGTGATGGTGGATATTAATAAGTTGGGTGGTGCCCCAAGCGAAGGCGGGATTGTAGCTAATAGCAGTTTTCCCCTCAATTAAAGAACCGAGGTTTATCGAACCAGTAGGACTTTGAATTCAACAACGAGGTGAATGTTGAAGATCTCTGGCGCTTAACCTTCAACAGACGTGGACCTGCACAAACTCAATCAAAATACTTTGCCCCCAACGGCGGAGAGGTTGTCAATCTCTCCGGTCTCGCAGAACACAAAGCGGTTAATTGTATGATGAAATAGATAAAATATGAAAAGTGACCAGAGGAGTAATGATAATTAAAAGCAAGTAAATGAGGTTGTAAACAATGTAAAAAGATGGACCGGGGGCCATGGGTTCACTAGTGGAGTCTCTCAAGTAAATAAAATATGCATGTGATGGGTGAACGAATTACAGCTAGGCAATTGATAAGATTATGATACAAACCCAATTTAGCTATGACAAAAAGGACATGATAATATTTATGTAGGCATCACGACAAGGAACAAAGACCGTTGAGTCCAACTGCGTCTTTGTCTAAATAGTCCACCGTGGGATCGCTATACAGCCTGTCACCCAACGGTATTAAGTTGCAAGAAACAGACAATTGCATTAAGTAAACTGCATGATGTAAGCAATACTAATATCAAAATAGACATTAACACCGCTGTTTTACCCTTAGTAGCAACAGCACACCCTCTCCCTTAGACGTTTCTGTCATTCGTGCCTAGGAACGAAAGGGGGCATGAACCCACTATCTAGCATAAATACCCTCTCTTGGAGATACACACAATCACTTGGCTAAAGTAACTACGCACATTGTATAGTGAAATAGATGAATTATGAAAATAGACCAGAGGAGTAATGATGGTGAAAAGTGATGAATAAAGGTTGCAATCAGGGTAAAAAGATGGACCGGGGGCCATGGATTCATTAGTGGAGTCTCTCGAGTAAATAGAACATTCATATGATGGGTAAACAAATTACAGCTGGGCAATTGACAAGATTATAACACAAACTTAATCTAGCCATGACAAAGAGAACATGATAATATTTAATTCGACATCACGACAATGAACAAAGACCGTTGAGTCCAACTACATCTTTGTCTAAAAAGTCCACCGTGGGATCGCTATCAGCCTGTCACCCATCGGTATTAAGTTGCAAGCAGACATTTGCATTAACAATATTAAATATCAAAATAGACCTTTAACACTGATGTTTTACCCTTAGTATCCACAGCACACCCTCACCCTTAGACGTTCCTGTCACTCGTGCCCAGGAACAAAAGGGGGCATGAACCCACTATCTAGCATAAATACTCTCTCTTGGAGATACACACAAATGACTTGGCCAAAGTAACTACGCACATCAGAGAGCATGCAAGAACGTAAATCAACATATAAGAATCATGCACAATCTGATCATAACTTTATAATCCATCGGATCCCAGCAAACACATCACATAGCATTACAATAATCGATCTTGATCATATTAGGCAGCTCACAAGATCATAAGACATGAAGCACAAGAGAGAGAGACTACCATCTAGCTACTGCCATGGACCCAAGGTCCAAGGTGGGACTACTCACAAATCATCCCGAAGGAAGACATGGCGATGAAGAGCCCTCCGGGATCGATCTCCCCTCCTGCAGAGTGCCGAGATCTGCTTCAGAATCACCCTCGAACTAGGGTTTGAGTTGACGGTGCCTCGGGATGACTTTTCTAGAAAGTAATGGCCGCCCCATCGTTTTTAGGGTTTTAGGGATTTTATAGGTGTCGGAGGAGGCCGTGGGGACCCACTAGGAGCAGGGGTGGGTCCCACCCGCGGGCCAAGGGGGGCCGCGGCAGGAGGCCGTCCCTGCCCTGTGGGTGGCCCCTAGGTCTGCCCTTTGGTCTTCTGGTCTCTTCCATCGCATAAAAAATCTCCGTAAATTTTGAGCTCAATCCGACGATATTTCCTGTGGTGGATTTTCTGAAATACAAAAACAGCAAAAACAGGAAACTGGCACTGGGCATCTTGTCAATATGTTAGTCCGACAAAATGCATAAAAATTATTAGTATGATAATAAAAACATGTGACAACATCACAAAACTAGCATGGATCAATCAAAAATTATAGATACGTTTGACACGTATCAGCATCCCCAAACTTAACTCCTACTCGTCCTCGATTAGGTAAGTGATAACAAAATAATTTTTTATGAGACAACCAAAACACAATCATGATCAAGATAGTAATGCAAAGCATAGGATGTGAATGAAGTGATACAAAACAATTGTCCATAGTTGATAGCAAGAAAACAATGAATAACCAAGTTGAATCATTCAAGCAAAACCTTTCATAAATAGTACATTAAAGACATGAAAGCAATATGATCCACATATTTGATTAATTCAAATAGGTAACAATTCCATGACAAAAGTGTTTGAGAATCAAAACAAAGAAGATGTAAGTTTTAGCAAAAAGCCTCAACTTCCAACGGTAAAGTCAATATAAAGATTCATGTTTAATCTGACAATGCAATATGATCAATGATACCCAGGGTCAATGCTAGATGTTTGATTTGGTGGAGATAGAAGGAAGAGGAAAACTGACTCAACATTAAAAGTAAAAGAAAGGCCCTTCGCAGAGGGAAGCATGGATTAGTCATGTGCTAGAGCTTTTTATTTTTATGAAACAGAAGTAAAACAATTTTGAGACATGCATGCTTTCATCAACGACTTCACAACAGAGAAGCTATCTAGTCCCCCATAACAAGCAAGGCTTTTAGACTTGTGAGAGCAGCTGGTTTTTAGAGAAGCGAGTACGCTCCTCTTTCTCCTTGGTTTCACCACTGTCCAATGTTTAGAGCTGATTTCTCAGATTTTCATTGCGCGGAGGAGAATGGTGAGTTATATTTATATTTTTGCTTAAGCTGCTCTCGGGTTGATTCAAGTGAAGACGTAATCCATCGACACCGGGTGAAATGGGGGGAAATGACCTTGCTCGTCACGAGTTATATCTAGCTCTCTACTGCTCCCTCATGAGCTTAAAACAGAGGCACAAAAAGGAATATTTGAATTTTTTAAGATAGCACATGACAAATTTACTTGGAATGGCAAGAAATACCATGCATAGGTCGATATGGTGGACTCAGTTGGCAAGATAGTTTGGCTTTGGGATTTGGATGCACGAGTGAACCATACACTCAGTACGAATTTTTAGGCTTAGCAAAGAAGGTATTTGAAGCCAACATCTAATATTAACCAGTAACAGAGTAACACAAGACATTAGTCAATCATAACCATAAAAGATCCACATCATCTCCATTATTGAACAAACAATTCTTTTGATGGAAAGATTAGCTTAATGAATTAACAACTACGAAAGACCACACAGTTTCAAGCTTTTAACAGTATTTCTTTACTAATCAATTCCACTAAAATAATCAGCAAGTTTAAGCATTCATATTACTATCTCAAAACAAATGAGAAGTATCAAGTATCCACACAATGATCTACAATACTATGCAGGCTTTCGTTTCATTCCACTATCACATGAATAGCATTTTGTCACTTTGAAAATTCAAGCAATTTATCAATAACAACTCTCCAACAAATATAATTGAAGAACAAGAGACTTTAACAACAACTGCTAGCAGCTCTAAATAAGATAAAAGCTAAAAGCGAGAGCTTACTAGCAAACAAACAGTAGCTAAGAATACTCAACAAAATATAAGCGAAGCACTGGAGTATTCAAATGAAAAAGCGGAGCGTGTCTCTCTCCCACATAAACAAAGCAAGGATATAGCAAGCATATGACCAGCAAACAAACAAACAAAACTGAAAGTAAAAAGACGCTCCAAGTATAGCACATAATATGTAAAGTGATAAAAACTTAGTTCAACGAAGACGACCTCATGATAGTCGATGAAGAAGAGGGGATGCCTTGGGCATCCCCAAGCTTTGACGCTTGATAGTTCTAGCTATTCAGAGGGGGTGCCATGGTGGCATCCCCAAGCTGGAGCTCTGATCCATCTTCAATTTCTTCATTATCCTCTCCTTTGAACTTAAAAACTCCCTTCACACAAAACTTCTCATAAACTGATTAGAGGGTTAGTGCTCATAAATTAAAATACACATGTGTTCAACTCAAGACAAATTGCAAAACAACTTTATTATGCATTAGCTACTGTTCACTAAGCCTCAATGTGGCACTCCACCTCTAGAGTATCACATTTGACGATAGTAAAGAGATGAATACAAAATAAAAGCATAATCTGTCAAAATCTGAATAGTCTGTAAAGATCGAATTTTTCGAGGCACTTCTGTAGCTCAAATCAGAAAACTCAAAACTAACGAAAGATAGATAAAAGTATCAGGCTTTCTGTCTAAAATGTTTAGAAAAAGACAAAATACAGAGTTTTTTTTTCGAACAGTGAAGGACAGAAATCTGTTTCTATACAGCAAAACAACACCTCGCACTTTCAATGCATTAGAGGCTAAACTTGGCACAAAAAACTAAATTAAAAGGATACAATGAAGTTGCTACAGAGGCAACAATTTCAAGACTCAAGAAAAGTAAAAAGCAAACTGAAAGTAAAAGATGGGTTGCCTCCCAACAAGCACTTTTCTTTAACGCCTTTTAGCTAGGCGCAATGCCAAATATCAAGTTTTTCCAAAATCGAGTGCATCATCATTCTAATCAGATTCATGAATTGTGGAACTTGGAAAAGGACCTCCAGCAATACTATTAGGAGCAACAATTGGTGGAGTACAAGGAGTTTTGCCCACTGGGGCTCCTCCCCTTGTATCCTTGAAGGCTGGAGCTTCCTTTACCATCCTTAACTCTTCTTTTCCTGCAGACGATCACTAGTAGGAAAACCCCTACCACTGGCAAACCTATTTTTGCTACCGCTGGCGAACTGGTGGTTAGCCAGCGCTCATATCGGCAGTGGTAACAGCTTAGCACTGGCGAACAGACGTTCGCTAGTGGTAAGGCAGGTTACCGCTGGCGAACCAATACTGCGTTCGCCAGCGGTAGCAGTTACCGCTGGCGCATGGCCCAACTTGTGTGCCACTAGTAGTGAGAGGACTACTGCTGGCGCATCTCAGTTCTGTACGCCAGTAGTAGAATTGGGGAAATAAAAAATAATGCTACTAGTATGGTAGCGTTCCTGTTGTTTGGTACGCTACCATACTAGCAAGTAATTAGGGACTAAAATAAATAAATGCATATTAAATAATCTATTTATCCAATACATTCATACATGTGAATAGTTTAAATACACCATTTACATCAATCAATATAAGTCTATGTCGATGTCGTCGCTGCCGAAGCCTTGTGTGGACGTCGTCGTTGTTGCCGCTGTCGATGTGGCCACAGCAGCCCGTGTCGATGTCGTTGCTGTCGCAGCATTGTGTCGCTGCCAGCTCTGTGTCAATGTCGCCATCGCCGCTGCCCTATGTAGATGTCGGTGATGTGTCGTTGCCGCTGCAACTTGCAACTTATCCAGCATATCTGGGCATAAAATTAAAAAACTGTTAGCTTTTTCAACAAAGCCAAATGTAGCAGTACCTAGCTAGTGACAAGTCCAACAAAGCCAAAGGTAGTAGTACCTAGCTAGACGGCGCCACCGGGGGACACGAGTCGATAACCATCAGCTTCTAAATCCGCCTCGTGTATCTACTGCTTCAGCTTTTTCTTCCGGTCCAGCAACCTCAACACCATCATCTGCATCAGCAATTAGTTCAACTCCATCAGATGGTTATTTAAAAAGAAGATGACAAATGTGCAAACGAAATGCTACACAAACCTATGATGTAAACCGACGACACTACTACCATAAGATGCAACCATGCGAGGGGCTCCCTAAAACAGTAAAACTAGATCCAACTAGACTATTTTATGACAGCAAGTAAAATTTATACACCGAGGAAACTTGAAAAGAAATGAACATTTATACACTGAATAAAATCATGTTCATGTTTGGATAATCATAAGATCTATATTTAGCTTGTACTGACCATGAACAAGATCTAATGTGTTGTGAAAGATCATATGCCAAAACCAAATGGCACAAATAACAACTCCCAAGTCGAAGCATGATTAATACCAAAACCAAACGACACAAATATGTATCAAGTAAAATACTACCTTTGGAGGATTTTTTCCGTTGTGCTTTGAATTAGTTGAGCAATTTTAGATTGATAATGCAGTGTCAAGATTTTAACAGAAAAAACATCGTTGTTCAAGTTAGAAACAGGAGGAGTCATCAAAGAGTACACCTATTGAAGGAAAGAATATGCACATAGAAAGGTAGCGACTTCTTAAACTAAGAAACTGCCATCTCTACACACCAAGAGTGGCCTTAATTCTGTTCAAAGATCTATTTGAGTTTAATTTTTAGCCGAAACACAGTAGTCGCCGCCTAGTCCTTGTGTTGAACACGACACTTGCAGACTTGGGCGAAAAAACCCACTGTATTTACAAATGATCAATGGGTCAAGCCTATAACAAAGAAACATATACTCCCTCCGATCCATAAAAAGTGTCGCCCACTTAGTATAAAGTTTGTACTAACTTAGTACGAAATGAGCGACACTTTTTATGGACCGGAGGGAGTATTAACCTTGCACCTACTACTGTTTATCAATTGAATAGATTGTCCACCATTTCTGAACACAAGATTGAGCATTTTCTAGCCACACCAGAACTATCAGCTAATTACTTGAACAAGCATACTCAACGCAAATAGATCCAAAGTTGCATCCTACTCCTGAATAAGGTTGTTCATATACCCTTTTTGGTGTTACCTGGACTGGATGGTGATGCATGTCGTCCTGGACGTGCATCAATCAACAGAATCAACCAAGCAGGCTTCCTCCTGGATGTCGTGTGCACCTCCATCCCGTGGGAAAGAAATGGATTTACCATTATTTTGAGGCCAGATCGGATTGAGATTAACAATCCAACATTGGTCCGACGTGGTCCATCTCTACCCAGCCAGCGCCGGGCTGCTGGATGCAGCAGGACGGCGGCGTTATCTCTGGCGACAGCAGCAGCGGGATCTCCGGTCTGGAGCACCGCCGGCAAGTGAGTCATGCCGGAGGAGATCTCGAGCTCCGACGGATGTGAGTAGCAGCTGCGGTGTGGGTGAGGAGGAAGCAGCCGGGGGGAGGGACGGCATGACCCGTCGGCCAGCGGCGTGGAGCCCTCCCTCTCCTCCTCCTCCTTTTCCTCCTCCTCTAAGAGCTGCTCCTCGGAGGACGAGAAGAGCACGGAGGAGAAGACCCTCTTGGCGCCGGACAAGATGGCTGAGAGCCACCCGGGGCTCCTCCCCTCCTCCGCCGCCTCATCCGGCATGAGCGCGCCCTCCTCCCGCGAGAGGCGCGCTTGCCTCGCTATCATCTATTGTCTGCTCGGACGGTCACCGGGAGGAGGGCCGTTGGTGGTGGTGGATCTGGATGGGGTAGGGGAAGAAAGGGGATCGAGGTAGAGAGGCGACCGGAGCAAGGAGGTGGACGGGCGCGGCGTCGGCCGCCCGGGCGCAGCGTTGCTGCTCGTGGAGGAGCACGGGGCGGAGGGGAGCTCGTGGAGGGGCACGAGGCGGTAGCGTGAGGGAGAAGGGGCGGTATGTGCACGAGAGGATAAGAGGATCGAGCTGAGGATAGAGACGGCGCCTGCGCGAGCGGTGGTAGGGAGTGGACGTACGTGGCCCAGCGTGCCCGGGCGCGGTGGTAACTCGCTGGCGAACGGGTTTCCTACTAGTGCCTTGTTCGCCAGCGGTAGGCGTAGTATCGCTGGCGAACCGGTGATGTCTACACACGCTTCTATTCTTGTAGACAGTGTTGGGCCTCCAAGAGCAGAGGTTTGTAGAACAGCAGCAAGTTTCCCTTAAGTAAATCACCCAAGGTTTATCGAACTCAGGGAGGTAGAGGTCAAAGGTATCCCTCTCAAGCAACCCTGCAATCACAATACAAAAAGTCTCTTGTGTCTCCAACACACCCAATACACTTGTCAGATGTATAGGTGCACTAGTTCGGCGAAGAGATAGTGAAATACAAGTAATATGGATGATTATAAGTAGTAATTGCAATCTGAAATAAAAATGGCAGCAAGCAAACATGTAGCAGAACTTGTTGTAAACGGTGTTTCAATGCTTAGAAACAAGGCCCAGGGATCATACTTTCACCAGTGGTCACTCTCAACAATGCAATCATAATTGAATATAAATATAAGCACTTCAATATACTACTCCGAACTATTCTCCGGCTGGATAACGAACACTAATTCATTGTGTAGGAATGCAAAAGCACGCCTCAAACATATATTCCCAAGTACTAATGAATACCCCACACTGGACCATGAGCATTCATAGGAGGTACTAACATACCACAATTTCATAGAGACATCCAACTCAAATAATAAATCAGTGAACAAGTATCTTGTGAAATATAGCCTAAAGACCCACACGGTGCACACACTGTCACCTTTACACACGTGGGACAAGGAGTCTCCGGAGATCACATAAATAAAGCCCACTTGAGTAACATAACAACATCTAGATTGCAAAGCTCATGATCACATATAGATCACATCATGGGAGAGAGAGATATAAACCACAAGGATACCGGTACGGCCCTCAGCCCCGAGGGAGAACTACTCCCTCCTCATCATGGGAGTCAGCAACGGCGATGAAGATGGTGGTGGAGTCGATTGAGATGGCTCCGGGGGCACTTCCCCGTCCCGGCAGGGTGCCGGAACAGAGACTTCTGTCCCCCGAAACTTGTCGGCGATGGCGGCGGCGCTGCAGATGTTTTCTTTGGAATATGATGGGTCCGTCTAGGTTTTATGCGTCGGGGGCAATATATAGGCGAAAGGGCGGCGTCGGAGGGCTCCCGTGGGCCCCACACCACCTGGTGGCGCGGCAGGCATGGGTCCCGTGCCACTCTATGGTGTGGCCGGCCCACGGCCCTCCAGGTCCTCTCCTTCGGGCTCCGTGTAGTCCATTGAATTATAAGACTGCTGCTTTTTGTCCCGTCCAATTCCGAGAATATTTCCTTAAGTACTTTTCTGAAACTGGAAAACAGCAGAAAACAGGAACTGGCACTGTGGCATCTTGTTAATAGGTTAGTTCCAGAAAATGCATAAAAGTGCTATAAGATGTAAACAAAACATGTAGCAAATGGTATGAAAACAAGCATGGATCATAAGAAATTATAGATACGTTGGAGACGTATCAGCATCCCCAAGCTTAGTTCTACTCGTCCTCGAGTAGGTAAAACGATAACAAATAATTTCTTAGGAGACATGCTAACTCACAATCTAGATCAACATAGCAATGCAAAGCACATGATGTGAATAAGGTGATCCAAAACAATTGTCTATAGTTGACATTAACCAAACAATGATTAACAAATGCTAGCTAAAAGAAGCTAGAACTTTTCATGAATCAGCGTGTTGGAGACAAGGAACCATACATAAGGTTTAGAAAGAAGGATAGTAAATTGTGTCTCCAATGTAAAATGTCAATCAATCTTCAAAGCATCAAATTCAGTCAATAATAGAAATAGCCAAGCTCAAGTCAAGTGTCCTTTATCCATCCACTTAACTTATGAACTGTTATGTAGTCCACTCAACTAATACAAGCAAGAAGAAGGCTTGGCACCATGAGGTTATGGCAAAGAGAATAATAATGGGGGTTTGGAAGGCCAAAAAGAAAGGCTCAAACAGTGGAAGAGGTAACCACAAGACAAGAGATTGCCATGCAACGGATGCACATAGAGCTATATGAATGGAAGCTCTCCAATGGAACTAGTGGGGGTGCATCCAACTTGCTTGCTCATGAAGACCTAGAGCTCACTTGAGGAGGCTCATTGTTGGAATATACAAGCCAAGTTCTATAACGTTTGGTCCCCACATAGTTATACTAATGAAGCATGAAAACTCACTACAATGATGTAGGTGCTACTAGCACAAGTGTGGAATAAAAGGATAGTAGTGTTGCCCCTCTCTAATTTTATATTCTTTTTTTCTTTTTCTCTTTTTTGCTTTTTGCTTTTTGAGGCCTTTGTGGCTCTTTATATTTTTCTCTCATTGGTCTCTTTTGGACTCTTTTGATTGGCCACTTTGGACTCTTTTCAATATGCTCACAGGTAGAGGCAACACTCTATTTTACAAGATGATCATCACACTTTTTTGGTGTACTCAAAACTCAAAGACTAATACATGGTGTATGGTGGATATGCATGATCGAGCGTAGTGTGGAAAAGATGTAAAACATGTGGAAAACCACGCATCACACTAACTCAAATGGTCAAGCAATACTATATGGTAATGAAGTAAAAATGACATAAAGTCATGTAATGTAAATGATGGATGTTGCATGGCAATGTATCTCGGAACAGCTATGGAAATGCTGTGATAGGTAGATATGGTGGCTGTTTTGAGGAAGATAGTTGGCTTATGTGTAGGAGAACAAGATGAAGATCTCCCACGGGGTTGGATGTACTTGCGAAGTATGCACCAATCTCAATGTGAAAAAGGGCAATGCAAAGTACCGAAGAGGCTAGCAAAATATGGAGGTGGAAGTGCCAAAAACCAAAAACTCACATAGCATGTCGTATATTGCAAACAACTAACAGTATCAAAGTTTTACAAATGGTTAGAGACACCCCGAGAGGGATCGTGGCGGCGACACAAGTGCCCCGTTGGCTTCCCCGACCGTTGTAGTAACTATACCATTAGAAACTTCTTTTCAACTAAGAGGAAATCACGACACTAAAGCACTATTGACTTAAATTGTTTTTAGTTCAGAAAGTACGGCTCCACGCTCTACTAACACATCTTCACCAATCAGATCTTAACAACATTAACCAACATATTTTAACCATTAGTTATTTTAATACCTCAAAATAATTGAAGAGGAGCAAGTTATCTACACAATGGTCTACAAGACTATGCAGCTTTTCTCTATTTCATACCACTATCACAAGCATAGCATTTTCCAATCTAACACATCAACCAAGCAACTAAAACAACTTTCTAACAAATAAGAGTGAAACACAAGAGAGCTTAACACAAAGAACTAGCAGCTCTAAACAAGATAACATGGTAAAAGCGAGAGCTTACTAGAAAACAGACAGTAGCTAAGAATACTCAACAAATATAAGCGAAGCACAAGAGTATTCATATGAAAAAGCGGAGTGTGTCTCTCTCCCACACAAGAATGCTAGGATCCAACTTATTAAGCAAACTAAAACACACACTCAAAATAAAAACAAACGCTCCAAGCAAAATACATAAGATGTAGTGGAATAAAAATATAGTATCACTAGAGATGACCTGATAGTTTTGTCGATGAAGAAGGGGATGCCTTGGGCATCCCCAAGCTTAGATGCTTGAGTCTTCTTGAATTTGCTGGGGATGACCCACCGGGGCATCCCCAAGCTTAGGCTTTTCACTCTTCTTGATCTCATCATATCGTCCCTTTTGCTTACTTGAAAACTTTCACCACATCAAACTCAAAGTAATTCTCATTAGAGGGTTAGTGCATAAACCAAAAATTCACAAGTTCTACTGTGACACAAGCACATCTTAATGCATTATAACATTAGCTACAGCCACTGATGCTCAAAGAATCAAAAAGATCCAAATAAACATCGCAAAAGAAGCAATGCACAATAAAAGGCAGAATCTGTCAAAATCTGAACAGTCTGTAAAGACGAATTTTTTCGAGGCACTAGAGTTGCTCAAATCGAAAATCACTGAACTAGAAAAAGTTTCATACATATATGAAGATTCAGCACACAAAATATCAAAGCATTTCGTCGCATCTGGAATAAATGACGAATTTAACGGTGACAGACAGAAATCTGTTTCCTGTGCAGAAATCCAAATATAGCAAAAACTTTCTACTAGAGACCTTACTTGGCACAACATTGCAAGAAAATAAAGATACAAAGAAGTTTCTACAGAATTAAACAATCTTCTTGACTCAAATAAAAGAAAAGATACTGAAAATAAAATGATGGGTTGTCTCCTATAAGCGCTTTCTTTAAAGCCTTTTAGCTAGGCATGGTAATTTTGATGATGCTCACATAAAAATGAGAGTTGGAGCACAATAAGGGAGCATCAAGAAGCAACTATAAAACTCATTTAAGTCTAACCCACTTCCTATGCATTGGAATCTTGTAATTAAATAAGTCCATGAAGTATAAATTGACTAGCGTAGGAAGACAAAATAGGTGCAACTTCAAAAATTTCAACAAAAGGAGAGGAGATTCAATGTTATTGTGATATATGAAGCCATGACTCCCTTTTTCATAAAAACTTTCAGTAGCATCATTGATAAAATCCACAATATAACCATCACATGTAAAATTCTTATCATGATCCATATGCATAAAAGTGTCATCATTTTCCACAGAAACAAAGTTCTTCTCATGAATAACAACTGGAGCAGGATCATCATAAAGAACTTGAACATGATAAACAGGTTGTATATTAAAGGGATGGTTTTGGGTGATCCCTCCATAATTATGACAAGTTTCATGAGGATGATTGTAATTATAACCCATGTCATAATATTATTTATAATAATTATCAAAAACTGGGGGCATAGTATCATCATAAGGAATAGAATATTTATCTTCCAAAGTGTGTTCATCTGTAAACATATCATCATTTTTACTAGAAGGAGATGTATCAAACATGTAATCATTAGTAGCAAAAGGATTTTCAAACACCTCATCCCCAAGCTTAGAGCTTATCATATCATCATTGGAAAGAATATGGATAGTACTAATAGTGTTGCAATCATTAGCATCATCATTTTCAGAATTAGTACCCAAGAGGTTTTCAATATCAAAGTACTATGCTTTTCCCAATCATGATCACTAATATAAGTAACAGGCATAGGAACATCATCTAATTCAAAATCATCGAATTCATACTCATCAGCAACAACTATAATAGGAGCAACATGTTTAGGGAAAGGTACCGTTTCCTCTCTCCTTTTACTCTTCATCTTCTTCTTCTTCTTTCCCTTCTTAGGAGGGAGAGCCTTGAAAGGAAGCTTCTCCACATAACCTGGTTTATTGTTAGAAACAACAGAGGAAACTTGGAAGGATTCTTCTCTTTCATTGATAAGATCAAAACACATATTAGTCCTGTCATATTTTGGTAAAATCCCATCTTGTATAATATTTTGTATATAAGTATTTGTATGGCAATTATCAACACAATAAAGATGACAACCATGCAGGACGCTGTTTATATCAAAAGCACTCATATCTATTAAAGAAGTTTTTCTTGATAACTCTTCACACCCCAAAAATAATATAAGTTCATCATGCTGATTAGGAGTGATCATGTCATCACAATACAGACTCGCAGTACTCATTGGATTAGAAAGGCTATTATCTTTTCCTGAGCATTGAAAATTGAAATGACCAACTTTATAGCAAAGTTCACAAATAAAAGGATAGTGGGCACAAACTTTTTCACCAAGATCATCAAGAGCTCTATTCCAAGTTCTAGTTTTTTCATTCGTATGATGGATACAATATTCTTCTTCAATTTGGCTCTTTTTACAAGGTCTAAGTACTCCACAAAAATTAACATGCTTATAAGAGATAGTATTTTCAGAAGTTTGAGCACGTTTATTACAATCATTAACAACAATATCATTTTTCATGCAAGTGTCTTTAAAAGGTTCATGATATAGGTCCCAATTTTCTTTAGGAACATTAATATGAGAAGCAAAGGCTCTACAACAATCAACAATAATTTGAGAATCCAGACCATATTTAGCACTAAGCTCTTGAAAAACAGCAGTTTCAATGAAGGACTTAATGCAATCATATTCATAGTTTATACCTGATTCTTTACCTTTGTCATTCTCCCAACCTTCAGTATTGTCTTGAATTTTCTCAAGATCCCATCTAGTTTCAACCTTCTTACTTGTGAAAGAACCCCCTGAACAGGCATCTAGATAATTCTTGCAATCACCTGAAAGCATTGCATAAAAATTAGTAACAATTATTTCTTAGGAAGCTCATGGTTAGGACATTTAAGTATTAATGTTTTCAGCCTTCCCCAAGCTTGAGCAATGCTTTCTCCATCATGAGGCCAAAAATTAAAAATGTAATTCCTATCCAAATGCATTTCATAAGGAGGATAAAATTTAGAGTAAAAGAGATTTGCAAGCTCCTTCCACTCCAAATGATGAGGATCATCAAGTAGATCATACCACTCCCTTGCTTTGTCCTTAAGTGACAATGGAAATAATTTCTTCATGACATTTTCTCTTGATAAACCTGCAATCTTAAACAACTCACAAAGTTCTGTAAGTTTCAACAAGTGATCACTTGGACGGATTGTTCCATCCCCTGCATAACATTCATCCATAACCTTTTCAACAATTTTCATAGGTATTTTAAAAGGAATACTTTCAGTAGGTGGATTTAGAATATCACAAGCATGATTCGAATTATCACATATGGGAGACAAAGTATTATCAGAGCAAATTTTCTCCTCTAAAGCTGGGGAACTAAAAAGATCATTTTCATAAAAACTAGCTTCCCCAAGCTTAGACTTTTCCATAGCATTAGCATGATTTCCAAAGAACTAATACTAATTTTTTTGTTGTTTTCCATTAAGCCTAACTAGTGAAATTAAAAACAAGAAACAAAAAGATATAATTGCAGAATCTAAAGTAAATAACTTCGAGCACTCACACAACAGCAACAGTACTAGAAAACAGCTTAGTAGCCAGATGATGTGAGTACCTTTTACCTTACCTCCCCGGCAACGGCGCCACAAAATAGCTTCGTTGCCGGATAGCTTTGTTGTTGGAGTGTGAGTGCCGCTTACCTTACCTCCCCGTCAACGGCGCCAGAAAATAGCTTGATGTCTACACACACTTCTATTCTTGTAGACAGTGTTGGGCCTCCAGAACAGAGGTTTGTAGAACAGCAGCAAGTTTCCCTTAAGTGAATCACCCAAGGTTTTCGAACTCAGGGAG
>QRDG01002442.1:0-234845 GCA_012064385.1 Puccinellia tenuiflora | reverse complement strand
CACAAGACAAGAGGAAGTCCCATAGTAGACACTGAATGAGGAGTAGTGATTGCCATACAACGGATGCACATAGAGCTATATGAATGGAAGCTCTCCAATGGAACTACTGGGGGTGCATCCAACTTGCTTGCTCATGAAGACCTAGAGCTCACTTGAGGAGGCTCATCGTTGGAATATACAAGCCAAGTTCTATAACGTTTGGTCCCCACATAGTTATACTAATGAAGCATGAAAACTCACTACAATGATGTAGGTGCTACTAGCACAAGTGTGGAATAAAAGGATAGTAGTGTTGCCCCCTCTCTCATTTTATATTCTTTTTGTCTTTTTCTCTTTTTTGCTTTTTGCTTTTTGAGGCCTTTGTGGCTCTTTTATATTTTTCTCTCATTGGTCTCTTTTGGACTCTTTTGATTGGCCACTTTGGACTCTTTTCAATATGCTCACATGTAGAGGCAACACTCTATTTTACAAGATGATCATCACACTTTTTGGTGTACTCAAAACTCAAAGACTAATACATGGTGTATGGTGGATATGCAAGACCGAGCGTAGTGTGGAAAAGATGTAACACATGTGGAAAACCACGCATCACACTAACTCAAATGGTCAAGCAATACTATATGGCAATGAAGTAAAAATGACATAAAGTCATGTAATGTAAATGATGGATGTTGCATGGCAATGTATCTCGGAACAGCTATGGAAATGCTGTGATAGGTAGATATGGTGGCTGTTTTGAGGAAGATAGTTGGCTTATGTGTAGGAGAACAAGAAGATCTCCCACGGGGTTGGATGTACTTGCGAAGTATGCACCAATCTCAATGTGAAAAAGGGCAATGCAAAGCACCGAAGAGGCTAGCAAAATATGGAGGTGGAAGTGCCAAAAACCAAAAACTCACATAGCATGTCGTATATTGCAAACAACTAACAGTATCAAAGTCTCACAAATGGTTAGAGACACCCCAAGAGGGATCGTGGCGGCGACACAAGTGCCACGTTGGCTTCCCCGACCGTTGCAGTAACTATACCATTAGAAACTTCTTTTCAACTAAGAGGAAATCACGACACTAAAGCACTATTGACTTATGTTGTTTTTAGTTCAGAAAAGTACGGCTCCACGCTCTACTAACACATCTTCACTAATCAGCTCTTAACAACATTAACCAACATATTTTAACCATTAGTTATTTTAATACCTCGAAACAATTGAAGAGGAGCATGTTATCTACACAATGGTCTACAAGACTATGCAACTTTTCTCTATTTCATACCACTATCACAAGCATAACATTTTCCAATCTAACACATCAACCAAGCAACTAAAACTAATCTCTAACAAATAAGAGTGAAACACAAGAGATCTTAACACAAAGAACTAGCAGCTCTAAACAAGATAACATGCTAAAAGCGAGAGCTTACTAGAAAACAAACAGTAGCTAAGAATACTCAACAAATATAAGCGAAGCACAAGAGTATTCATCTGAAAAAGCGGAGCGTGTCTCTCTCCCACACAAGAATGCTAGGATCCAACTTTATTAAGCAAACTAAAACACACACTCAAAATAAAAACAGACGCTCCAAGCAAAATACATAAGATATAGTGGAATAAAAATATAGTATCACTAGAGATGACCTGATAGTTTTGTCGATGAAGAAGGGGATGCCTTGGGCATCCCCAAGCTTAGATGCTTGAGTATTCTTGAATTTTCTAGGGATGACCCACCGGGGCATCCCCAAGCTTAGGCTTTTCACTCTTCTTGATCTCATCATATCGTCCCTTTTGCTCGCTTGAAAACTTCCACCACATCAAGCTCAAAGTAATTCTCATTAGAGGGTTAGTGCATAAACCAAAAATTCACAAGTTCTACTGTGACACAAGCACACCTTAATGCATTATAACATTAGATACAGCCACTGATGCTCAAAGAATCAAAAAGATCGAAGTAAACATCGCAAAAGAAGCAATGCACAATAAAAGGCAGAATCTGTCAAAATCTGAACAGTCTGTAAAGACGAATTTTTTCGAGGCACTAGAGTTACTCAAATCGGAAATCACTGAACTAGAAACAGTTTCATACATATATGAAGATTCAGCACACAAAATCGCAAAGCATTTCGTCGCTTCTGAAATAAATGACGAATTTAACGGTGACATACAAAAATCTGTTTCCTGTGTAGAAATCCAAATATAGCAAAAACTTTCTACTAGAGACCTTACTTGGCACAACATTGCAAGAAAATAAAGATACAAAGAAGTTGCTACAGAAGTAAATAAACTTCTTGACTCAAATAAAAGAAAAGATACTGAAAATAAAATGATGGGTTGTCTCCCATAAGCGCTTTTCTTTAAAGCCTTTTAGCTAGGCATGGTAATTTTGATGATGCTCACATAAAAATGAGAGTTGGAGCACAATAAGGGAGCATCAAGAAGCAACTATAAAACTCATTTAAGTCTAACCCACTTCCTATGCATTGGAATTTTATAAGTAAATAAATCCATGAAGCATAAATTGACTAGCATAGGAAGACAAAATAGGTGCAACTTCAAAAATTTCAACAAAAGGAGAGGAGATTCAATGTTATTGTGATATATGAAGCCATGTCTCCCTTTTTCATAAAAACTTTCAGTAGCATCATTGATAAAATCCACAATATAACCATCACATGTAAAATTCTTATCATGATCCATATGCATAAAAGTGTCATCATTTTCCACATAAACAAAGTTCTTCTCATGAATAACAACTGGAGCAGGATCATCATAAAGAACTTGAACATGATAAACAGGTTCTATATTAAAGGGATGGTTTTGGGTGATCCCTCCATAATTATGACAAGTTTCATGAGGATGATTGTAATTATAACCCATGTCATAATATTCTTTATAATAATTATCAAAAACTAGGGGCATAGTATCATCATAAGGAATAGAATATTTATCTTCCAAAGTGTGTTCATCTGTAAACATATCATCATTTTTACTAGAAGGAGATGTATCAAACATGTAATCATTAGTAGCAAAAGGATTTTCAAACACCTCATCCCCAAGCTTAGAGCTTATCATATCATCATTGGAAAGAATATGGATAGTACTAATAGTGTTGCAATCATTAGCATCATCATTTTCAGAATTAGTACCCAAGAGGTTTTCAATATCAAAAGTACTATGCTTTTCCCAATCATGATCACTAATATAAGTAACAGGCATAGGAACATCATCTAATTCAAAATCATCGAATTCATACTCATCAGCAACAACTATAATAGGAGCAACATGTTTAGGGAAAGGTACCATTTCCTCTCTCCTTTTACTCTTCATCTTCTTCTTCTTTCCCTTCTTAGGAGGGAGAGCCTTGAAAGGAAGCTTCTCCACATAACCTGGTTTATTATTAGAAACAACAGAGGAAACTTGGAAGGATTCTTCTCTTTCATTGATAAGATCAAAACACATATTAGTCCTGTCATATTTTGGTAAAATCCCATCTTGTATAATATTTTGTATATAAGTATTTGTATGGCAATTATCAACACAATAAAGATGACAACCATGCAGGACGCTGTTTATATCAAAAGCACTCATATCTATTAAAGAAGTTTTCTTGATAACTCTTCACACCCCAAAAATAATATAAGTTCATCATGCTGATTAGGAGTGATCATGTCATCACAATACAGACTCGCAGTACTCATTGGATTAGAAAGGCTATTATCTTTCCCTGAGCATTGAAAATTGAAATGACCAACTTTATAGCAAAGTTCACAAATAAAAGGATAGTGGGCACAAACTTTTTCACCAAGATCATCAAGAGCTCTATTCCAAGTTCTAGTTTTTTCATTCCTATGATGGATACAATATTCTTCTTCAATTTGGCTCTTTTTACAGGGTCTAAGTACTCCACAAAAATTAACATGCTTATAAGAGATAGTATTTTTAGAAGTTTGAGCACGTTTATTACAATCATTAACAACAATATCATTTTTCATGCAAGTGTCTTTAAAAGGTTCATGATATAGGTCCCAATTTTATTTAGGAACATTAATATGAGAAGCAAAGGCTCTACAACAATCAACAATAATTTGAGAATCAAGACCATATTTAGCACTAAGCTCTTGAAAAACAGCAGTTTCAATGAAGGACTTAATGCAATCATATTCATAGTTTATACCTGATTCTTTACCTTTGTCATTCTCCCAACCTTCAGTATTGTCTTGAATTTTCTCAAGAAGATCCCATCTAGTTTCAACCTTCTTACTTGTGAAAGAACCCCCTGAATAGGCATCTAGATAATTCTTGCAATCACCTGAAAGCCTTACATAAAAATTAGTAACAATTATTTTCTTAGGAAGCTCATGGTTAGGACATTTAAGTATTAATGTTTTCAGCCTTCCCCAAGCTTGAGCAATGCTTTCTCCATCATGAGGCCAAAAATTAAAAATGTAATTCCTATCCAAATGCATTTCATAAGGAGGATAAAATTTAGAGTAAAAGAGATTTGCAAGCTCCTTCCACTCCAAATGATGAGGATCATCAAGTAGATCATACCACTCCCTTGCTTTGTCCTTACGTGACAATGGAAATAATTTCTTCATGACATTTTCTCTTGATAAACCTGCAATCTTAAACAACTCACAAAGTTCTGTAAGTTTCAACAAGTGATCACTTGGACGGATGTTCCATCCCCTGCATAACATTCATCCATAACCTTTTCAACAATTTTCATAGGTATTTTAAAAGGAATACTTTCAGTAGGTGGATTTAGAATATCACAAGCATGATTCGAATTATCACATATGGGAGACAAAGTATTGTCAGAGCAAATTTTCTCCTCTAAAGCCGGGGAACTAAAAAGATCATATTCATAAAAACTAGCTTCCCCAAGCTTAGACTTTTCCATAGCATTAGCAAAAATGATTTCCAAAGAACTAATACTAATTTTTTGTTGTTTTCCATTAAGCCTAACTAGTGAAATTAAAAACAAGAAACAAAAAGATATAATTGCAGAATCTAAAGGAAATAACTTCGAGCACTCACACAACAGCAACAGTACTAGAAAATAGCTTAGTAGCCAGATGATGTGAGTACCTTTTACCTTACCTCTCCGGCAACGGCGCCTGAAAATAGCTTGATGTCTACACACGCTTCTATTCTTGTAGACAGTGTTGGGCCTCCAAGACCAGAGGTTTGTAGAACAACAGCAAGTTTCCCTTAAGTGAATCACCCAAGGTTTATCAAACTCAGGGAGGTAGAGGTCAAAGGTATCCCTCTCAAGCAACCCTGCAATCACAATACAAAAAGTCTCTTGTGTCCCCAACACACCCAATACACTTGTCAGATGTATAGGTGCACTAGTTCGGCGAAGAGATAGTGAAATACAAGTAATATGGATGATTATAAGTAGTAATTGCAATCTGAAATAAAAATGGCAGCAAGCAAACATGTAGCAGAACTTGTTGTAAACGGTGTTTCAATGCTTAGAAACAAGGCCTAGGGATCATACTTTCACCAGTGGTCACTCTCAACAATGCAATCATAATTGAATATAAATATAAGCACTTCAATATACTACTCCGAAGTATTCTCCGGCTGGATAACGAACACTAATTCATTGTGTAGGAATGCAAAAGCATGCCTCAAACATATATTCCCAAGTACTAATGAATACCCCACACTGGACCATGAGCATTCATAGGAGGTACTAAAACACCACAATTTCATAGAGACATCCAACTCAAATAATAAATCAGTGAACAAGTATCTTGTGAAATATAGCCTAAAGACCCACACGGTGCACACACTGTCACCTTTACACACGTGGGACAAGGAGTCTCCGGAGATCACATAAATAAAGCCCACTTGAGTAACATAACAACATCTAGATTGCAAAGCTCATGATCACATATAGATCACATCATGGGAGAGAGAGATATAGACCACATGGCTACCGGTACGGCCCTCAGCCCCGAGGGAGAACTACTCCCTCCTCATCATGGGAGTCAGCAATGGCGATGAAGATGGTGGTGGAGTCGATGGAGATGGCTCCGGGGGCACTTCCCCGTCCCGGCAGGGTGCCGGAACAGAGACTTCTGTCCCCCGAAACTTGTCGGCGATGGCGGCGGCGCTGCAGATGTTTCTTTGGAATATGACGGGTCCCTCTAGGTTTTATGCGTCGGGGGCAATATATAGGCGAAAGGGCGGCGTCGAAGGGCCCCCGTGGGCCCCACACCACCTGGTGGCGCGGCAGGCATGGGTCCCGCGCCACCCTATGGTGTGGCCGGCCCACGGCCCTCCAGGTCCTCTCCTTCGGGCTCCGTGTAGTCCATTGAATTATAAGACTGCTGCTTTTTGTCCCGTCCAATTCCGAGAATATTTCCTTAAGTACTTTTCTGAAACGGGAAAACAGCAGAAAACAGGAACTGGCACTGTGGCATCTTGTTAATAGGTTAGTTCCAGAAAATGCATAAAAATGCTATAAGATGTAAACAAAACATGTAGCAAATGGTATGAAAACAAGCATGGATCATAAGAAATTATAGATACGTTGGAGACGTATCAGTGCCGCGAAGTCTTCGAGTTGTGAAGCTTCAGCATGTTTTGGGAGCCCCCAATTGAGTTGTGGGTGTGTGCCCCAAGGATTGTTGTAAAGGCTCCGGATTCTGCCTTGAAGGATTCCGATAGTGGATGGTGAACCAAACCCTTTGGTGCGGTTCATCGGAGAATAGGGTGAGGCCTTTGTGGCATCTTGAGTAGGCCTCTTGTGGCGAGCTCACACCCCTCCAACGAGACGTACTCACTTAACGAGGAGGAACTCGGGAATACATCCTCGTCTCCGCGTGCCTCGGTTATTTCTATCCGAGCTCTTTACTTATGCAATTTACATTGTGATAGCCTTCGTGGTTGAAGTTCTATATCTAGCTATCACCTTGTTGCTTGCCTTGCTTAGCATAAGTTGCTGGTGCACATAGGTGAGCCTAGTTTACTTAGGTTGTTGGCTTGTTAATTTAAACACATAGTTTTATTCCGCAATTATCAAGCCCTAAACCGGAAAAGTTTTAATCGCCTATTCACCCCCCCCCCCCCTCTAGGCGACATCAATTGTTCTTTCACTCCCCTTGAATCCTTGAAAATTGGAACTTCCTTTACCATCCTCAACTCCTCTTTTCCTGCAGATGATGTATCAACTTTAGTAGTGTTCCTTGGCACAAATACGAATTTAGGCATTTTGGAAGCCGAAGCCACTATATTTTTATATTTGAGTGAAGAAAAAGTGGTTCCTAAGGTGTCCATTACTTCCTCCAATTTATCAATTCTTATAGTTTGATTACTAGCTTTTGTAGGTTCAAGGGACTTAATACTATTAGCAATATCTTTTAGGCAAACATCAAGCTTGTTAATACCATCAAGAATTCCCTTATCATATCCACACTTGGTACATTATCTTCTATAACTTCTAACCTTTGCATAACATGTTCCAAAGTGATTTCAATTTTACCCTCATCAAGACCTTCTATAACATCAAAAGCTTCCAAAGCGTTAATTCCTAAGAAGTTTCCACCTGTGATAGTGTCTAGGACATACCTATACCAACTTGTAATGCCAACATAAAAATTTCTAAGGAGAACAGTAGCCAAAGGCTTTTTGGTGGACCTATGACGAGCATTATTAATCCTATACCAAGCATCTTTCAAACTCTCCCCACCTCTTTGTTTGAAGGTGAGGACTTCGGACTCGGGTGTCTCAACGGGAAGAAAAAAATAGACATATTGATAAGATAAAATAACAAGACAGGAATAAAGACTACACTAATTTTTTGGGGTTTTAAAATTTTACAACAGGAAGGATAAGCTAACGAGAAATAAAACAAGCAAGACAAAAACAAAGTAAAGTGATTAAGAGTGTGAGACTCCCCTTGCTGTAGCTCCAAGATCCCCGGCAATGGTGCCAGAAAACTGCTGGATGGTGTGATGGAAAGAGTTGGGTGTTGCCCCAAGCGAAGGCGGAGTTGCAGCTAGCAACAGTTTTCCCTCGTTTCAACAAACCGAGGTTTATCGAACCAGTAGGACCTTGAAATCAACAACGAAGTGAATGTTGAAAATCTCTGGCGCTTAATCTTCAACAAACGTGGACCTGCACACACTCAACCAAATACTTTGCCCCCAACGGCAGAAAGGTTGTCAATCTTTCCGGTCTCACAGAAAACAAAGCGGTTAATTGTATAGTGAAATAGATGAATTATGAAAATGGACCAGAGGAGTAATGATGATGAAAAGTGATGAATAAAGGTTGCAATTAATGTAAAAAGATGGACCGGGGACCATGGGTTCACTAGTGGAGTCTCTCAAGTAAATAGAACGATCATATGATGGGTAAACAAATTACAACAGGGCAATTAATAAGATTATAACACAAACTGAATTTAGCTATGACACAGAGAACATGATAATATTTATGGAGGCATCACGGCAAGGAACAAAGACCGTTGAGTCCAACTACGTCTTTGTCTGAAAAGTCCACCGTGGGATCGCTATCTAGCCTGTCACCCATCGGTATTAAGTTACAAGCAACAGACATTTGCATTAAGTAAAGTGCATGAAGTAAACAATACTAATATCAAAAGAGACATTAACACCGCTGTTTTACCCTTAGTAGCAGTAGCACACCCTCGCCCTTAGACGTTTCTGTCACTCGTGCCCAGGAACAAAAGGGGGCATGAACCCAATATCTAGCATAAATACTCTCTGTTGGAGATACACACAATTACATGGCCAAAGTAAATACGCACATCGGAGAGCATGCAATAACATAAATCAATCATATAAGAAATATGCACAATCTGATCATAACTTTATAATCCATCGGATCCCATCAAACAGATCACATAGTATTACAATAGTCGATCTTGATCATGTTAGGCAGCTCACAAGATCATAAACATGAAGCACAAGAGAGAGAGACTACCATCTAGCTACTCTCATGGACCCAAGGTCCAAGGTGGGACTACTCACAAATCATCCCGGAGGAAGGCATGGCGATGAAGAGCCCTCCGGGATCGATCTCCCCTCCGGCAGGGTGCCGGGAACTGCTTCAGAATCACCCCCGAACTAGGGTTTGAGATGACGGCGCGTCGGGATGTCTTCTGTGGAAAATAATGGCCGCCTTCACGTTTTTAGGTTTAATGTGAATTTATAGGCGTCAGAGGGGGCCGAGGAGGTGCCCAGGGGGCAGGGGCGGGCCCCACCCGCGGGTCCTAGGGGGCCGTGGCAGGCACCCGCCTGTGGCCCCTGGGTGGCCCCCCAGGTGCCCCTTTAGTCTCCTGGTGTTTTCCGTCGCATAAAAAATCTCCGTAAATTTTGGTCCAATTCCGAGAATATTTCCAGAAGTAAATTTCTGAAATAAAAAATAGCAAAAACCGGGATCTGGCACTGGGCATCTTGTCAGTAGGTTAGTCCAACAAAATGCATAAAAATGATGTGATATTATAATAGAAACATGTGACAACATCACAAAATTAGCATGGATCACTCAAAAATTATAGATACGTTTGACACGTATCAAGATACACACAATCACTTGGCCAAAGTAACTATCATCGGAGAGCATGCAAGAACATACATCAACATATAAGAATCTTGCACAATCTGATCATAACTTTATAATCCATCGGATCCCAGCAAACACATCACATAGTATTACAATAGTCGATCTTGATCATGTAAGGCAGCTCACAAGATCATAAACATGAAGCACAAGAGAAAGAGACTACCATCTAGCTACTGCCATGGACCCAAGGTCCAAGGTGGGACTACTATCAAATCATCCCGGAGGAAGGCATGGCGATGAAGAGACCTTCGGGATCGATCTCCCCTCCGGTAGGGTGCCGGGAACTGCTTCAGAATCACCCCCGAACTAGGGTTTGATATGACGGCGCGTCGGGATGTCTTTTGTGGAAAATAATGGCCGCCCTCACATTTTTAGGTTTAATGTGAATTTGTAGGCATCGGAGGGGGCCGAGGAGGTGCCCAGGGGGCAGGGGCGGGCCCCACCTACGGGTCCCAGGGGGCCGCGGCAGGCACCCGCCTGTGGCCCCCCAGGTGCCCCTTCGGTTTCCTGGTGTCTTCCGTCGAATAAAAAATGTCCGTAAATTTTGGTCCAATTCTGAGAATATTTACAGAAGTAAATTTCTGAAATACAAAAACAGGGAACTGGCACTGGGCATCTTGTCAATAGGTTAGTCCAACATAATGCATCAAAATGATGTGATATGATAATAGAAATATGTGACAATATCACAAAATTAGCATGGATCACTCAAAAATTATAGATACGTTTGACACGCATCAGTGGTATGCTCCTATAATACCACGATTGAAATGTTTGTTCCAAAACAAAGAGCATGCCAAGTTGTTGCGATGGCACAAAGAAGACCGTAAGAAAGACGTGATGCTGAGACACCCTGCTGATGGGTCGCAGTGGAGACAAATCGGTCCCCCCGCACAAGGTATTTCCCGATAAAGACGTATAGAATGACAGTACTGGTCTCAATTAATGTTGCTCAACAACGCATAGGCGACACTGGTTACCCCGTAGCTGAGGTAGTATATAATTATGTTCCCGGCAGCCTTTGGTCAGACCTGAGCAGGTCCAGTATCTACCAACAAAGATGCGTCAGTTGCATGAATGGTACTTGAAAGCCGCAAAGGAAGATATAGTTGGTGTCATGGCGAAAGTTAAGGAAGAGCACTACTTCCAAGAATACAGTGTGCAAGTTGATTTTAGCGAACTTTTTCAATTATACAATCAACGCGCCCTCGACAAAGCTATCATCAGTTGGTATTGTAAGTGATTTATTCCTGTAATTTTAAGTTTTTAGCTCAGCTCGTTATATAATCTTTGGTACGTTATTATGTAGAATGAAGATGCTCGAATGCAAAAGGGAAGGAATCTCGGTCATTGGGTTCATTGACCCGGATAAAGTTCATGAAGTCAACATACTAGATCGTGCCGAGGAGACAAAGGAGACATTGCTAAGGTGTTTCAAGCGACAAAGTACCAAAAAAGAAATACTTCTTTCTTACAACTTCAAGTAAGTGTTACTTTCTTGTACACATTCTATTTTGCTCACCCGATGTTAAGTGTAATTGCTGACTTATACATGATTGCGTATATAAACGTGCAGTTTCCACTATATTCTGCTGGTCATTAAATTTGACCACGGAGAAATTGAAGTCCTGGACTCATTAAGGAGACATCCTAAAGAATACAAGAGCGGCTTTGATATGATCAAAGAGTAATTTAAATTCTTATCGCACTATATCAGTCTTTTTTGTTCATTTCGTGATATCAAGTAATTAATAACTCTTTCGTTCATTTTCTTTGTCGGGCAGAGTGTGAGAATCGTTCATCAAGGAAGAACCCGGTGAATGGAAACCGAAGCTGACATGGTCTCTGAACCTACTAAGTAGTACTACCTAGATCCGTGCATCTCTTTAATTCTAGTTTCAATACCATTATCATGCTTGATTATTATTTGATTGAATTCTATTCTCGTAAAGTGGTGTCTGAGGCAGCCAGATAGTACAAATTTATGTGGATACTACGTTTGCGAGTTCATTCACATGAGCACCAGTGAGAGATTCAATACTAAAAGAAATAAAGATGTACGTAAACATTATTCTCAATTTTATTTTGTTACCATCAATTGTGTTGAGTTTCATAATTCATAATTATTTTATGATGTCCTTCTTTTAAAGTTGGCAAGGAAGCGGAACACGCTCGTACCAGAGGACCGCATAAAAGCAATTGCGGAGGAATTTGCGGGATTTCTCCTTGCGGAGGTCATAGCTGAAACCGGAGAGTACCACTACCGGTACTAGTGATCTCCATGTACTAGTGATCTCCATGTAATTAAATACTTTATACGGAAACGTGATCTTCATGTAGTACTTGATGTGTTATATATGTATGCATCAACGTGATCTTCATGTAATTATATGTGTTATATATATGCATCGACGTGTACAGTATGTAGTAGCGTAGAATATGTATACGAATATTTGTTTGAAATAAAAAATAATTGAATGGAAAACACAAAATAACTGAATTAAAAACGCAAAACCCTAAACCCATCCTACCCTAAACCCTAAATCCTGAAAAATAACTGAAAAAAATACCTAGTCCCGGTTACGAACCGGTACTAAATCTCTCCAGCTTCGCGGGCTGCACCACAGCCACGTGAGAAGGCTTTTAGTAACGGTTCATACCAAACCGAGACAAAAGGGGGGAGGGGACCTCCTATATATCGCTTCAGAGCGACGGATCGAACAGGCGTCGCCTACTACGAGTAGTAATTGGGCCGGCCCATATGCGTACGCGAGGACACGGCCTTGTGACGGTTTGGTACACAACGACGTGGTTGTCGTGACTGTTTCGTACACAAGGACGTGGCTTTCGTGACTGTTTCGTACGCGAGAACGTGGTTTTGGTGACTGTTTCGAAAGCCACGACTGATTCACAGTGGTTGCGAGGTCTGTACACAGTGTAGTACATTCTCCATCTCACACAAAAAAAAAATTTCATTTCAAAAGAATTTATACACGAAATATGTGAACGTTCACGATTAGGTTCCATTCCCGTGATCGGTTTTGAGTTTCGTGGAATGTAGCTTCTTAATTTTAGACCGAAGTTTTCAATATTTTTAAAATTGTTCAGTTTTGTATAAAATGTTCAAAATAATTCTTTTTTTCAAATTTAAAAATTTCTTAAAATTGAATAAATTTAAATTTTGAACATTTTTCATCGCTAAAACAATTTTCAACTTTAAACAGAAAACGTCGGTGAACGAAAACTATTTTGACCTTTTTAAAAATCAATAGAAAATGTCGGTGAACAAAAACTATTTTGGAACAATTTTAAAATTGAACATAAAATATCGGTGAATAAAAGCTATTTTTGAACGATTTTAAAAAGTGAACAGAAAAGGTCAGTGAACAAAAATTATTTTTGAACAGATTTAAAAAGTGAACAGAAAAAAGATTTACGAACGAAAGTTATTATTGAAAGATTTTAAAAGTGAACGATAATTATTTTTGAACGATTTTAAAAAGTAAACAGAAAAAGGTCGGTGAACAATAATTACTTTTGAACAGATTTAAAAAGTGAACAGAAAATTTTTATGAACAAAAGTTATTTTCGAACAATTTTAAAAGTGACGAAAATAATTTATTTTTGAACGATTTTTAAATTGAACAGAAAAAATGAAAAAAATGTCGGTGAACAAAAAATATTTTTGAACGATTTTTGAAGTGAACAGAAAATATCGGTGAACGGAAACTATTTTTGAACGATTTTAAAAGTGAACAAAAACATATCAGTGAACAAAAACTATTTCGAAAATGAATGAACTTTTTAAATTTGAAAAATAAACTTTTTTTGAATATGAACAAATTTTAAATGTAAACATTTTTTGAAACATTTTTCAAAAATCATAAAAAAGTAAAAAGAAAATGGGGGTGCAATAAAAAGCAAAAAGAAAAGAAAACGAAAAAAGAAAACAGAAAGTAAAAAGTGAAAAACGAGAAAAGAAAAGAAATACGAAAATAAAACTAAAAATAACAAAAAATAAAAACAAAAACAGAAACAGAAAAGAAAACATAAAAGAAAAAGAATAGAAAACGAAAAAACAAAAACAAAAAACAAAATAAAAATTGATAAACGAGAAAATAAATAAATAGGAAAAGGAAAAATTAAAAGAACGAAAAGAAAAAATAAAAAGAAAAAGAAAACAAAAACTGAAAATGAAACGTAAAAGAAAAAGAAAACATAAAAGTAAAAGAAAAACGAAAACTAGAAAAATAAAATGAAAACAGAAAACGAAAAAAGAAAACAGAAAAGAAAACGAAAACGAAAAAAGAAAACAGAAAAGAAAACAAAAACAAAAAAAGAAAACGTAAAAAAACGGAAACAGGAAAAAGAGAAACGAAAACAGAAAAAAAAAACAAAAAAAAGGAAAAAAGTCACCTGATGGGCCGGCCCATCTCACCGGCGCGCACCTCCCCCTTCAGGCGACGGGTCGCAGACCCATCGCCAGCGGGCGATACATAGGAATGGCGGGGGGATGGGGGGGGGGGGGGGGGGTCTTTAGTCCCAATTTGTCTGTCCCGGTTGGCAAACCGGGACTAGAGGCCTCTAAAACCGGCACTAAAGGCCCGTTTTCTACCATTGACCTAGGTAGAGCCATGACGTCACGGCCTGCCGATCTTGCGGCAGGCTAGCGCGATGGCAGCTGGAAGTCGACGGCCTCCCTCTCCGATCAATCTTGCGGAGGACAGCTCGGTAAAACGTGCAGGCGATGACACCGGACAGTCGACGGCCTCCCAGTCCGATCTTGCCGCAGGCCAGCGTGGCAAAACATGCGTGATGGCAACGGGTAGTGGACGGCCTCCGCGGCAGCTGCTACTTCCATGGCTCTGAGTCTATGACGGCTGTGTTGCCTTCCGGCAACAACTCCATACAAAGGTACCTAATACAAAGCAAGTTGCACTCCAGTTCATCCAATTATCTCTTTTCTAGACAATAAGTTGAGCTAAATTACCATCGTTTCACGACTATGCTTATACAAAATTGACTCACTGAGAGATGCAGAACGCAAAGGGTCAACAAGCCGACCAGGTAGGGGAATACTAGAGTGTGTTTCTTTGATGTCTACCTTTCAGGAACGGCTTTAACATTTGAGCAGTAGACTGCAGTTACTAAGCAGAGTGCCAGGAAAGAAGTCATGGTATTAAATATTAATAATACGGATATACTATCCTTGAAGTGTAACTTTTCTTAGATTTAAGTAAAGGCATATAAGTTATGTAAAATCAACCATTTAAACTGCGTTTGATTTTCTATGGATAAACGTTTCCATCTAAGTTTCACTATGCTGTAGTTCATCTAAAATACTCAGTATCAAGTTCAGTCAATCTCTTGCTTATCCCCTTCGTCTCCAATCTCTGAATCTCCTCGAATTGTAAATTTTGACCATGCTGCTGTATTGCTGCCCTTCACAGGGCACTAAAGTCCTCAGAATCAGCCGCATAAGAATTCCGCATGACAAAATTCCTTGAGATTGCTCTGATTACGTGGATCACATGAACTGGGAAAGCAGCAAGTGAGAAGGCACAATTCATCAATCGTGAAAGACAGCAAGTGTTTCGTCACAAAATAAATATAGACAGCGTAGGTGGTGTGTACCACTCTGCTTACACCTACAAAATATATTGATTACTCATGATGTTTCAATTGGTTCTTGGTTTGTTACAGGAACAAGTAAAACACTTACAGGAATTCAAGTTTGTACGTACATGTAGGTTTCAGAAGCTATTCTTGACATTTACACTGAAATTGTCGTTCCACTACGAGAGTTGGAGATGATGTTCTTTCTTCCCTGTTTCTTATTGTTTATTATATATGTAAGTCTTAATATTCTACAATATGCCAACACGTCCAAAGCAGTGTTTGAACTTTGATTCATATATTTATTGATTAGCTAAAAATTGTACAAGGACAAAAAATGCAAAAACAATTATGGAATTGTGTTTTGTAGTATCTATCCATAACAACATGGAGAGAATAAGTTATATGAGTTTTTGTTGCAAAGATGGGCGTCTTCAGTTTGAGGCCATATAGAAAGCAGAAGGAAGGTTAAAATATAATAAGCTTCCCAATCATGAGTTTTAAGAGCACCCAATTACTTCAGTGTAGATGCCAAATAAAAAAGTTTACCAGTACACACTGCAATGATATTTAAGATTTCCTCTTCAATGGTAAATTGCCTTTTCTAAATTGTTAATTTTAAGATAATCTCGAAGACTTTCTCTCTATCCTTGATAACAGATAACAGCATGCCACAGGACTGGCTGTGCACAGATGTTGTAGGTAGACCAAACAGTAGTCTGTAGCACAGTGGAGCAGTCATAACTACAAACAATTGGTGCTTCATATTAGTTTGATTGATAATTTACATGTTTATAAGTTTTCAACCGACGGGAAATGCGAGGGATCTTCGTAAAGTAGATATTTAAGAGCCTTACTCTTATCACCAATTCGACTGGAAAGTCTAATAACAAAAAGAAGGGGCGGCAGGATATTACCTAACCATGTGGTTGTTTGATTCATCCTTAATATTAATTAATATTTGTTATTTCCTAGATACAAGTTTTCTGGAACATCATTCTGATGCATGTGTAAGGTCCATCCTATTTGTTGCTAATAATGGTGACGACTCATTATATTCACTATTTTCAGTGATATGTCTGCATGCAACAGTAGAGTTTTCGATTTCCTTTGGAGTGGTAATTCTGCTTAGAATTTATATTTTGTCAGATTGTCACCATTTATGCAACAACATAGCTACTAGAAGATGTTGCAATTTTCAGATTACGACTGCAAAAGCAAAGAGCAGGCAGCTCAATTGCAAGATACTTCATGCCACAGTAAGATGCTATTTATATCGGTCTCAATCTGTATCTTATTTGCACGATCTAATTATTGCTCGGTAAAAAAAGATAGAAATGTTCAGATATGAAGATGGACTATACCTTCTGGTTCACTGAGCACGCCCTTCAGTCTAGGCAGTTAGTGAACAAGCAAAGTGACGATTTTCCTACCTACAACAGATGAGGAAATTCTCAAGAAATTACTAGATATTTCGAGTTTTCCATTTCACTATGAGATTGTAAGCTGGAACAGTGTGTAATCACGATTCTCTGGCTATTTAAAAATAGTCTTTATTGAGCCAGAGCATGTTGAAGAAGCTTTTCTTCAATATTATCTTAAACTCACGTTATGGGCTTTAAAACCATAAGTGAAGCTATGGTACGTTTTCTCCCAAAGTGATTCCTTGAAATAGGCATGCCTTAGACCTTGAGGCATTGGGCATGCCACGACATAATCTTCAGGAGCTGGAGAACATGATCACCGAGGAGGAAGTATGGCAGGTGGTGAAGGAATTGCCACCAGATAGGGCACCCGCGGGCCCGGATGGATTCATAGGGCCTTTTTATCAGAAGGCGTGGAGCATTATCAAGAATGACATTATGGCGGCGATCATGAAGTTATAGTTGGGAGATGGGAGGGGTTTTGGCAGGTTGAACCAAGCCCTGATCACCCTTATCCCGAAAAAACAGGATGCCCTAGAGGTTGGAGACTACCGCCCGATCAGTTTGGTGCATAGCTTCTCTAAACTTTTCTCGAAAATCCTGGCCAACAGATTGAGGAGAAGACTGGGAGATATGGTCAGCCCGAACCAGTCGGCCTTTGTGAAAGGCAGGAGTTTGCATGACAATTTCGTTTTGGTACGACAGATGACACGTAAGATCAATGCTAGGAAGGAAAAGGGGGTGTTGGTGAAGCTGGACATCAGTCGTGCCTTTGATTCCACATCCTGGTCTTTCCTGTTTGAGACCCTCAGACACCTAGGGTTTGGTGTATTGTGGATTAGGCCATCTCCAACGCGCCGACCCATTTCGTCCGAAACGGTCCGTCTCGCTCTGGATGGGTCGAAACCAGGTCCCAACACGGCGACGCAAACGGACCAGGTCCGTTTTTTCGTCCGTTTTAACCCAAATCCGGCCCAAATTTGAGTCGGGTTTGCGTCGGCGCGGACGCGTCTGGACTCCGCGCGGTGTCCACCCCACACCCCCCTGGCCCGCCTGTCGGCGTCACCCAACGGCCAACTACCATCATAAGGCCATCTCCAACGCGCCGACCCATTTCGTCCGAAACGGTCCGTTTCGCTTCGGATGGGTCGAAACCAGGTCCCAACGCGCCGACGCAAACGGACCCAGGTCTGTTTTTTCGTCCGTTTTGACCCAAATCAGGCCCAAATTTGAGCCGGGTTTGCATCGGCGCGGACGCGTGTGGACTCCGCGTGGTGTCCACCCCACTCCCCCCTGGCCCGCCTGTCGGCGTCACCCAACGGCCAACTACCATCATAAGGCCATCTCCAACGCGCCGACCCATTTCGTCCGAAACGGTCCGTTTCGCTCCGGATGGGTCGAAACCAGGTCCCAACGCGCCGACGCAAACGGACCCAGGTCCGTTTTTTCGTCCGTTTCGACCCAAATCCGGCCCAAATTTGAGCCGGGTTTGCGTCGGCGCGGACGCGTCTGGACTCCGCGCGGTGTCCACCCCATCCCACCCCCTGGCCCGCCCAGCAGCCACAGAACCCTCATTTGGCTCCATCTCCCTTCCATTTCCCTCCGTCTCCCGCCCTCTCCCGTGAAAACACCCATGGCGACCGGCGGAGACGTCGACGAAACCACCGTCGTGCTCGACGCCGCGGACCCCACCACAGTCCCACCGCCCACCACGAAGCTGAAGAAGCCGAAGAAAGAGCTCACCAAGGAGGAGCGAGCGAGGGAGACGCAGAAGAGGGGCGACAGGAGGAACAGACAGAAGGCGGCGGCCGCGCAGGCGCAGGCCGCCGCGGTCGCGAGCGCGGCCGCCGTTGCCGTGGCCGCCGCAGCCGCGGCCGCCGCGGACACAGATGTCATCGCCCAGAAGACCGCGGCCCTTCTCATGCGAGGGTACGTCCAACCGCCGCCGCCGGCGATGGGCAGTGTCATGGCCGCAGCGAGCTCGGCCTCCTCAGCACGGCCGCCAAAGTCCCATTCACCGTCCGCGTCAGCGGCAGGCACGCCACCGTATGGCTATCTCCCCGGCCGCGGCCCAGTCGGAGGGTCACGCTTGTCCACGTCGCCGGACATGGATGATTCCATCGATCTAAACATGGACCCTCTCGCCGTCGACTCGCCCGAGGCAGGAGTGAAGCGGCGTGCCGTCCCTGTGGGCGATCTCCCCGCGCGGAACCTGTTCGACGAAATGACCGCGCCCGCCCCGGATGACCCGGCGTACTACGATGAGCACGGCCATGGCTACGGGGAGGCTTTAATGGCCGACATGATCAATGGAGATGGCCAGACCGATACCCAGGAGGCCACCGACGAGGTCGTTACCATCGACGACGAGCCATTGTTCGCGGACGAGCTAGCTCGACAAGCCGCCGCGCAGCCCAGGGCCCAATCCCAGCGGACTTTGGCCTACTCCCAACCGGAAGACATATTGCTTTGCGAAGCATGGATGGAAATCGGGCAAGATGCAATCACGGGGGCCGAGCAAAAGGGGCAAGTATTTTGGAAGAGATGCCATGGCTACTTCCATGAACACCGCAAGTTTGCTACAACCCGGGATCTTGGCCGGCCATTCGAGAGCAAACGCAATGAGTGCTCTCTCCAAAAGAGATGGGGTTTCATTTCAGCGGAGACAAGCAAATTCGTTGCCTCCTACAAGCAATGTGCTTCCCGGCCCGTGAGTGGCGTTGGGGTGAAGGATTTGGTATGTTCTCGATCATTTCTCCGTCCATTGGTATACTTTTCGTATGTCTTCTAGGGGTTTAGGATCAATATGTGTTTGGTATTTTCATTATCCAGTAGGTACTTCAAGCTTTGGAAACATTCAAGAGTCAACATGGGGGGAAACCCTTTACCTTGACTCATTGTTGGAATGAGCTCAAGGATTGTCCAAAATGGAAGGACCTCATGGCATCCATGAAGAAAGGAGGGACCTCGGTGGCCGACGATGAGCCCATCCACCCAAATGATGGGAAAAGGCCGAGAGGAAGGACAAACACCAAGTTGGAGGCCAAGCGTGATGCCACAACACTTGCATAGCAAGAGACCTTGAAGGGGTTCATATCCCAAAAGGACAAATCCATCGAGGAGAAGAAGGAGAGGGAAGAGAAGAAGCGGCTGGAGAGAGAGGAGAACGCGAAAAACTTCTTCGATTTGCAAAAGAAGAAGCTCGAGATCGATAAGACCAATGCCCGGTCTAGGGCCATGGAAGCGGAGCAAGCGTTGCTCACCGAGGAGTCCCGGATCATGATGGCGGATCTCAACACCATGACCCCGAGGAAAAGAGCATGGGTCGAGAAGAAGCAAAAGCTTTTCATGAAAAGAGATGTTTGATTCATCTCAATTTATATGTTGCCCATGAACTATGTGGAAAATGGGGGCAGAATGGGGCCTTGGGCTCCTCTTTTTTGGGTACTATGTGATGCCGAGGCAAATGGGAACTCGGGCGCCTCTTTTTGGGTACAATGTGATGCCGATATGGCAATGTCTCTATGTATATTGCAATTTGTTTGAAATCCATTGCCTGAAAAAAAGTCCAGGGCGGACCAAATGGGTCGGCCCGTTGGGTGCACTGGCCAGAAAAGGCCGGACGGGGACGGATCCCTGTCCGTTTCCCGACCCAAACGGAGCAAAAACGGACCAAAAACAGGTCCGTTTGGGTCGGCGCGTTGGAGATGGCCTAAATGTGGCGGGAGTGGCCTTTATATGGACGCCGGCGAGCCAAACCCTAGCTCACAAAACCCTAGCGCCCCCGCCGCCGCACTTCCTTCCCCAGCTCCTCCGGCCACACCTCTCCACCACCCGCCGGCCACCTATATGAATCCGCCATAGCCGCCGCCGCCGCAGCAGCACCTCCTCGACCAGATCAAGAAAGCCCGCGAGAGCGCGCTAGGGCGCTACCGCGGCAGTTTATCTCGACGCACTTCCACGAGCCCGACGTGGATCGGCATGCCCCATTATCGGGCTCCAGAAAGGCTGCCGGAGGAGGTGAGGAGGACCATGGCGTACTCCGATGACTCGGACCCCGAGGGGGATACGTACGCTCTGGGGTCACGGCAGGCTCCATCGACACCACTGCCAGCCCCCCCCCCCCCGCTCGCTCCGCTGCTAGCGCTACAACCTCTGCCGCGACCGGCGTGGTCGAGGTAATCGACCTGGACTCGGAGGACTCGAGCGGCCCGGACCTCAAGGAGGCCATGGCGCGCTCGCTGGACTCGTTCCAGGCTAAGCTTGCCCGGCAGAGGAAGGAGGACGCCGACTTGGCGCGGGCGACCCGCGTCGCTTGTCGAGGCCTGTGTGAGCGGCCGCAAACGCGACCGCGAGGAGGGCACCGGCAGCAGCCGTTGAAGACCTCAAGCGGCGAATTTTGTTAAAATAGCCGGCGCAAGGGGAGTCGCCAGGACAGACCCCGACGCCGGTATACTGGCAGGAAGAGCCAGCAAGTCCGTACCGCCACCGGCCACTAGGCCAGAGGAGATTCGGCAAGACCGTGCCGCCACAAGCGGCCAATTTTGTTAAAATTTGTTGGGTTATCTATGGCCGACATTGGAAGTCTTCCTAAATTTTTATTAATCTAGTAGTATTAATCTAGTAGAATGTAGTATTCTCAAAACTATGTAATGTGTGGAGTAATATAAAATATAATTTTAACTTCTAAAAAAGGAAGGGACGGACCAAATGGGTCGGCCCGTTGGTTGCACTGACCAGAAAAGGCCGGACAGGGACGGACTGATGTAGGGGGTTGGCCCGATCTTCACGGATTTGAGGCGGGGAAGAGGATGAACACGAAGAACACGGAGGTGGAAACGAAGAATACGAGGGGAAAAAGGGAAAATCGTGGGGATAACTCGCGAAGCCTACAAGGAAGAATCACCCGGCAACAAACCCCCAGCGGAGCAGCCTCCGGATCCCAAAACCCAAGTCAACAACACGCTTAATGAAACCGATTTCTCTTACCGGCCGGTCCACCGATCCAATAGAATCACCGCAGTGAAAGATTGGTTTGCACTACTAGAGACACCTCAGTGAAAGAGTAGCTACAACAAGAGATTCATCATCCTCCTCGGAGGAACCCATCACGGGAAGGAGCAACGCTCAACTCTCTAGTTCATTCATCTCTGCCTCAAATGGAAAAGGGGGAAAGCTATTTATAGTCTTAGTACAAAAGGGGGTGAAAGGTGGGGGTCCGGCCTGGTGGCCGGCCTGGGCCGGCCTGGAGGCCGGCGGCGTCTGGAGGAGGCCCGGCCTAGGTCGGCCTGGAGGCCGGTAGCGTCTGGAGGAGGCCCGGCCTAGGAGCCGGCCTAGGCCGGCCTGGAGGCCGGCAGTGTCTGGAGGGGTACCGGCCTGGGGACCGGCCTAGGCCGGCTGGGAGGCCGGCCGACTCTGGTGGGGTGCTGGCCTGGGGGCCAGCCTGCCTGTCTTCGCCTGCTTCTTCCTCTCCTTCTCCATGACGCTTCCTTCTCCTCATCCACGCGTATGCCTTAGTTGATTGGAGTCCATGGAGTTCCTTGCCACCCTTTGGAGTCCTTGGTGGCTTGTCGTACGTTGGAGTGCTTGACAAGGTGTTGTCGTTGGGTTGTCCTACATCGTCTCCCCCTCCTTCGAAAAGCGTCGTCCTCGACGCTAGCACGTCCTCATCATGTGAAGAAGATAGATGGCTTGACGTTGACGTGGAAGTCACCATGCCGCTATTTTTACCTATATGCACCAAAGACCAAGCAAAATATGTGTGTGCATGATAGAGGAGCACATCATTGACGACATGTCCAAATTTGTTCATAACACCGTTAGCACAACACACATGTATAGAATGTAGTTCAAAAGCATGGTCATTGGGAAAGCAACTCTTCGAAACATCCTTAAAAGTGGGGAACACAAAATCTCCAAGAAAAGTAGAGAAGGCTAAGATACCTATCTCATTGTGAACCATATGAAGTCCATTGCATTCAAAGCATCGAAAGGAAAAGTTTGTGAACCACAAAAAAAAAAAGGGAGGCTCTTATCATCGCCATCATGGGTGCAAACAAAACAAGTAGAAGAGCAAGTTTTCATCGATTTTGTTGCAACACCAATAAGACAATATCCAAAGGCCTCATGACAATACATGCTGAAAATATCATTATGGTTGCAAACAAGCCATCGGAAAGAACAATTGTTCATCATAATTTTTGCAACACATAAATCATTTACAAGGAAAATCAAGGGAGCATGAATGTCACAAAGGAAAACCAAAGCACTCACATGTTTGCAACCGAACCAAAGGAAAGAGCAATTGTTCAATTTGTTCGATGCAAAACATGGAAAAGGAAATAGAGTTGGATTGGATCCATAACTCTCATGGAAAATGCTCTCAAGAGCTCTTTTTGTCAACTCATGTTCAATTGAGGTTGACATTATGAAGTGTGAGCCATTACACACGAAATTCCATAAAAAGAAATTGTGTGCATGGTACATGAATGCATCATCCATTATGATGTATTTCTTCATTTGCACATCACCAAACGCAATACAATCAAATTGACTATATGAAGTATGCGGATGGACAACATGCAAAACGAAGAAAGAAACAAACTCAACACTCAAACAAGGCAAATCTCCAAAATGTGAGAATGCTATGGGGGCAAACTCATTGTCAAGAATTTCATCATCATTGCAAGCAACACATATGAAAGAGAAATTGTTCGTCAAATTGCATGCAACAATGGGAGAAAATTGGAAAGATTCATAGCAAGGCATGGATATGGAAAGATCATCACAAATAGATAATTCCGCATGATCAACATTGGTTTGAAACAAGGTATCACATGGGAATATGAAAGAATCATAGGTGACATCAAAAGGATCATCCATAGCATGCAAGCAATCACAAGTCATCATGTCCACTAGTGGGATCATGGCATCATCAACACCTATATGCGTACCTTTGTAGTCCCGCTCATGTGAAGTAGGTGTTGTGGTAGAAGTAGCGCCGTCCATGCGGCCGACTTGTTCATCATGATGTTGACATGGGGTGGCATCGTCTTCATCCTCCATGTACATCTTCTCCATCATAGGCACCATCATGTCGAGGCTTGGCGACTCAGCATCCATGGAACCTAGTAGAACATGAGAGAACACACTAGAGGTAGAGGGTAAGTTGTTGGAAATCTAAATGGCCTCACTTGACCTATCAACTACCTCTCCCAACTCAAGTGGTGTATCACTCATTCCCTCAAAGTGGAAGCACTCAATCTCGCATATGGTGGAGGCACTCAACTCACTTGCACTCTCACTCAAGTGGGCTAGGTGGCTCTCATGCTCACATGGGATTGGTGCCATATCATCATTCGAGCACATAGGGATAGGCTCGGTAGACTCAACTCCATTCGCCACTTTGGTTGAAGGGAAACTCCCATGCTCAACCTTCTCAACCTTGTTTCCTCCAAAGGGGGATGCCGTAGGGTGGGCATCATCACTCGACTCCTTTGCCAAAGGGAACATCCCATGCTCGGCTTCTTCACTCGGCTCGCCGCCACAAGTGGTAGCATCTTCAATGCTCGACTCCTTGGCCGAAGGGAAAATCCCATGCTCGACCGTCTTCTCACCGTCTTCATGGTCACCATCTTGTAGTGGAGTCGACAATAAGCTCGGTGAAGAGTCATGTGAGGGCTTGAAGAACTTGGATAACCTGGCAACGAACTCCTCGCTGATGGTCTTGAGGTCGGCCATGAGCTTGTCGCAATCGGTGTCGGCCTTGAGCTTGGCTTGCTCGAAGTTGGCATTGTCGGTGTCGCGCTTGGTATTCCACTCGTCGAGGTTGGCCTTGAGTTTTTCCAATTCCTTCGTGTAGCTTGATCTATGCTTGGACGCTCTTTTGGTTGTGGCGCGTGGAAGAGACTCCATTTGATGTGTACTTGCCGCCATCTTGGAAGTTGATGTAGATGCGTGATGGCGTGGCCTCGAGTAGCTTGTGTCCTCATAGTGACGTCGATGATGATCATGATTAGACGTACGCCGACGAAGATCCTTGGTGTTCCTCGATGAAGACTCGTGTGCATAGGCACTTTGCAATGGCCGCCGTCTCGAGGGTGAGGTAGCTTGACGTTGAGGAGGAGTGCGTGTCTCCTTGTCCTCTAGGCGAAGATGCCTTGAGCTCCATCTCCTTGAGCTTGAAGTAGGTGCTTGCCGGCGGTGGCGCTCTTGAGTTCGCGGCCTTGAGGATCGTCGAGGTGGGTACTCATCGTCGGTGTCGTCATCCACATGATGTGTAGCGTCTCGTTGGGGAACCTTGACGTGCCTTGAGGAGCCGTAGTTGATGTAGGGTTCCACTACCTCATTGGAGTTGTAGTCGAAGTAGTGGTCCACCATGGCGTTGACGCTTGTGGGCTCGAAGTCGGGGTAGCTCTCCATGTCGTGGACGGTTGCAGCATAGTAGTCGTAGTAGTGGTGGTTCTCCGCCATGTAGTCCATGCTCGTGGAGGAGTCGTCGATGTCGAGGTCCACCATATCATCCATGCTTGGGGCGCCATAGTCGTTGTCGCTCATGATGTCATCCATGCTTGGCGCACCATAGTCGTTGTCGCTCATCATGTTCTCACCATCATGGCCTCCATAGGATGCTCCGCTCTCACTAGACATGGTCAATCACAAGACAAGTGTATATATATGTGGAGTGGAAGGAACTAAGAAACCAATCTCACCTAGTAGATAGTATTGGAACTAGTGGACCATGCCAAGAGAAACCGATACACAAGAATGCGGGTGACTTGAATTTCAAAGATCCAAACGCAACTCCAAAACACACACGGCTTATGAGTGGATAGGTATGAATTGTGGAAAGCAAATAGAACAACCGGAAACCAAGATATTGTAAAGGCAAGTAGAGAACCACGATGACCACAAAGCAAATACAAGTCGATCTCAAAGGATATGAATGAAGCACATAGAAACACACGCTTTGATAAGTGGGACTTGTGCAACCAAAAATGAGCTAGTGATGAACCTAGCGAAGACTATTAGCTCAAGTTGCACAAGTACAAGAGAAACCATCTCGATTGCAATTATTGGTGGGCTACAAGATTTGCACAAAGATACCACACCTATGAATTTTTCATCGAGATTGCGCGGCTACTATAAGAGATTAGGCAATGAGGCTATTTTCTTTTTATTTGCTCTCTTTTGATTCTTTTTCTATTTCTCTTTTGGCCTCTTACTTTCTCTTTTCTATTTTGCCTCTCACTTTGCTTGCCAACAACAACTATATCAACTAGCGCATACAAGGTTTGCTCGGAACACTACGAGGTATCAAGTGTGCAAAGCCCAAGCAATCATAGATGAGCTAGTCTCAATAGGTAAGATATGCACAAATGGCTTGGCTAACAAGTGATGCAAGGTGGGAGAAGATTTGAGGAAGTTATACCTTTCGTCGACGATCTTTACCCGGGGAGTGGAATGCCTCTTCCTTGATCACGAAATATGGTGGCACTAGATGATGGATCAACCGCCATGGTGATGTAGAGCTTGTCGGTAGCTTCGATTAGAGACGAAAATCACCAAAAAACGGAGTCCGGAGTGAAAAGTTATGGCCAAAACAAAATTTCTGCAGGGGGGTCGGTCTGGGGGCCAGCCTGGGCCGGGCTGGAGGTCGGCGGCTTCTGCCGGGGGTCCGGCCTGGGGGCCAGCCTAGGCCGGGCTGGAGGCCGGCCTGCCTACCTTCCCGTGACGCGAAAAAGTGCGATTTGGGCGGAAAAACGGCCCGAAAAACACCAAATCGGAGGGGAAATCAAAGGAATTTGGCCATGGGAACGCAAAGGGAGGTAGATCAACAAGTATAGCAATGGATCCACGGATCAAAACCTACCAAACCTCACAAGAATCTCAGATCGATCCAAAAGCAATTTGGGGCTATTTTTTGTGGAAATTTTCGAAATTAGCAAAATCAAAGAAAAATTTTGTGGATTTGGGGGTGGAAACAAAGGCAAATCTGTGGCAACCCTTGCTCTGATACCATATGATGTAGGGGGTTGGCCCGATCTTCACGGATTTGAGGCGGGAAAGAGGATGAACACGAAGAACATGGAGGTGGAAACGAAGAACACGAGGAGAAAAATGGCAAATCGTGGGGATAACTCGCGAAGCCTACAAGGGAGAATCACCCGGCAACAAACCCCTAGCGGAGCAGCCTCCGGATCCCAAAACCCAAATCAACAACACGCTTAATGAAACCGATTTCTCTTACCGGCCGGTCCACCGATCCAATAGAATCACCGCAGTGAAAGATTGGTTTGCACTACTAGAGACACCTCAGTGAAAGAGTAGCTACAACAAGAGATTCATCATCCTCCTTGGAGGAACCCATCACGGGAAGGAGCAACGCTCAACTCTCTAGTTCATTCATCTCTGCCTCAAATGGAAAAGGAGGAAAGCTATTTATAGTCTTAGTACAAAAGGGGGTGAAAGGTGGGGGTCCGGCCTGGTGGCCGGCCTGGAGGCCGGCGGCGCCTGGAGGGGGCCCGGCCTGGAGGCCGGCAGTGTCTGGAGGAGGCCCGGCCTGGGAGCCGGCCTAGGCCGGCCTGGAGGCTGGCAGCGTCTGGAGGGGTACCGGCCTGGGCCAGCTGGGAGGCCTGCCGGCTCTGGTTGGGTTCCGGCCTAGGGGACGGCCTAGGCCGGCTGGGAGGCCGACCGGCTCTGGTGGGATGCCGGCCTGGGGGCCGGCCTAGGCCGGGCTGGAGGCCGGCCTGCCTGTCTTTGCCTGCTTCTTTCTCTCCTTGTCCATGACGCTTCCTTCTCCTCATCCACGCGTATGCCTTAGTTGATTGGAGTCCATGGATTTCCTTGCCACCCTTTGGAGTCCTTGGTGGCTTGTCGTACGTTGGAGTGCTTGACAAGGTGTTGTCGTTGGGTTGGCCTACATCACGGACCCCTGTCCGTTTCCCGACCCAAACGAACCAAAAACGGACAAAAAAACAGGTCTGTTTGGGTCGGCGCATTGGAGATGGCCTTAAGTGGCTGGTTATCCTGTTGTCTACAGCGTCTACGCGTATCACGGTCAACGGGGTACCAGGAAGGAGGATTCGCCATGTTAGGGCTCATTTGGTTGCGGGGGGAGAAATACCCAGGGAAAATAATCCCGGCCGGGAATCTGAGGAATCATGTGTAAAACTCCGGGATTCTGTTCCCGACCTCCGGACTAGGGGAAAATACACCCCGGGAAAAGGCCGGGATCCCCCCGGGATTCCAGTTACCAAATGAGCCCTTAGGGGTCTTCGACAGGGGGACCCCTGTCGCCCATGTTGTTCGACATTCGGATGGAGGTGCTGACAGTTTTGGTGGCCAAAGCGGTGGAGGAGCAGATCTTTGCACCACTGGTGGGATGCTCGGCCTTGCAGCGGCTCTCAATTTACGCTGACGATGTGGTGCTGTTCGTCAGGTCAGCTACGGACCTGATAGCAGCTAGGGAGATCATGGAGTTGTTTGGCAACACCTCGGGGCTTAAAGTCAACTATAGGAAATCCACGGCGACCTTGATCCGAGGGGAGGCAGAGGAAGAGGTTTTGGTGTCTAATCTTCTGTGCTGCAACCTAGCGGTGTTTCCAATCAGATACTTATGGTTACAACTAGGGCTCCGTTCACTGACCAAGGCTCAATGGCAAGTTCTGATTGACCGAGTGGTGGATTGGTTGCCGGCATGGCAGAGAGGATTGATCGCCAAGCAGGGGCGGTTAATTCTGATAAAATCAGTGGTCATGGCAAGGCCGGTGCACAATTTGCTGGTGGAAGACCCGCCGGTCTGGGTAGTGGAGGAGATCGATAGATGGTGCAGAGCTTTCTTCTGGGCCGGGAAGGAGAGGGTGAACGGCGGCCAGTGCCTAGTAGCTTGGGACACGATCTGTAAGCCGTATGAATTTGGCGGGTTAGGGGTGAAAGACCTACGGCTACAGGGTTTGGCGCTCCGTGTTCGCTGGGAATGGCTACGACGGATTGATCAGTCCAGGCCCTGGCAGGGACTGCCGGCAATGAGCAATGACATGGCGTGTGCAGTGTTTGATAGCCTGGTTACGATCCAGGTGGGCAGAGGGGACAGAGTGCTTTTCTGGAGGGATCGGTGGCTGTAGGGGCGTTCGGCCGAGGACATTGCTCCGGCAGTGGTGGCTGCAGTCTCGGTCAGACGCAGCAACAGTAGAACGGTGCAACAGGCTATGCTCAACAACATGTGGACCCGCGACATCTCCATGGAGCTGCCGTTGGAGGGGTATGTGCAGTATGTGGAACTCTGTGAGGCCATCATCAGTGTGGCTCGCGACATCAACAAGCCTGACATCTTCAGGTGGCCGTGTGCGACCTCCGGACAGTTCACTGCCAAGTCCACGTATGCTTGGCTGTGTCAGGGGAGGGACCAGGTTTGTTGCAGCTGCGTGCATATGGGAAGCGAGGGCACCTTTGAAATGCAAAATCTTCCAATGGCTGGCGATCAGGTGATGACTTTGGACCACGGTGAGGCAAGCGAGGCATGGGTTGCAGCAGGAGCAGAGTGCCTGCTTCACATGTCTGCAGGAGTTGGACTCGATTGATCACATCCTAATGCAATGCCCGTATGCGAGAGAAACATGGTTCAGATCGCTGCAGGAGGCCGGTGTACCGGATGTCACCCCGCTGGAGGACTGGTGGCTCTGGTCGAGAGACAAACTTGGAGGTGCGGATAGGCGCAGTTTTGACTCTAGAGTGATCTTAACCTGTTGGCTGCTATGGAAGCAGCGAAATGCGCGTGCCTTTAACAATAGAGCGCAGATGCTTTATGTAACATCCCAAATTTTGGAATGTTTTAAATATCACAAAAATTTAAAAGTTTTATTATTAAATAAATAAACTCTCCAAAAAAAACAAGAAAAACCATCATTGAAGATTATTTTGATTTCTTCAAAGGGGTTATTATTTTAAATATTCTTTTATCCTTCATTTTCAAGTTTTAAAGTTTTGGAAATAAAATACTTAATTTGGATTTCTATATCCTAAAAACCTTTTCTGCAAAGTTTATCATATTTTGACAAGCCCATATTTAAATGGGTATTTGTATTTAAAAAGGATTTATCAAACTCTACTTAAATCAAGTACCTTGACCCAAATTAATCTATTGAGTTTATCATTATGAATGATATTGCTCATATTTATTTTCTGCATTTTATTTGGAATTTATAAAACCCTATTTATTAAAATGACATAAACATGTCAATTATGCATATATGCAATATTTGTTTTTATTTCAAAATAAAATATTTCGAAAAAGTTGCCAGATGTCCCAAATGATTATTTTGAATTTTACAAAAAAAATTTACAAATTATTTCACTTTTTTTGGAGCATTATTTCAAAAGTTATAAAAGAAAACAGAAAAAGAAAAAGGAAAAATAAAAATACCTGACAGTGGGACCCTTGATGACGTCACCTTCCCTAACCTCCCGACCGATTTTTTCGGCCGTGACGCCGCGATCTCCTCCCTCCGTGCGTATCTGGCCACCCTAACCCTACCTCTTTAAAGCCCTAGACCCCCTCTCTCTTTCCCCTCTCGTCCCTCTCCCTATCTCGCTGCCAGGCCGCCACAATCTCTCGCCGTAGTTTCGCCTGTCCGCCGCCGTGCACCTTCATTTCCGGCTGCCACGGTAAGCAAAGCGCCGCCATTTCTTGGTCGTTCGTCTTGCCTTGACCTTGTGCATCTCACGAACATCTTCAGCGATTTTTTTCTCGCAGTCAAGCCTCGATTCGGAGCACGACCGAAGACCGCCGTCGTCCCGCACGTCTCTGGTGACACGCCCCCATCGCACCAGCACGAACCCGAGCACGACACCGCCACCAGCCGCTCCGCCTCGACACACCGCACCTCGTCGTCGTCTTCTCCATCTCCCGGGACCACCGGAGCGACGAGGAGCACCACGGCCGAGCCGCGTCACTGCCGGCAACCTCGTCTCCGGTGACCAACGCCGGCGAGGTGAGGAACCCTAGAATAGCAGCCGTCAGATCTGAAACCGACGCGTAGGATTAGATCCTATATACCGAATCGGTATCTTCTATTAGGAGCCTTTAGATCTAGATCCAACGGCCAGATCCGTCCGAGCTGAGCCGAGCCGAGCCGCGGCTTAAGCCGAGCCAGAGCCCAGCCAAAGTCAAGCCAAGCCGAGCCCAGCCAACCAGAGACTGCCATGTGGCCCAGCCTTTTTCTGGATTTAGCCCGAATTGGAATTAACGGTCTTTTCGTAGAAAAGCCCCTAGATCTCAGAACCATCATATCTTTTTGTTGGTTTGGCCAAGTTCAAATATTTTTATATATTTGAGATCCTTGGAATCTGTAGAATCTTTTCGGTGTTTTAGTTTTCTGTTTTGAGTTAGTTTAAATTATTCAAATTTCAAATGTGTTATTTGAGTAATTTTGACATAATAACTTTATTTCTATAAGTCCAAAATTGCAAGAAAAATAGTTTTAGAAACCTTGATTTATTTGCAATGTAGTTACTCTGTTATAAAATAATTTTTAGCATTATTTTGGTGATGTAAAAATCAGAGGCTCAATTTGAGTATTTTTTATATTGTTTAAATTCTATAAATCTTTTTAATTTGTTTTCTTTTAGAAAAATACCCCAAAAAGTTGCCTTTGCCCAGAGAGACAAAAACCAACACTTAGAACCTTGGACATCACCCCTTCATCCTATTTTGACTCTAGACCATCCCTGAACCAAATTTGGCATATTGGATCATGTATTGAACTTGGACCACCAACCAAGTTGTATTGTTATTGCCCATTTTTGATGTTGTGTTTGTTTTACTTGGTTGTTGTATTGTTATTTATTGTGATTTGTTTGTATTGTTTAGAGTGAACGGAGTGCTCCAAGTTGCGTTGAAAAGAGAGTGTGAGCAACGACAAGTTTTTCAAAGGCAAGTGATACTCCAGCATAAATGACCTACTATTTTACTATATTGCATTGTAGACTATTTTTCAGTAGCATGCATGATAGGCTGTCTTTATTAAAGTTATATGCTATGCAAACCTGTTAGGTTAGCCACATGATTTAGTTGACTAGTGACCTATATTAATTTAGTAGATTGGCTTGCAGCAAAAATGGATTGTTTTATTGTATATGAGTTAAGAAAAATCTAATAAATTAATGAATCGCCTGGGTGGATTTGGAGTTGCTCTATTGGTGGTTTATAGTTGAGTGGCTGCTCAGGCCCAGTTCTGCGGGTACCTGAGTACGTGCACTTGTGCTCGCCACCCAGGGTCTTTGAGATTTCATGTCACTCCGTGTCTAGTTTACTTCCAGTGCAGCCACCCAGTACTATGGCTCGACCTTGACTAAGTAAGTTATAGGAACCTGATTCCGGTAGTTCGCAGCGGATGAATGTCTTGTATGGGTCTGCCAAAGGAACAGGGGACTGTTTCCCAAAGGTCTCGTCTTCATCTTCACCTTTCCTTTTCACTTCAAGAAGGTCAAGGACAGAATGGGTTGATGAAGTCAAGTGGTGAAAGTGTCACAAACTCTCGAGAGTAATTTAAAACTAAGATCTTAGCCGTGTCCCCGGTTATGGACAATTTGAGTAACTAAACAAGGTGGTCGACGGAAAAATCTCATTCATTCCAATTTCTAAATTAAAATTTGATGGGAGAACATGGGGGGATTCGAGACACTGGTGCGCCCAGGGATGCCTCCTAAGTTTTGGAAAGAAAGAAATGATTTTTGAAAGTATAGGATGAAATTTTGCTTTGCGCAAGAGCCTGTCAACTCCACCAGCCAAATATGCATGTAGAAGTTAGAAGTTTGCCTTTATGAGTCCACAAGTATCATTTGGCAGATCCATTCAAATAGTTCTGACCAAGTTTTGGCTGCAACGCTTTTACCGTTGCAGGTTCGTCTGACGAAGAGTAAGGAACGCTATAGGTTTCGAGTCTGCAACCAACATGTCTGCCTATGGCACATGAAGATGATGAGGGCTCCATGCTATTTATGTTTTCCGCTGTTGAGCTTTGTAATATGCTAGCCTTGTGCTATGCAACTTGTAATGTTTTACTTTTCTGGATCTTTGATGTAATAGATATTTGACGCATTTGCATGATATTACATCTTGAACTGTGGTGCTAGCTATTCGATCCAGTGACTAGCACAGAACACAGCGATCTTGGCCATTTTTGAAAGGCAAGGTCGCTACACTTTCGGTTGTTGAGTTGGTTTCAAAGATCAGAGAGGAAGGTAGCCTTTGGCGTAAGGCTGGTGTTGGTGGGTGTAGAGTTATATTAGGAGAGTAGTCCGCTTGTGTGTGAGTGCGGTGTTCCTGCAGTCGGCTGTTCACAGCCGAACTGACAGGCTCTTATAATTCACTTTGCTATCCTTCTATAAAGCTATGGTACGCAGTCACGTACCCTCTAAAAAAAGAAATAGGAAATCGTAATATTTTCATATTGCAGCCCTTACTAAAGTATACTTCTACGCCCAATGTTGTTTTTAGTTCAACTAGCTAAATGCCCGTGCGTTGCTACGGGAACCCATCAAATCATTAGCAAGACTATATATGTATAGGAAATGTTGATCAACTCAAGATCCAATTGCGTGTTAGCAAAAATATGAAGCTTATATCAACTGCTAATTTCCACGTTACACCAAGTTCATGTAACCAAATCCAAGATCTGAAGCAAAAGTACATGGAAGAACATATCTTGAGAAAAATTACAGTACAAACATAGTAGCAGATATTAGTAGCTTTAGCAAAACATCCTCTGCCATTTAGGCGCGCCATCGCTGCAGCCTTCCTTGCGTGTGTCTGGTCGCCCCATAGGTTTTGCCTCATCGCCCTAGTACTCCCTTCCATAGGAACTGCCACTGGCTGCCCTGATCGAATCGTCAACGCCGTGGTTGTCTTCTTCCCCTCCTGTGTGTCGATCTAGTGCTTCATCCTGTCCCCGACCTCACACTCGACCTCATCCGCTCCAGGATGGTCGCCCGAAGCCGCAACTTCCTTTCCCGAGGAGCCGTATGTCCTCGGGCAGCACCATCACCATGTATTCTTCACGCCTCCTCCGGCTTCCCCAACCCCTCCTCTGCCTTCCTGGTGAGCATGTGGTACTATATTACCCCTTTCTCAAACATATGTCAGATTAATCCTTAAAAATTACATGGAGAGTATGAACAAGGTAACTATGTGCAACGTAACAGAAATATAGCATGAATCATAAAATTTGTATGTGTACAACGTTCTTTGACCATTTATTAACCATGCACTGCATCCGAAGATGCATTTGAACACAACATGGAAGCACCCTAGTCTAGACAGTTGGTTTCCGATAATACCGGACAGGTAGTGAACCAAAACAATAAGTAGCGAAAAATGTTAAAGTTCCTAGGAGAACTCACCTTGAAGTCGCCTTGCAATACATGCTTATCCCCAAAGTACTTACTTACGCACATCCCTGCATTCTATGAGAACACCATGCTCATCACCAATCTGTCTATCTAAATCCCAGATCCTAGACAAGCTAGACCTCTACAGCAGGACCAAAACTAAAACGCCAATCATTAATGATAACTCCAAATCATGGCGAGTTTAACTAAGCTACACCGGGGTCACATTGTCCTTGCAAGATCGCACCTCATGCCGATTCCCTGCATTGCCCAAACCAGGAAACAATATACTGCACATAGGCATAAATGGTCGGAAACAAGCAACAAAGAAAATCACGGTACGCTAAATTCTAATACTGTACCTAGGCTGTAAAACACAAACTGAAAAGCAATATAAAAAATAAAAACTTGTGAAGGGGCAAATTGCTACATCAAACATGAAACTATGTCTTACAACTTTGTTTGCCGGGGATGAGTCTTAAACTAATTGTACATAAAAGAGATATCTTTCAGAAAACAAACAAATTCCTGTAAGAGGATGATTCTTACATATTAATAGTTCAGTGCTTTTTAATAACATCGAAACAGCACGTACAGAAGTTGCTTTTATATTCTGCAGGCGGTACCATTTAACTTCAGATTACATTAGAGACATGGCATTGTTTCTCGGTAAGAACTTAAATTTGGAAAGGTATTACAAAAGGTACAACATATTATATGACAGCTCAAAGTGTAGCATTTAAGGATATGCTATTACACATGATACACCGTCAATTCACGTGCACAATAATTTTTTTTTTGTACAAGGGGCGGGGTCAAAAGACCCCTTTGTTGCATTAATATAAAACCACGTGGCAGGTACAAGTTACAAAAAGACTCTTTTCGTCTATTGCCCTGAAAGACCTACAATTCGAAGAAAGGGCCTTCTCTTTTACAAAAAACACCTTAGAGCTAAGAAATAAAAAGCAATCAAGCCCTATGGTGCCTCTGCCACACCTTGCCGGCGATCTCCAGGCGGAAACGCCGAGACCATCAGAGCTCAAGACGCTCGGACTCTCCCTTCCGGCGAGCAACCACCGACGCCAGCAGACTTGACGCAGCCGGGGACGAACAACTTGGATGCTTCTAGTCGCCGAGCACTGGCGCTAGATCGAGAAGGCCTCCGACATGGAGGTTGAACTTCGGCCACCTTCTTGGCCATAGCTCACGGCAGCAAGCAAGACCACCGCGTGAGGAGCTCGAGGATGCAGCAAGATCCATCCCGCCAACCAGTAGAACCACTTCCTCTCCTCGCCGCCACGGCCGGCCAGAGGAACCTGGATCCACTTCCGATTAGCGAGACAGGAGATACGGCAAGCGGTTTTATTGAATCAGCCTTGATCATCCTCCGCCCTGCAAGCAATCCACCGCGGATCGATCCTGCAGAAAGAAAAGAGATCACCTCCGGCGCCGCTACGATTCACCGGAGAGCAGCCGAGGAGAAGAGAAAAGGACAGCATACGCCAGACACCACAACGGGATAAACAAGACCTAAAGCTACCACTATACACGACGGGCCGGCACCCTAAACCATCTCCACTCCGGCCAGCGCAGACGCCGGTGGCGGGAGAGGCCGGATCTGAGGACGGAAGGTGGACTCTCAAAGCAAGGGGGAAGAGGAGTCGGGGAAGAGAGAAAGCACGTGCACAATAATTGAAATGGCAAACTACTATAATTTCCTCTTCATGTTGTTATGGACAGATACGACAACTACAAAACTCCATAAATCTGTTACATTATTTACTCTTGTACAATTCTTTTAAGCTAATAAATAATATGTTAGTTAAAACATTGCTTTGAACATGTTGTCATAATATGGAAAAGTGAGACTTACATATATAAGTCTCAATCAAAAACTGGGAAAAAAGAACATCACCTGTGATAGTTAACTTAAAGTGTTATGTTTATGTTTTGGTACCAACTCCTGTAGGAGTACATCAATTTCAATGTCCATGCCTCTCAAATCTACAGGTGCATACAGATTAGAATTCTTCTCAGAGTGTTTTCTTGTTCATGTAAGAAAACATAAATCAACTGAAGCAGCAGGAATAATCAGTACATTTTATAGGTGCAGGTGCAAGAAGAGTAGTACATACCATATACACTTGCTATATTTTTCTGACAAACACCTGATAACTTCCACAATTGATGAACTGCTCCTTGTTACTATCAATTGCACGCTGTTTTGTCCCTGAAATAAATTCATCATGCAGAGATTATGTCATGTCATCCACATAATCAGTGCAACGTCAAGAAATTTGAGCTCGCACAAAAATTGTCATCCAGCTCCAGCTTGTTTCCCTGGTATAAACTATTGTAGCGGGCTACAGGGAAGCGATAGGTAGAACAATATAAGTTGCAATGAAGCAGCCTTTTTAGGAATCCAACTGAGATAACTTCGTGTCCACAAATCTGATGTAGAGGCTAGGTCTAATTAGGGAAAGCTGATTGGAACAGTTTCAATCGAACCACCGGAGAAGCCACCACGTCTCCTTCGACGGGAAGGCAAGAAAAATGGTGGTGGATTCCAACAGCTTGTACGGGAGTCACGGCAAGTCGGCTCGTCGGTGAGACGTGACGCCGATGGGCACACCGGAGCAATCTGTCGACATGGAACACTATGCCTAGATAGAGATCTCAAAAGACACCGCCGACGTAAAGATAGGTTGATCCCTGTCGTGGTATTGTCGAATCTAGCCGGGATAGGGGTGACATCCGGCTAGGTATACACGCCGATGGTAGAGAGAAGATGTGGGGGGAGGAACGTAGCGGGATTCCGGTGACGGGATTACACACAGTTTACCCAGCTTCGGATCACACGACGGTGGCGTGATCCTACGTGCTGCTATAAATCACTATAAGGCAATATCGCCGAGTTACAATGATGTTGTGTGTAAAGCCTGGTTGTATGAGGCTGTGGAGATTGTCTCTGGATCTGCCCTAAGGCGTCCCGTAGGCCGGCTTATAAAGGCGGCCAGGCCTAGGGATTACAAGGAAAGTCTACCGGCATAAGGAAATAGGAGTCCTAGACTAATACGGCTTAGTTGTCTTCGTCTTGTGCGCCAAGTCGGATGGTTACTGGGCCTTCATCTTGGGTCCTCCTTAGCCGGCTTCGCTTTGTCCTTGTGCTTCAGCATATTGGGCCGCCCGGTAAGCCTGCCGGCATTACCACCAGTGGGCCACCCTGGTATACTGGAATATGTACATGTCGATGATACCCCTATTTGGTATATCCCCGACATTAGCCCCCGGAAAGTTTTGAGTTCTCCAGCGGCCGGCTTCTTCGACGGGCTTGAAGTAGTTTCACCTTTGTTTTTCTTGTCTTGGTTAGGCGGATGTAGAACTTGAAGCTTTGCCGAAAAAAATATCCGACATGTACTGCCGAACTAACATCGTCTTAATTGCCATTTAAGACGGATTGGCCAGGACGTCCGGACTGATCGATTTTTAATCGTGCCGGCTTATGTCCAATGGAACTCGTCCGATTTCCATGCTTCTGAAGTAGCCGCGTCCGGTCTACTTTCAGAATTGAACTGTGCCCGCTGGTGCCGGCTTATTGTCCATTGGGAACACAGTCAATTTGCATGTCTCAGAATCGAGTTTATTCCAAAGAGTGGATGAAGAAAAAATCTCCGTCCAGGTGGATGTAGCCCCCGAGGCTCATGTCGGCTTATGAAATAAGGCGGCATGAGACTCAGTAAATCTGATGCTTGTAGCCCCCGAGTGCCGGCTTGATGTAGATCAACGCAGCCCCCGAGCTATCTATCAAAACTGTAAGTTCCGACAGACTGTAGCCTCCGAGGCTCATGTCGACCTTATGAAATAAGACGGCGTGAGGCTTGACGAGAACATCTCACCGGGTAACAGGGCAATGCCAATCTGTTTAAAACCCAGAAGGCGGCTGAAGATAAGTCGTCTTGCAGGTGACGTCCTTGATGAAGCGGCAACAAAAACACCTGTAGAATAAACAATAACTGCATTAAGCTGTACTTTTAATGCAAGCTAAACAATTGTAAGACCTAAGCCGACAGTTTTTTCAACAAAAACATTGGGTTGCAGATTATCTGCGGTCCGCCCTTAAGTTTTCTGGCTTATGCACTTTAGCCATATTTCGTGTGTTAGCAAACCTCCGGCACGGAACGTCTGCTGGACAACAGGGATGCAATACCAAGCTGTTTAGACCCAGAACAAACGCCGGCTTTTGGTGCCGAAACACCTACTTAGGCGACCCAGCACATAAGCAGTCAGATGAATACTCTTAGGCGGACAAAACATTAATTTGTAAGGCGACATGGCCAAAAAAGCATCAGAACATAACCACTAGCACGAAGCAAATTCGGGTTGACATTGATAGCTTAGTATATATGATCATCGGGAAATAAAAGATGGCATGATCTCGAAGAGCGAACCAGAATTTATTTTATGAGCATATATAATGTTAACGAGAGAATTGCTGAAAACTTAGCTTTTTGATGCTCTTGGCGTTGATGACGCATATGCCGGGATGCGGCGATGAGCAGGCCGCGACGACAATTAAGCCAAACCACGACGACGAGTAGGCCGCAACGACAAATTATGTCGGAAAAAAGATGGTGTGTATGCCGGGAAGGCGTGTCGTCCGTGACGTGTTGACGATGAAGTCGAAACATGATAAAGCCGACGACAGATCCGCCAAATCCGGCGAAAAAAATGCAACCATGACGCGTTGCCATGTAAGACGAAACAGTGATAATGAATATGCCGGAAACACATCGTGCCACATTAGCAATTAAGCTAGAACGTGACGACGGGTAGGCAAGAACGCGAAAAAACATCATGTCACGTTGGCTATTTAAGCCGAAACGCGACGATGGATATACCGAAAAAGCGTCATGTTCTGCTAGCAATTAAGCAGGACATGACAATAAATATGACTAAAAAACATCGTCTGCGTCGACAATTAAGCCGGAACGCGATGACGGGTATGCCGAAAAGGCGTCTTGCCGTGTCAGCAATTAAGCTGGAACGCGACGATAATCGCGCCGAAAAGGCAACATGCCGCATCGGCGATTAAGCCGGAACGCGATGACGGGTATGCCGAAAAGGTGTCTTGCCGTGTCAGCAATTAAGCTGGAACGCGACGATAATCGCGAGGAAAAGGCAACATGTCGCGTCGGCGATTAAGCCAGAACGCGAGATTAATTATGTCGAAAAGGTAACATGCTGCGTCGGCGATTTAAGCCGGAACGCGGCGATAAGTAGTCAAAATAAACATCATGTCCTGTTAGCAATTAAGCTGGACACGGCGATAATTATTGAGGTGCTAGGGATTAGAGCCCCAATTGTAAACTCCGTGTGCGTAATTGCTTTTCTCCGAATCTTTGCGCTTTTGTTCTTCACGTGAGGTATACTTGACACGATCGATCTGAGTTGTAGTGTCGGGCTGTTGCACATGAACCGTACTTAGGACACAACTCAACTCTGACTGATTGCAGGTGCCTTGGAACTTGATCCGGCGATGGGGAGCTGATCGGGTCATCAGCAAGCTGTGCAGGTTGCGTGGCCGCACCTGCCACCGCGCGCAGGCCATGAGTGCCCATGGAATTTTTGGCTTTTGGCATGCTTGATGAGTCTGACACGGATATCAGCCGGCCGGACAGGGCAGCTTGACAGATCTTGAAGTAGATGCTCTTCCTTGCCCTGCTGTGAGATTCCGCCTGCTTAGTCCAAGGCGGATACCAGCAGTGACGTCCTTGACTGCGATAAGCCAGAAAAAAGCAACGCGGCGGAAAACATCGCCTTCGTCGATTGGATCTGATCTACACCTCACGTGTACGATGTGAGCCGATCCGATGTAGCTTTGGGAGCGAAGCCGACCGCGACGAAGACGACGACGATGAACTTGTAGAACTGGATCAGCCGGGTATATCCGATCTGGCTGAAGATGTCGATGAAGGATCCCACCCGGATCATCGCCTTGACACCTCTCGCCCCACAGTGGGCGCCAACTGTCGTGGTATTGTCGAATCTAGCCGGGATAGGGGTGCCATCCGGCTAGGTATACACGCCGACGGTAGAGAGAAGATGTGGGGGAGGAACGTAGCGGGATTCCGGTGACGGGATTACACACAGTTTACCCAGCTTCGGATCACACGACGGTGGCGTGATCCTACGTGCTGCTATAAATCACTATAAGGTAATATCGCCGAGTTACAATGATGTTGTGTGTAAAGCCTGGTTGTATGAGGCTGTGGAGATTGTCTCTGGATCTGCCCTAAGGCGTCCCGTAGGCCGGCTTATAAAGGCGGCCAGGCCTAGGGCTTACAAGGAAAGTCTACCGGCATAAGGAAATAGGAGTCCTAGACTAATACGGCTTAGTTGTCTTCGTCTTGTGCGCCAAGTCGGATGGTTACTGGGCCTTCGTCTTGGGTCCTCCTTAGCCGGCTTCGCTTTGTCCTTGTGCTTCAGCATATTGGGCCGCCCGGTAAGCCTGTCGGCATTACCACCAGTGGGCCACCCTGGTATACTGGAATATGTACATGTCGATGATACCCCTATTTGGTATATCCCCGACAATCCCATTCAAAACAATGAGAAGAGCCGCGGAAGGCACTGAGGAAGCGAGGCAGTTGACCAGCAACGGCAACCAAGCTGCTTCCGACCGCCGCACCGGTACCCGTGCCGGAAGTCCCCGGTCGCTCCGGCGTGGCCGCTGATGCAGCGCACCATCAACTGCTTCACACTTGACTATGTCAGCTATTTTTGGGCGGATCTGGATGGGTTCATGGAGGAGAAGCCCGCACCACCATGGACATTGATAGCCTGCCACCGGCGACAGCGCCCCGACGGGGCCCATACGGGGACCCACCACCACGGTTGGACCCGCGGGAAGAAAAGGGCAGAAGGGACCATGGAGGAGAGAGAAAGGGGCGGAGTAGTGGCGCGGCCGAAGCCCCGGACAGGCCGAAGAAGTGGCGGCTCCAACCCTAGCCTGTGTTTCAGTTCGAAGCGATGTTGCGGCACGGGCGGCGCGGCATCGTATCGGCATTGGGGGCGGTCAGGGCCTGGGCTGATAACCCCCAAGAACAGGGGGTCACTGTAGCAACTCTCAATGTGGAAGTAGGGTATCGATCCGCAGGAGCAAGAAGGAAAAGTTATCTATTCCCTACAACTAAAGTGTCACAAGTTTTAGTTGATTATGCACTAAACAAGTTTAAAGAACAAGATGGTTGATTTAATGGATGGAAGTTTAATGTAACAAAACAAGAATGTAAAAGTGTCCCAATCCTCTTTAATACAAGAGGACAAGACAAAGGTTTTCTCTTATAGGAACAATGGACATGGGTTCATGGGTTCACTCAATCCTCTCTCCCATCTATGGTGATTATCATGTTATAGATAAGAAATACACACAATTGTCATGCTTTAATGGTAAACTTCTATGACGGCTACATGTCCTAAAACACATAGTTGAAAGAAATAATCATTTGTGTTGCTAGGTCACCCTCGTAAGGCTAGCGTGGTTTGTTGTCACTCCCACATCATACTTCTTCCTTTTTACCCCCAGATAAAGGATGTTGGGCTGTATTGTGTCACTCAATACATATGTCGTTGTCACCTCGACCATCCCGTACCTACATACATCATACTTCTTAATGAACAATATTCTAAACACTAGTGCAATGATTCATATTTCGTGTGCATGACCACATCTCTCTCATCTACCCACATTTGGTGGTGTCAATCACCTCATGAAAAGGATAAACAAGGCATTATGCATAAATCAAACCATCACATGCATCATAGAATATCTCCAAAGTATGACAAGTCATAAAAGATCCAACACAACGGTAAATGCATAACAAATATCATCTCATACCATAATATCCACCATAGCAATTGTCGGCACAGTGGAAACCAGGGTACCACGGGCCGGCCTGCTAGGGCCCACAACATTCTTCAGAAGATTTCGCTAAGGACCAGGCTCTCCAAGCCTGGCGAGCCTCGCGAGGGTTTTTCCTCGCGATGGACCTCTCCTCGAGAGGGCATCTCCAAGGATCAAGCCAAAAGGCTCGGCGTGGCCTCGAGCCTCGCCGGGGGTTTCTTCCTCACGAAGCAAGCTCTGCCTCCGCGGCAGAGCGCACATGGGCTCTGCGCCCTCCGCAGAGTCACGGGCACGGTTGCGCACGCTGACGACAGCGCCGCAGTTGTCGTTCTCGTGTATAAAGCAGTCAACAATGCTGCACCAAGCAAAGGAGCTACAAGAATTGCCATTTTGGTGATAAGGGGACCGTCTGCCGCTACGCTCCAAGGGCGACGTCACCGTGGGGCGCCTCCCGAGCCTCAGCAGTGCCAGCCCACCGTCCCGGCTGGACGGTGGCTTTTCCAGCTTTGGTGACGCCGCTCCCTGCCATGGACCGCGTCCATGGACTCTGCCTTTATCGTGCACCCGTCTTCCTCCTTCGTCGCCATGTGGTAACCCTTCCCGCCAAGATATTTGGGGGAAGAGGTCCAGGACACCTATAAAAGGAGGGGGAGCACGTTCAGGCAAAGGGTTGATTCCTAGCTGGTTGGCCTTGGGTTAGGGATCTGAGATCTAGATATAGCCATTGTTAGCCACCTCGAGCTCCCGAAGCTCTCTTTGTACTGTAACCTCTACAAGCAGTGCAATACAACCAAGGCAGGACGTAGGGGTTTTACCTCTCCAAGAGGGCCCTGAACCTGGGTAACTCCGTGTGTTCATCTCTGCAGTGCCGTCCCACAGCGATCTCAACGAGCGCCGTCGCCGAGATACGTTGAGGGTTGTTTGATTCCGTGTTCAGCCCCTTACTCGATTCCTTACCTCGTGAGACACACCCAGTTCCTGGGACAATTCTCCGACATCTGGCGCGCCAGGTAGGGGGCTGAGGCGCATCTTCAACCTCGACACAGCCATGGCCGGCTGTCGCGCCGAACGTCTCGCTTGCCGGACGGCCAGCGCCGCCACCGCTCCCGCTGGTAACCCGCGTGGCCGCCCGCGCGGAAGCGCTGCTCCGGAGCGCCACGTCGACGCCGAGCCCCGCGTCGAGCATCCAGAGGACGACAACGACGACCACGCCGAGGACGACCTCGGCGAAGAGGAGGCTTCCTCCATGCACCCGTCGCGGGACCGTGCTGCCTCCTCGCTGGGCGCCCTGCGCCCAGCCCGGCAACTGCGATTCTCATGGCGCAGGAGCTGCTGCAGTACCGTCCCACGCCGGAGGCTCAAGAAGCCTGGCTCAACCGCCTCTCCGAGCTCGTCGGCGCTGCTCGCGTCGCCGCTCCTGCACCGTCTCGTTCGCTGGTTCCCTCTGCGCGCGCAGGGGACATGGCGCACGACACGTCACATGCACCTCCTCGTCATCCCGCGCCCGCTCCAGCTCCACCAGTTCCACCGCAACCTGCTCCAGCCGGGCTCCTCCTCGCGACAACCGTGCTGCATCGCACGCGTCGTCGCCGCATGACTTCCAAATCGTGCAGCGAGCCCCGAAGGACGCACGCATGAACATCGAGCGCCAGCAGGATCGCCACAACCGCGCCGTCCAGGACGTCGCCACCGCGGGGCGCCACCTCCGCGCCACCCTCGCCAACGGCGTGGTCACCTACGGCACGACGGCCGCGTTCACTCGCAGCCTCCGTCGTGTCGTCTGGCCGGTCAAGTTCAAGCCGGATCTTCCTCCGCGCTACGACGGCAAGAACAACCCCCTAGAGTTCCTGCAGCTCTACACTTTGGCCATCCAGGCCGTGGGGGGCGACGACAAAGTCATGACGAACTGGTTCCCCATGGCCCTCAAGGACTCTGCGTCCTCGTGGCTCACAAACCTCCCCGCTGAGTCCATTAACACCTGGGAGGACCTCTGCCGGTGCTTCGTCGCGAACTTCAAGGGCACGTACGAGCGCGGCCTCACATACAACGACCTCCGCGGCGTACGCCAGAAGCCTGGCGAGACCCTCCGCAAGGACATCCAGCGCTTCAGCCAGGTGCGCAACAAGATCCCCAACGCCACCGACGCGCAGGTCATTTCGGCCTTCCAGGCTGGAGTCACGGACGTGCGGATGCTCGAGAAGCTCGGCATCCACGACAACATCACCACCGTCGGCAAGCTCTTCGACTTGGCAGACAAGTGCGCCAAGGCTGAGGAGGGCCGCTTGTTCGTCAAGAACGAGCCAGGGGACCCAGCCGAGGGATCCAAGAAGAAGAAGAAATCTACCGAGAAGCGCAAGACCACTGCGGTCCTTGCGGCTGAACCTGACGCCAAGCAGCCTCGCGCTGCCACTCCAGCCGCGGACCTCGAGAAGAAAGATGATTGCCCCTTCTGCATCTACCATAACAGGCATTCCCATGCCACCGAGGACTGCTACGACCTCAAGAGGCTTCGCGAGGCTCGCGAGCGGCAGCAAGGTCGCGGCGGCCGCGGGGGGGCGACGCTGGAACAACAACAACTATGACGACAACTACCAGCAGAACCCCCAAGCCAACACCGTCCAGCCCGCGAACGACAACCTCCCTGCCGAGACTCCTGAGGGCTACCAGGTGCCTCGCGGGGCCGCTTGCATCCTAGGCGGGGCTCAGGCCCCCAGCTCCAACCGCCACTTCAAGCAACTCGCTCGCGAGATCACGGCAGCGCTTCCCGGGGTCGAGGCCACCAGGCCCCTCTAGTGGTCCCAGTACCCCATCACTTTCGACTCCAGCGACCACCCCAAGTCCACTTCGACTGTTGGCACCATCCCGCTGGTCTGCACCCCCACCATCAACAACATCGCAGTCTCCAAGACGCTCATCGATGGGGGTGCAGGCCTCAACGTCATCTCTGTCGAGACTTTTGAGAAGCTGCAGGTGCCTTACGAGCGGCTCATGCCCACCAGGCCCTTCTCGGGGGTGACAGAGGGTCTCACGACCCCTTTGGGGCAAGTGAGGCTCGCGGTCACCTTTGGCACGCAAGCCAACTACCGCACCGAGCTGATCGACTTCGACTTCGCGCACATCGGCCAGCCCTACAACGCCATCCTCGGCTACCCCGCCCTCGCAAAGTTCATGGCGGTAACCCACCACGCCTACAACCTCGTCAAGCTCCCTGGCTCGGGTGGCACCATCGTCGTCCGCGGCATGGTCTCAGATGCCCTGTACGCTGCGCAAGCGGCCTACAAGGCTGCCGCGGTGGCGTCCCCCGCTGACGAGGATGAGGAACCCCTCCCGAGGCCCCCCGTGAAGAAGAAGCAGCTGTTCTCTCACGAGAAGGCTGCGACGAAGCAGGTGCCTCTTGAGGCAAACATCTCGGGGGCTAGCGTCACCATCGGCGCCAATTTTCCTCCCAAATAGGAAAGCGCGCTCGTCGCCTTCCTCAGGGAAAACTCTGACATGTTCGCTTGGACACCGTCAGATATGTCCGGAGTACCGAGGGAGGTGATCGAGCACCACCTAGACGTGTGTCCAAACGCACGCCCCGTGAAGCAAAAGGTGCGGCGCCAGGCGCCAGAGAAGCAAGATTTCATCGTTCAAGAAGTAGAGGAGTTGAAGAAAGCTAGCATCATCAAAGAAGTTGTCCATCCCACTTGGCTCTCCAATGGTGTGGTCGTCCCCAAGCACACCGGAGGAAGCCGCCTTTGCATCGACTTCAGCGACCTCAAGAAAGCTTGCCCCAAGGACCCTTATCCCCTCCCGAGGATCGACCAGATCGTGGACTCCACCGCCGGCTGCGCACTCCTCTGTTTTCTGGATGCCTTCTCGGGCTATCACCAGATCAAGATGGCGAAGGAGGACGAGGAGAAGACAGCATTTCTCACCCCTTGTGGTGTGTTTTGCTACGTCTGCATGCCTTTCGGCCTGAAAAATGCCGGTGCCACTTTCCAGCGCCTCATGAGGATCGCCTTGGGGGCTCAAATGGGAAGGAATGCAGAGGCCTACGTCGACGACATCGTGGTCAAGACCCGCGAGAAGGACACGCTCATCAAGGACCTCAAGGAGACCTTTGCCAACCTGCGCAAGGTAAACATCAAGCTGAACCCCGCCAAGTGCGTCTTCGGGGTCCCTTCAGGCAAACTCCTCGGGTTCCTGGTGTCTCATCATGGCATCGAAGCAAACCCCGACAAGATCAGGGCCATAGAAGAGATGCAGCCTCCTCGTCGCCTCAAGGACATGCAGCGCTTAGCGGGATGTATGGCCAACCTTGGCCGTTTCATCTCCAAGTTCGGTGAGAGGGCGCTGCCGTTTTTCAAGATCATAAAGAGGTCCGGTCCTTTCAAGTAGACCCCTGAAGCGGAAAAGGCCTTCGAGGACCTGAAAATGTATCTGGCGAGCCCACCCATCATGGTTGCCCCACGCCCTCGCGAGCCTTTGAAGTTGTATCTTGCAGCCACTCCTCAGACGGCAAGCGCGGTCTTGGTGGCTGATAGGGAAGAGCCAGTCCTCGCCAAGCAGAGCTTCGCCTCGCCAAGCCTAGAACTCCTCGACAAGGAGGCAGCCTCGTCAAGCCTCCAGCCTCATGCCGAGCCTCTACAAGTGGGGCCTCAAGAAAACCTCGACAACGACTCCACCGAGCATCGAGAGGAGCCAACCGCTGCCACATCAACAACCACCCTCGTCGAGCATCCCGTGTACTTCGTCAGCACAGTGCTGCGGGACGCTTGCGAGCTCTACCCCATGCAGCAGAAGCTCCTTTTCTCGCTCCTCAGCGCCTCCAGGAAGCTGCGCCACTACTTCCAGGGTCACCCCATCAAGGTGGTCACCTCGTACCCCCTGGAGCAAGTCCTACGCAACCCAAACGCAACAGATCGCGTCGCAAGCTGGGGCATCAAGCTGCAACCCTTCGAGCTGGAGTTTGACACCACAAGGGTCAACAAGGGCAGGGCGCTGGCTGATTTCATGGCTGAATGGACGGACACGCGTGAAGAAGAGCCTCAAGAGGAGGAAGCTGCAGCCTCAGGAGGGACGGAGCCCAGCTACTGGACCATGCACTTCGACGGCGCCTTCGCGGCCCGGAGTGCAGGGGCTGGTGCTGTCCTGACCTCACCAACAGGCGACAAGCTCTTCTACGCCGTCCAGTTGTGCTTCAAAGACAGCATTGCTGAATAGGAAGGCCTCCTCGCCGGGCTCAGAGCTGCCATTGCCCTCAGCATCAAGCGCATCCTCATCAAGGGCGACTCTCAGCTCCTCGTCAACTTCTCCAACAAAAGCTACACGCCTAAGGACACCTACATGGTAGCCTACCTTGAAGAGGTACGCAAACTCGAGAAGCACTTCAGGGGCATGGAGCTCAAGCATATCCCGCGAGGGGAAAACCAAGAAGCAGATGATCTCGCCAGGCGAGCGGCAAGAAGGGAAGCCCAGAAGCCTGGAGTGTTCGAGGAGAGACTCGCCAGGTCCTCGGTCAAGCAGCCAGCGGCCAACACAAGCATCAATGAGGAGCTCCCGCCAGCCCCATCAAGTGGAGCACCAAACTGCGGGTTGCCCTCAGGCGATCGCCTGCTGATGACCTTGGTACGCCAAGACACTTGTTGGATCGACGAGATCAAGAGCTACTTGCAAGATCGAGTCCTTCCCGAGGAAGATGCAGAGGCCGAGAGGGTTGCTCGCCAAGCCAAGTCCTACTGCCTCCACGACGGAGACCTGTACCGTAAGCGCCCCAATGGGGTTGCGTTGCGGTGCGTCCCTGTCGAGGAAGGCCGCCAGCTCATCAACGACATCCAGAGTGGAGAGTGCGGCCACCATTCATCCTCACGCACCCTCGCAGGCAAGGTCTTTTGGAGTGGCTTCTACTGGCCTTCAGTGCTTCAAGATGCAGCCGCAATCGTCCAGTCCTGCGACGCCTGCCAATTCCACGCCAAGCAAATTCACCAGCCCGCGCAAGGACTCCAAACTATCCTGCTCTCCTGGCCGTTCGCGGTCTGGGGGCTGGACCTCCTGGGACCTTTCCCGCGAGCGCTCGGGGGCTACCGCTACCTTTATGTCGCCATCGACAAGTTCACCAAGTGGCCTGAGGTGGAACCCGTGCGCACCATCCCGGCAAAATCAGCGGTAAAATTCATCAAGAGCCTGGTCTGCCGCTTTGGCATGCCCAACCGCATCATCACCGACAACGGCTCGTAATTCATCAGCGGCGCCTTCAAGTCCTACTGCGGCAGCCTCGACACCCAAATCGGCTACGCCTCGGTGGCTCACCCACGAAGCAACGGGCAGGCTGAGCGAGCCAACACTGAGGTGCTCAAGGGCCTCAAGACGAGAAGCTTCAACCGCCTCAAGGCCAGCGGCAAGCACTGGATCGATGAGCTCCCCTCGGTGCTCTGGTCCATCCGCACCACGCCAACGAAGCCCACTGGCGAGACGCCGTTCTCCCTTGTCTACAGCGCTGAAGCCGTTCTCCCCAGCGAGATCACCCACGGCTCTCCACGAGTCTTGGCCTTCAAGGAGGCTGAGCTGGACGGACTCCGCAACGATGACCTGCTGCTACTCGAGGGGCTCCGCCGCAATGCGGCCCTGAGAGCAGCAAGGTACCAGCAAGACCTCCGTCGATACCACAGCCGCCACATCCGCCCGCGCACTCTCGAAGCAGGAGACCTTGTCCTGAGGAGAATCCTCTCCAGGGCAGGCCTCCACAAGCTCTCGCCAATGTGGGAAGGACCCTACAGGGTCGTGCACATCGCCAGGCCTGGCTCTGCGCGGCTCGAGACGGAGGACGGCATTCCTGTCGCCAACCCCTGGAACATCCAGCACCTGCGCAAGTTCTACCCCTGATCGTCCTCGACGAGCAATTTTTTGCATCAAGGGAGAGCTCCGCGCCATCATCCTCCACGAGGAAAATATTCGAGCTCCCCTCTCTACTATACGTTGCCACGGGCCGTTCGAGAAGACTCTCAAGCCACCACGCCTCGGCAAGGTGACTTCTTCAAGCACCATGCCTTGGCGAGGTGGATCCCCATGCCCAGACACGGCGGACCACAGGCTCCCGAAGCCACCCCCGCATAGGGGCCCCCTCTGAGCTCTCTCTACATGCGTCACCTCGGGCCGCGAGAGTCTCAGCCACTCCATGTGGAACCCCATGCCCAAACATGGCGGATTTTGTATTTCTGGCCACGCCAGTGTAATGAACCCTTGTTTCAGGTCAATTTGAATCTTTGCGCTTCGCGCCAGCATATGTTGTTGCTTCGGTAAGCAGTTATATTATTGCATTTCATCCTTGCTCGTATGATCCCTCCTATGCATCTCGCGAGCGGGGGCTGAGCATGGTGCCTGTGCCTCGGGAGCATCCCAGCAGCGCCTCAAACCCAAGGGATCCGAGCTCTGAACTCACGGGTCAGCTCTCATGTATGTCAACTCCCAAGGAGCTCTGAACTCATGGGCCAGCTCACGTGCACATCAACTCACCAAGGACCTTGGTGCTTGTTCTCCTCGCAAGACACACATGAAGGAACCTACGAGCACGCGTGAGTTGTCTAGCTATGTATCGCTTGTGGGTATGCCTATCTGTCCAAGCGCAAGAAAGCAAGTTCAAAACAAGCCTCAAGCAATCTCAGGAGGGAAAACGCCTCATCAGGGAACCAACACCCTCTCCAAGGCAAAAACGCCTCGCGAAGCTAAGTCCAAACACTTGGTTAAATTTCCTTTCGCTGGTTTTTGTCCCTCGAGCCTCTTTTCTCTCTCCTATGCCTCATGGGCTGGTTGCGCGTTAAAGGGGAGCCCCGAGCATCGCGCCTCGGGAGCTCTTACATCTCGAGGCCTCGCGCACCCCCCGGCCTTGTGGAGCCCTGACTCTCACATACTGAAGCGGCGGTGGTGTAGCGCTAAGAGAGGGACCTAAGACGTAGAGCGAAAAAGACATGAAGGGAAAGATAAAAGCCTCCCGAGGGACAGTCACGAGCGCATTCAAATAAAACTTAAGCAAGTCTTTACAAGGCTTTACAAACAAAATGCTAAGATAATATGTGCCCCATGCACATCCAGCTGCAGGAAAGAGCTCAGGCCGTCGGGCCCCCTGAGGTGCCCACGTCGTCCGCAGCGGCACTTTCCTCCTCCTCCGCGGCGTCCTCCTCGCCATCGTCCTCGTCCTCCTCTACCTCAACCTGGTCGAATTTCTTGGCATACGCCTCGGCGGCCTTCCGCATCCTGTCGCTCACCGCGATGCGGCAGCTGAGGTCGACGGGCGCCGTCACGGCCTCGAGGTCGAGGGAAGGCTGAAGCCTCGCGAGGTTGGCAAAGATGCGGCAGGTGGCGAGGACGAGGAGATCGCGGCTCTCCTCCACGACGCGTTCGTCGAGGTTCTTCGCGGTCTCTTCAAGCTTCGTGAGGAATCGCTCGAAGAAGAATGCATACCCGGCCTCGTCGTCGTTCCCCTCTGCGGCGAGGGAGGGGACCTCGGTCCCCAGGCGATCCCCAACAGCACGCGTGAGGGACACCAGGTATTGGAGCATGCGCTAGCGCTGGCGCGACATGGTTCGCGCGATTTGCGCGTTGCGCTGTGCCTCCTCCGCAGCATCCGCAACCGGCCCCACCTGCTGGTGGAGCTCGCTCAGGTCCTTCTCTAGGGCGGCGGCCTTCTCCTCCGCGCAGGCCAGAGCGGCCCTGGCGCTCTGAAGGCGGGAGGCCATCTTCTTCTCCTCCTTCTCGAGCCCCTTGATGCGGTTCTGGAGCTCATTGCGCTTCGTCGTGAAGCGCTTCTCCTGCTTCTTGGCCTTCTCGCCAAAACTCTTGGAGAGATCTTGACGGATGAGCTTGACCCTGTCGTCGGCCTCCTCCTTCAGTTTCTTATGCTTCGCCTCGAGGCTGGCATTGGCCTTTTCGAGGCTCTCCGCGTAGGTGGCCTCGTCCTGGGCCACCCGACTCTCGCCAGCAGTTCTTCCTCGCGGGTGGCCTGGTCCTTCTCAAGCTGCTGGACCTGCTCCTCACGCCGACGCGGTTCCTCCTCGTGGGGGGAGAGCTCTCCCTCGCGTCGCGCCAGCTCCGCTTCGCGCTGTGTCAGCTGCTCCCCGCGAGCGTCCAGCCTCTCGCGGAGCTCCTTCAAACCGTCCTCGACAACTTTGGAGTCCATGATGAACTTTTGCTCTGCGGCCCAGACCTCCTGTTGCTTGGAGGCGGTTTCCGCCTCGAGCGCCTCCCGCGCAGCGTCCAGCTGCTCCATGGTCTCCGCCGCCTCCCGCTTCATGATGTCGCGGGTCTCCTTGGCGAAGCGCATCGCCTCTTCGCGCGCCGCCCGGGCCGCCGCATCCTGCCGGCGGCAGCTCTCCACCCTCTCGCGGAGGAGGGCCCAGGCTTCGTCAAGTTTCGCCCGCTCCTCCGCCCTGGAGAGTTCCTCTTCGGCATACTGCATCTCCAGCTTGTCGAGCGTCTGCCGCGCCTGGCTGAAGACGGAGCTGCGGCGAGCTGCGTGACGGCGCGGCTCCCGCAGCGCCAAGGTCCCCGCATCGCCGCGGGGCGCAGGGGCCTCGACGCTTGGCGAGGTACCCGAGGCAACTTGCCTCGGGCTCACCGCCGCTCCTGGTGCGACCTGGGGGCTCGTGTGGGCGCCTCCTTCACCGCCTGCGTTAGGAGCCCTCTGGGGGCTAGGCGTCATTTCGCCCCCGGCTTCGGCGTCCGTGGGCTCCGGATGCGTTTCCTCCTCCTATTCTTCGGGGGCAGATTCAGCCCCTCCCGTGGTGGCCGCGCCTGCCGCGGCCTCGGGCTCGTCAGCCCCTCTTGTGGAGGCCTCTCCCTCCGGAGGTGGCTCCACGGTGGCCTCTTGGGCCTCCGCCTCGGTCGCCGCCTCGTCCTCCGCTGCCTCCTACAGTATGGGTGGAATGGCGGCCTGTGCTGGCGACTGACGCCACATCTTCAACCTCCCCCTCCACGCGGTGCTCATCCGCGGGAGGAGTAGCCACACGCTGCGGCTCGTCAGCCGCAGGCGTCGCCGCGGTGGCGCCGACGGTCTCTCCAAGCTTGCGGAGCCGTCGCCTCTTCGGCGCCGCAAGGTTGCTGAAAAGAAAGACAAACAGAAGATCCTTCAGGGGGGTATTCGAAAGCAAAATCCAAAGGAAAGAAGAAGGACCAGGGCTTACTCGTCAGCCATCCTCCACACCCTCTTCTTCGCCTTCGGCGGCTGGGGGCTGCTTGCTCTGGCTCCTTCTCGAGGCGCTCCTGCCTCCTCGCGAGGAGCGCCCCTCGCGGCCCCGGCTTCCCTGTCATGGGCGGACTTGGAGCGGGGCTCGCGGCGCCCTCCCTTGCCGCTGCTCTCCTCCTCCTCCTCCGCGGTGCCTCGGGAGGGAGCTCCGCGAGAGGAATCCTCGCCGCTGCTAGAGGAAATCACCTGGAGGTCCTTTTCAGGTGGTGCGCTCCTTGAGGAGCTGGCAAAGTCTCCCGAGGCGTCAGCGCTCCCCGAGGCCTCGCCTTCGCCAGAGTCCTCCGCCTCGTCCGGCTCCGACGGCTCATCCATCTGCTCCGGCTCCGCCGCCCGCGGGTTGCCGCGGGGCCCGCGGTGTCCTTCGGGAACGATGCCCTACTCATCGAATCTGGGCAGGGCCCTACGGTGCTCGCGCACCTTCTCCCCCCCAAAGGTGAAGAGCGGCCGGGCCTCGTCGACGGCTGGGGCTGGGATGGCCGCCGTAGTGAAGAGGGCTACCATGACCCTGTCCAACACCTCCGGGGCGAAGTTGTCCGTGCACAGGCGCATCCTATCCTCCAGGCCTGCGTACGTCCACATCGGCTCCGAATGCCACTGGAGGGGGCCGATGCGGCGCCTCGTGAAGTCCTTCGCCACCATCTGGCCGGTGAGCCCAGTGTCGCGGAGCCCCCGCAGGCACTCGTACACTACGTCAAGCTTTGGGCCCTCGAAGCCCTCGCTCGCCCAGCGCGCCTACTTTTTCGGGGGCGCCACGGGTATATCCAGGAGATGGTTCGACACCTTGGTGTCGACGAAGAACCACCGCTGGCGGAGGTCCTCCACTTTCGTCGTCACCTTGGTGATGGTTTTCTCGCCGCTCCACGCGATGGGGATGTAGTTCTTGCTCCTGGCGTCGGCGATACGGAAGGAGACGCATCCGGTCCGCTCGTTCTGCGCGGTGGACCGGAGTGCGTAGAAGATGCGGAAGAGGTCCACAGAAGGATGGATACCGACATAGGCCTCGCAGAGGTAGGCGAAGATGGAGAGGATGAGGATGGAATTGGGATGAAGATGAGGAGTTGGATCTGGTATGACTCCAGAATCCCCATGAGGAAGTCAGAAAAAGGAGGAATGAGACCGGCAGAGAGAGTGTGGAGGAAGCTGGGGTAGTACCCCTCGGGAAGCTTGCTGCCGGACCGGTTTCATGATGGTGGCGCCAGTGCTCGTTGGTTCTCGTGGCCGCCAGGTGGCGCACCTTGTCGACCCCCGCCGAGTTAATGCGGGACCTCGGCAGCGCCCCCTGGGGTTCAACACTCCGCGACGCCGCCACGGACTTGCCAGCCTGCATCGGAGTCTTGCCTTTCTTGGGAGCGTCTGCTCTCTTGGGCGCCATGGTTGCAGGAGAGAAGAAACTTTTGGAGGTGGTGCGCTCTGGGAAGAAGGAGGCGTTTGGGGGAAGTGCGCGGCGGAGTAATGGGAGAAGTGACGGGCGCCATCATCGCGCGCAGGCTTTATTAGCCAGTTACCAAGGGCGTGGCGGGCCCCACCGGGTCGCCCGTTGGAGTCGAGGAGATCGTGGCCTCGGGCGCAACCGCTGCGCCCCACGTGTCACGGCCCAGGCAGGCATCGTTGGGCCCCCGACGCTTCGCCTGCATCCGTGGGCTTCGGCGTGCCCATCGTGGGCCCGGGGGCTACTGTCGGCACAGTGGAAACCAGGGTACCACGGGCCGGCCTGCCAGGGCCCACAACATTCTTCAGAAGATTTCGCTAAGGACCAGGCTCTCCAAGCCTGGCGAACCTCGTGAGGGTTTTTCCTCGCGAGGGACCTCTCCTCGAGAGGGCATCTCCAAGAATCAAGCCAAAAGGCTCGGCGTGGCCTCGAGCCTCGCCGGGGGTTTCTTCCTCACAAAGCAAGCTCTGCCTCCGCGGCAGAGCGCACATGGGCTCTGCGCCCTCCGCAGAGTCACGGGCGCGGTTGCGCACGCTGACGACAGCGCCGCAGTTGCCGTTCTCGTGTATAAAGCAGTCAACAATGCTGCACCAAGCAAAGGAGCTACAAGAATTGCCATTTTGGTGATAAGGGGACCGTCTGCCGCTACGCTCCAAGGGCGACGTCACCGTGGGGCGCCTCCCGAGCCTCAGCAGCGCCAGCCCACCATCCCGGCTGGATGGTGGCTTTTCCAGCTTTCGTGACGCCGCTCCCTACCATGGACCGCGTCCATGGACTCTGCCTTTATCGTGCACCCGTCTTCCTCCTTCGTCGCCATGTAGTAACCCTTCCCGCCAAGATATTTGGGGGAAGAGGTCCAGGACACCTATAAAGGAGGGGGAGCACGTTCAGGCAAAGGGTTGATTCCTAGCTGGTTGGCCTTGGGTTAGGGATCTGAGATAGATCTAGATATAGCCATTGTTAGCCACCTCGAGCTCCCGAAGCTCTCTTTGTACTGTAACCTCTACAAGCAGTGCAATACAACCAAGGCAGGACGTAGGGGTTTTACCTCTCCAAGAGGGCCCTGAACCTAGGTAACTCCGTGTGTTCATCTCTGCAGTGCCGTCCCACAGCGATCTCAACGAGCGCCGTCGCCGAGGCACGTTGAGGGTTGTTTGATTCCGTGTTCAGCCCCTTACTCGATTCCTTACCTCGTGAGACACACCCAGTTCCTGGGACAGTTCTCCGACAGCAATTACATAGATAGATCCATACTCATGCAAGGCACATCATATGGACTTCAACAATGATCATACATAGAGAGATTAGATCAAGTTACCACCACAAACCCAAAGTCCAGGTGGTGGACTACTCCCCCTTCATCATGGTGACGATGGTGGAGATGTTGGAGAAGATGGAGACCACCCCGACAGCGCCCCGCCGGAGTTTTCCCCCTCCAATCTGTAGCTTCAGGTCTCTGTTTCGTCGTTTCTATGTTTCGGCGGCGCTCCCCTCCGAAAGGCGTCGGGAGACTATTTTTATAGTCGTTTTTAGGTCAAGACGAAGCTTCTGAAAGAAAGATCGACGGCAACGGAGCCACGAGGGCCCAGATGAGTGGTCCCACGCGGCCAAGGAATCTGGCCGCATGGGCCCCCCCTCTTTTAGCCTTCGGGCTTCCACTTTTTCGCTTCCTTCGCTCCTACGCTTTGTTTCTTCCAAAAACTGATGATGTCGTTTGGGTCCCTGAAACATCAAAATATAGAAAATAGGGTTTTCTGCCAGTGCAGGGTTAATTCCAGAAAAATAGGAAAACTGTGAAATCTTCCCAAAATCATTATAAAACAATGATATAACCCTTATATGATGCAAATATGATTGAAATATGGATATTATAATGCAAAGTTCATGTATGCAGTTTACATGCATCATGGGCGCGCGACGGCGCTGGGGGCTTCGTCGGCGATGTGGCGGCCTTCCAAATCGGCGCGAAGGGTCCCAGAAGTCCCAAGGGCATAGGCGGCGGCGGTGGAGGGGCCGAGGTAGGATCTTGGGCGCGCTGATTGTGGAGGAGGAAGTGGTTTTCCAGGAGACGGAGGAAGCGGAGGAGCAGCGCACGTATGAGAGGGACGAGGCTAGAGGGAGTAGTTTGCTTGAGATTTATTTGGATATATTACGGGTAGTAATTACGGTATTCGGTGGGAGGCTGGTAGCGGGGGATGGACGAAGGAAGAGGCAAAACAGCGTAAGAGGCAGATTGAGGAACACTACTTTCTTTTTAAGTAGTAGAGATACGAAAAACTGGATCTTAATTCCACAGTAAATGAAAATGGTCATTTCAACATTTGGATTCACTTTCTGGGGGCTTTAGCAATTTACATGCGCATATTTTTGTATATGTCCAGGAATACTCAGAAATGATTTGAGGACTGTAACGATAAGAAGTATCTAAGAAGATGGAAGCTAGCTATCTTATTATAGAATATTACCTTACCAAGTATATCAACACTTAAAGGGGTATCCTTTTGATTTTTAATTTGAGAAAATCTAAGGTGGCTTTACCATTGAAGCAGTACACATGTATGCATTATACGTTGTAATAAACTATACTTTTAAAGAACTATCTCAACTGAAATGTCACGAAAATACTGGGCATTTCATTAAATTTTCAACTATGGCCATCATTTTAATTTGCACGTGTCATAAAGGATTATCTAAAAATAACTTTCATTTCAGCATGAAAGTGGACATGGGTTATTTCGATTTGTATGCCACCTTATTGGGATTTATTTTGTTGCTTTGTAGATTACCAGTACACCCTTAGTGCCCATATTAACCAATACAACCTTAATGACCAAACTTTACATTGTTACACTTCCCTGCTGTCTCATCCCCTCTGTTCATTTATTTATTTGTTGATACATTTTTGTAGCTAAGTTGTTGAAATTATGTATGTATCTCACTGCATTAATTAATACATATCCTTACAAATATTTAGGAACTCCTCTACATTCTCTTGATTAATAAGTACATAGCCTTTGTCGCAACAGTGGAACACGGGGTTCCCCTGATGCGGTCAAATTGGGTCCACCGCCTGTGGGCCCACCAAGGAGGCGATCAAGGCCTAGGTTCAAGACTGGCAGATGGGCCCCCCATCTGCCCCACGGCGACCAGACAAGCACGGCATCGACAACCACGACAAAGGACCGGGGGACCCCCCAGGCCCCCCCTCAACCCGGCAGAAGACGTGAAGGTCCCGGGGACCCCGACGCCCGGCAGGAGGCCAGGCTCACCCCCGGGAACCAACCCCCACACGCGCGAAGATGATAAGCTTGCCAGCCCCGGCTGGAAGCTCCCAGAAGACTTGCGCGCCAAGAAGACGGAGGCGCCGTGGGGGACAGGGACGGAAAAGCTATCAGACTCTATCCGCCCGCCCTGGAAAAGGTGGGAGACCGCACCTAACCCACCTGAGAAGAATACTTGGACGAGAAGAAGCCACGTCGCCCCTAAGGAGAACCCGGAGGGGTTTTCCCGCCAAAACCCCTCCAGCCCCAAGGGTGCACATGTGGTATCCCCTTAGCCTATAAAAGGAGGACCAAGGCACCTGAGGGAAGGGACGAAATCCCAGAGAGTCAGAGGCTAGGCTAGGTAGCGCACGAGACGAAGAGTAGCTTAGGCGAGAGGTGATCTCCTCCGGGTCAGGATCTGCTCGTCTTCAACCTCTAGCCGACACCTCCCGGGTTCGCACCCGCAACCACCTCTGCAAAGCTACACCATGATATACCACTCAATCCAGACATGCAGGAGTAGGGCTATTAGCCTCCGGGCGGCCTGAACCTTGGTAAACTCCTTGTGTCTCTGTGGTGGTTGCTAATACGTAGATCTCGAGCTTAGACGAAGTCCCCCGGCGGAAGACGTTTCCCGGCCTCCTTCGCGCCCCATACCGAACCAAAAAGGGGTATTCTTTACTCCCGGTGTCCGTGATCCAAGACACGACAGCCTTCCAAATTATTTCTAAAGTGAATGCTCAAGTTTTCCTCCACCTTTTTGTTTGTAGTGAATTTGCAGATACCAAAATTTCCATTGAAATACCAATATTGTATTACTTGATGTGATGAAAGATAACTAGCCCGTGCAGGTGTGCACGGGTTGATGACTAGTGGGAATAACTTAGATTGTAACATGCATGTCATCTATGGCCTATGTCGATGTCAACCACCAACGTAGGCGTTGGAGAAAGTTCTTCATGAAAAAACTCTTGAAAGCCCACATCCTAATCCGAATCCATGTCAAATCATCAGCGCAACTGGAGGAGGTGGCCGTGGAGGCGGAGGCCCATGTTGCACAAAGGACGTGGCGATGGCTGCCTGCATGTCGGGCCAAGGTGGGGTCTCCGGACAATCCTCGTCATTCTAGTCTTCCTCCTCTCGCTGCGGCTGAGGCTCCGAATCGTCGCCGCTAGGGTAAGGTTTGGATGCGGGCGTGATACTCGTCCTGCACCACGACGTCCCAATAGGGCGACGCCATGTTGTATTGCGGGTCGCGCTGCTGCTCCCAAGGCATGGCCCGATACACCTTGTCGACATAGTATCGTCGTGACAGCCCGGTGAGTGGCGGCGCCACCAGAGTGTTGACGATGTCGAGCATCCAACCGACCGGTAGGGAGTAATCGGCCGACACCGCGAGGTTTTTGCGCATATGGTTCTCCCACTACTAGAGTGTCATCATACTACGGCCATCAAACGCGTAGGATGGTGGAGATGAAGACGGCGGCGACGTGAGGGACGAGATGGCCTCACCGCCGGCCTGCTTCATCGCAGCGCAGCGATGACGCTGATATGCCCGGGTCGCAGTCTGTTCGTGGCGGCTCGACATGGTGGAGTGGAGTGGGGAAGGCGTTAGGGTTTCTCTTTCGACGATGGCGGGGAGGGGGAGGGGAGTGACTAGGGACGAAGCCCCCTGTGATATTAAAAAGGACCGTTATTAGTTGCTGCCATGCAGGTCCAGGGCGGACGCTAAGCGGACACTGGGCGAACTCAAGGCGGACATACGTAGTGTCCGCGAGGACACAAATGAAACCTAAATTTAGGCTGAAAATAGGTCCGCACGGACATAAAAAGGTACATTTTCATCACCACGCTTTAATCCTGATTTCTGTTTGCGTGGACAAAAAAAAACCTGACAAATGAAATGCATCGTCATATTGGAGCTACCCTTAAATCTCCCAAGCGCCTTGGCGCCCGCTCGGGACTGAAGATGACGCGCGGCGGCCTAAGGCTCGGGCGATGATGCTCTAGTCGTTTCTACAGGAGTCGTCGCTAGCCGTGGTTGAAATCCAAACAGAACATGCTTACATGCATTGCTAAAGTAGATTTCCCACTGACGCGTGACAGTACCATGGCACAGTATCTTGTACTGTGCCACTTTGACCATGACGCGTTTCTGCAGCAGCCGCCCCGGACGCCATGTCCTGTTGACTGCTCATACAAAAGCCCATCTCACAAGCCACGTGATTATGGTTAAGATTCGATTTGAAGCTGCAGCAACACAGTATGCAGATCGGCAGCTATACCTCTTACCGACACGTGCAATCATACGCACTACATGAATGAGGCTAGGTGCCGACGGCCTAGGTGCCAACGGCATTTTGCCGTCGGCGTACGTCTACGCCGACGGCTGTCGTCGGCGTAGTACACCGTAGGCATAGGTAAATATACCGTTGGCATAGCAGATGCCGTCGGCGTAGGCTACGCCGACGGTTTTACCGTCGATTTAGGTTTTCCAATTTTTTTTATTTTTTAATTTTTATTATTTTTTTTTTGAATTTGTTTTTGATCTTTTTTTAATTCTTTTTATTTGTATTTCGATATTTTCGACTTAGTCACATACTTAATTCCTTAATTGTACACTTAATTATTATAGGTCAAAGTACTTACCCTAGTCAAACTTACCAGTCGGTCACCCATCCTCCAGCCCGAGCACGCTTAACTTTTGAGTTCCTTCCAACCTAGCTTTTAAATGAGAAATTAGAACTAACTGATATTAGTACCCTATCAATCATATTAACCCCTCGGTTATAATGTTACACTTTTCATTGTTTAAATTTTAAAATTTTGTTTGAGTAAAGTAACAATGATTATATAATAGTATATTTTGAATAAATAATAATAAAATGAATTTTATTTATTTTTTCCTTTTTACATTTAATATGGAATAATTCATATCTTTAAATCCGTAAATCGAAAATTGACAAATAAAATATCTAAATCGATTAGAAAAATGAGAGGAATTCAAATATTTTATCCATATCATCTTTTGCATCAGAAAAACCTTTGGATATAAAAACATACTTAGGTATTTCAAAATTTTAAATAAGTTTCTGCCGATTTCGCTGGAAGTGGGTCTCGGTTTCGGGCTAGGGTTAGACATAATTAATTCAAGAAAAATCAAAAAAATAGAAAACCTTCACATGGCATCCTTTTATGTGACCTATCACCTGGAAAAAATTATAAACATGAGTTATGGAGGTTTTTATAAAAAAACTTCACAGAAATGAGCTTCGAGGTATAAAGATGTATGGTTTTTGACTGAAATAAGATAGGGTATGACATTTAACATAGCAAAAAATGTCGGAATGAGGCAATATTTGACACACTGGTGTATCTTGGTTGTAGAATAGTATTAACTAAGGGGTTTAGGGTTTTGTTAAATAAAAAACCCATTTTTCATTTTTTAGTGTCAAAACAGGCTTTTTTTGTAAAGCAACTACTAAAACGGCTCACCGAAAGAGAAACATACAAATAGATAGAAAATAGTAGACCATCTTATAAGTGCATTTAACCCTGGGTTTTGATATAAAAACATACTTAGGTGTTTCAAACATTTCAGATAAGTTCCTACTGATTTCGCTGAAAGTGGGTCTGATTTAAACTACGAGTGCAGCATAGTTTGGTCATGATTTTTTGAAAAAATCACTTTTAGATCCAAAATGTATACTTTCTTTAGAGATCTTCGACGGTTTTTGCTGGATCGAAGTTACGGTTAGTTTAGGTTTATCGTTAGGGTTTACGGTCTCGGTTTCGGGCTAGGGTTAGACATAACTAATTCAAAAAAAACAAATAAATGGAAAACCTTCACATGGCATCCTTTTATTTGACAGACCACCTGGAAAAAATTATAAACATGAGTTATGGAGGTTTTTATAAAAAAACCTTCACATAAATGAGCTTCGAGGTATAAAGATGATGGTTTTCGACTGAAATAAGTTAGGGTATGACATTTAACATAGCAAAAAATGTCGGAATAAGGCAATATTTGACACACTGGTGTATGTTGGTTATATAATAGTATTGACTAATGGGTTTAGGGTTTTCGTTGAATAAAAACCCATTTTTCATTTTTAGAGTGTCAAAACAGGCTTTTTTGTGAAGTAGCTACCAAAACGGCTCGTCGAAAAAGCAACATCCAAATAGATCGAAACTAGTAGACCATCTTATAAGTGCATTTAACCCTGGGTTTCGATATAAAAACATACTTAGGTCTTTCAAACATTTCAGATAAGTTCCTGCCGATTTCGCTGTAAGTGGGTGTGATTTGAACTACGAGTGCCGCATAGTTTGGTCATGATTTTTTGAAAAAATCACTTTTAGATCCACAATGTATACTTTCTTTAGAGATTTTTTGATGGTTTTTGCTGGATCGAAGTTACGGTTAGGTTTAGGTTTATCGTTAGGATTTATGGTCTCGGTTTCGGGCTAGGGTTAGACATAACTAATTAAAAAAATCAAAAAAAATGGAAAATCTTCACATGGCATCCTTTTATTTGACCTACCACCTGGAAAAAATTATAAACATGAGTTATGAAGGTTTTTATAAAAAAACATTTACAGAAATGAGCTACGAGATATAAAGATGTATGGTTTTCGGCTGAAATAAGCTAGGGTATGACATTTAACATAGCAAAAAATGTCGTAATGAGGCAATATTTGACACACTGGTGTATCTTGGTTGTATAATAGTATTGACTAGGGGGTTTAAGGTTTTCGTTGAATAAAAAACCCATTTTTCATTTTTAGTGGCAAAACAGGTTTTTTTTGTGAAGCAGATACCAAAACGGCTCACCGAAAGAGCAACATTCAAATAGATAGAAACTAGTAGACCACCTTATAAGTGCATTGTTTAAGTGCCAAAAATAATTTCCAAAATATTTTCACAAATATGATTTTTCATTTTTAAGTGCCAAATATGACTTTGTAAGTAAGCTAGTTCCAAAAATGTGTTATAAAAAGTCATATGCATGGTGAAAAATATTATATGGATGTCATATTTGGAATCCTATTATTTTTCTAATCGATTTAGACATTTTATTTGTTAAATTTCGATTTACGGATTTAAAGATATGAATTATTTCATATTAAATGATAAATAGAAAAAAAATCATATCTGTGCCGACGGCTTTGCCGTCGGCGTAGCCCTGTGAACCTATGCCGATGGCTTTGCCGTCGGCACAACCATCCTACGCCGACGGCAAAGGTGTGCCGACGGCCACCTCGACCGGCTGGCCCGCCAGGAAGCTACGCCGACAGCCCCGACAAATTGTCGTCGGCGTAGCAGGCGGCCGTCGGCACCTGGCGTCATTCCTGTAGTGACGTATCCATATCGCATACTCACTGACCGACCGACGACATACACACAGGACTACAAGAGGAGTTCCTTTCCCTCCCCCCCTTTTCTTTTCGAATGAACACGAAATGCGTCATTTGTAGGCCACATGTTGGCCAATCAGATCGTGTAGATGTAAATATTGGTCGATTGGTTGCATGCACTTGTTTGTGATCAGGCTGTGCAATTTTATTTTTTATTTTTGGGGAAACAGCCGGGCTCCACCATGCTTTGAGCTTTATTGATCAAATAATATTACATTATCAATTAACAAGAAAGTTATAAATAACGGCGTATCATCTATCGACACATGCGGGATTGAATCCGTCTCTCTAGATAACAAATCCACACAACATTATCCTCCATACTACAAAACAGGAACTTGACACCCAGCGCTGTAGACCGGAAGTTCCCCGATTGAAGAGTTTCAATAACCTCCAAACAATCAGACTGGATAATGATTTTTGATCATGCAATCTCATTAGCCAAGGCAATACCCCTACTCACAGCTTTAGTTTCCATAGTATAAGCAACATTTGAGTGTGATAGGTTGCAATAAACCTGCTGGTGTTATCTCTAATAACAGCCCTAATGCCTCCCGAAAATTTTTCCAAGTAAAACCTGCATCAACATTTATAAACACAAAACCTTCTCTAGGTTTAATCCATTTAGTCTTCCAAGTATCCGATTTCTTACTCAGAGCTCGAATATTATTATCAGTGATTATACGAATAGACATTGCAGCTATAGCAATAGATGTAGCCGCCTCATCATGGACCAATTGTCTTCGCATTCACCAGATATATTAACGATGCATCAAGGATCATTTATTTCATGTCTCCAGTTTGATTAATTGTTAGACCTTCCATAATAGCACTCCCAGCCGGGTCAACATGCAATGTTTCATCTATCCTTGCCTTCTGTTGAGTGTACGTGTTGTATTTAGGTTACACTTATGATTACTTGTATGTCAAGTCATCTTGTACTCCTATATAAGTGCTTTGCACCTGATCAATACAATCAAGTGTTGCAATCCCATTCTCTACATGGTATCAGCCTAACTTCGGTTCCCTCAACCCTAGCCGGCCGCCGCACCCCTCTTCCTCTCCTACCGCCGCCGTATCTCAACCCCTAAACCCTAGCCAACCGCCGCACCCCTTCCTCTCCTGCCATCGCCGCACGTACTCCTCCAACCGGCCGCCGCAACACCCACCTCCCCCTCCTCTCCTCTACTCTCCAGCCGGCCGCCGCCTCCTCTCAAAAACCCTAACCCTAAGTCGGTCGCCGCCCTCCAGCTCAACCGGCCGCCGCCATGTCGTCCTCTGTCTCCGACCGCACCAACCCGTTCGGCTCCTCCAGCTTTGAGTCTGCAGCCCCCAACCCCGCGCACATCTGTGACGTCCCCATCTCCGACCATGTTCCCATCAAGCTCTCTCACGCCTCCGCTAACTTCTACGCGTGGAAGACCTACTTCAAGCTCCTCTTCCGCGAGTACCATCTCTCCGACCACGTCGACGGCTCCGCGGACCTCCTCGCCCTGCGCCGTGACGCCGACTGGATGGTGATCGACGCCACCATCATCCGCTGGCTCTTCCTCACCGTCTGCCCGGACATCTTCCACACCGTCGTCCGTGACGGCGACGACGCCTACACGGTGTGGACCAAGATCACCGGCCTCTTCACCAACAACAAACTCCAGAAAAATTCGATCTTTACAGACTGTTCAGATTTTAACAGATTCTGGTTTTATTTTGCATTTGTCTCTTTACCATCGTCATATGTGATACTCTAGGGGTAGAGTGCCACATTGAGGCTTAGTAAACAGTAGCTAATGTCTAATGAAGCTGGTTTGCAATTTGTCATGAGTTTAACACATGTGCATTTTAATTTATGAGCACTAACCCTCTAATCAAATTATGAGAAGTTTTGTGTGAAGGTAGTTTTTAAGTTCCAAAGGAGAGGAATATGAAGAAATCGAGGATGGATCAAAGCTCAAGCTTGGGGATGCCCCAATGGCACCCCCTCTGAATATCAAGAACTATCAAGAGTCAAAGCTTGCGGATGCCCAAGGCATCCCCTCATCTTCATCGACTATCATAAGGTGGTCTTCGTTGACCTTCGTTTTTATCACTTTACATATTATGTGCTATGCTTGGAGCGTCTTTTTACTTTTAGTTTTGTTTGTTTGTTTGCTAGTCATATCTTTGTTGGATCCTAGTTTTATTTGTGTGGGAGAGAGACACGCTCCGCTTTTTCGTTTGAATACTCCTTTGCTTCGCTTATATCTTTTTGAGTATTCTTAGCTACTGTCTGTTTTCTAGTAAGCTCTCGCTTTTAGGTTTTATCTTGTTTAGAGTTGCTAGTTGTTAAGTTAAACTCTGTTCTTCTTCACTTATACTTGTTGGAGAGTTGTTGTTGAAAAATTGTTTGAATTGTCAATGCGACAAAATGTTGTTTGTGTGATGATAGAATAAAATGAAAAGCCTGCATAGTTTTATAGATCATGGTGTGGATACTTGATGCTTCTCAATTGTTTTGAGATGTTAAGTTGAATGCTTAAACTTGCTGGTTATTTGAGTGGAATTGATTAGTAAAGAAATATGGTTGAAAGCTTGAAATTGTGTGGTTTTTCACAGTTGTTAATTCATAGTGCTAATCTTTCCATCAAAAGAATTGTTTGGTCAACAAGGGAGACGGTGTAGAGTTTTTATGGTTATGACCGGTAAATGTCTTATGTTGTTTTGTTATTGGTTATTGATAGATGTTTGCTTCAAACCCTTTTTTGCTAAGCCTAAAAATCCGTACTGAGTGTATGGTTCACTCGTGCATCCAATCCCCAAAGCCAAACTTTCTTGCCAGCTGAGTCCACCATATCTACCTATGCATGGTATTTCCTACCATTCCAAGTATATTTGTCATGTGCTACCTTTAAAAATTCAAAATACTTCTTCTTTGTGCCTCTGTTTTTAAGCTCCTGAGGGAGCAGTAGAGAACTAGATATAACTTGTGACAAGCGAGGTCATTTCCCCCCTTTTCACCCAGTGTTGATGGATTGCGTCTTCACTTGAATCAACCCGAGAGCAGCTTAAACAAAAATATAAATATAACTCACAATTCTCCTCCGCGCAATGCAAATCTGAGAAATCAGCCCAAACATTGGACAGTGGTGAAACCAAGGAGAAAGAAGAGCGTACTCGCTCTTCTAAGAACCAGCTGCTCTCACAAGTCTAAAAACCTTGCTTGTCATGAGGGACTAGATAGTTTCTCTGTTTTGAAGTCGTTGACGAAAGCATGCATACGTCAAAATCATTTTACTTCTATTTTAAAAACCAAAAACCTCTAGCACATGACTAATCCCTGCTTCCCTCTGCGAAGGGCCTTTCTTTTACTTTTAATGTTGAGTCAGTTTTCCCTTTTTCCTTCTATCTCCACAAAATCAAACATCTAGCATTGACCTTGGGTATCGTTGAGCATATTACATTATCAAGATTAAACATGAATCTTTATATTGACTTTATCTATAAGATAAGCCGTTGGAAATTGAAGCTCTTTGCTAATGCTTACATCTTCCTTTGTGTTGATTCTCAAACACTTTTGTCATGGAATTATTATCCTTGTGAATTAGTCAAATATGTTGATCACATTGTTTTCATGTCTTTGACATACTATTTATGAAAGGTTTTGCTTGGATGATTCAACTTGTTTATTCATTGCTTTCTTGCTATCAATTATAGACAATTGTTTTGTATCTCTTCATTCACATCCTTTGATTTGCATCACTATCTTGATCAAGATTGTGTTGGTCGCATGTCTCATAAAAAATTATTTGTTATCACTTACCTACTCGAGGACGAGTAGGAGTTAAGCTTGGGGATGCTGATACATCTCAAACGTATCTATAATTTTTGAGTGATCCATGCTAGTTTTGTGTTATTGTCACATGTTTTTACTGTCATTTATATCATTTTTATGCATTTCGTCGGACTAACCTATTGACAATATGCCAAGTGCCAGTTCTCTGTTTCTGTTGTCTTTTTGTTTCATAAATTTACTTCTCGAAATATTCTCGGAATTGGACCAAAATTTACGGAGATTATTTTTACGCCAAGAAGAAGACGGAGTCCGAAGGGCAGCCTCGGAGGCGACCCACAGGGCGCAAGCGGCCTCCTGCCGCGGCCTAGGGGGACCCGCGGGTGGGACCCGCCCCTGCCCGTGGGCCACCTCCTTGGCCCCCTCTGACGCCTATAAAATCAGAAATAACCTAAAAACGTGAGTGGCGGCGATTTTTTTTCCAGAAACTCGACCCCGACGCGCCGTCACTGAAAACCCTAGTTCGGGGTCCAATCTGAAGCTGATCCCGGCACTCTGCCGGAGGGGAGATCGATCCCGGAGGGCTCTTCATCGTCATGCCTTCCTCCGGGATGATTTGTGAGTAGTCTCACCTTGGACTACGGGTCCATGGCAGTAGCTAGTTGGTAGTCTGTCTGTCTTGTGCCTCATGTCTTATGATCTTGTGAGCTGCCTAACATGATCAAGATCAATTATTGTAATGTTATGTGATGTGTTTGCTGGGATCCGATGGATTATAAAGTTATGTTCAGATTGTGCATGATTCTTATATGAGTAATTTATGTTCTTGCATGCTCTCCGATGTGCGTAGTTACTTTGGCCAAGTGATTGTGTCTATCTCCAAGAGAGGGTATTTATGCTAGATAGTGGGTTCATGCCCCCTTTTGTTCCTGGGCACGAGTGACAGAAACGTCTAAGGGCGAGGGTGTGCTGTTGCTACTAAGGGTAAAACAACGGTGTTAATGTCTATTTTGATATTAGTATTGCTTACTTCATGCACTTTACTTAATGCAATTGTCTGTTGCTTGCAACTTAATACCGTTGGGTGACAGGCTGGATAGCGATCCCACGATGGACTTTTTAGACAAAGGCGCAGTTGGACTTAATGGTCTTTGTTCCTTGTCGTGATGCTCCATAAATATTATCATGTCCTTTTTGTCATAACTAAATTGGGTTTGTGTCATGATCTTGTCAATTGCCTAGCTGTAATTCGTTCACCCATCACATGCATATTTTATTTACTTGAGAGACTCCACTAGTGAACCCACGGCCCCCTTTCTATCTTTTTACATTGTTTACAACCTCATTTACTTGCTTTTAATCATCATTACTCCTCTGGTCACTTTTCATATTTTATCTATTTCATCATACAATTAACCGCTTTGTTTTCTGCGAGACCGGAAAGATTGACAACCTTTCTGCCGTTGGGGGCAAAGTATTTTGGTTGAGTGTGTGCAGGTCCACGTCTGTTGAAGGTCAAGCGCCAGAGATCTTCAACATTCACCTCGTTGTTGATTTCAAAGTCCTACTGGTTCGATAAACCTCGGTTCGTTAAACGAGGGAAAACTGCTACTACCTACAATTCCGCCTTCGCTTGGGGCACCACCCAACTTATCAATATCTACCATCAATCACGAAGATGGTGATGGAGATGGTGCTAGTCTTGACGGTGGTGTTGATGGAGACTCCGAAGGGGGGATGGAGGAGCCTTCCGGAGGTGATTCCGGCGGTGTTTCCCCCTTCGATCTTCTCCGGTGGTAGCCTTCTGTATCCTTGGTTTTGTGTTTCTCCGCCGCCTCCTCGAGAAAGCCGTTGGGGGACTATTTTCATAGTCGGTTTTAGGTCAAGACGAAGCCACGGAGACGAAAACGGACGGCATCGGAGCCACGAGGCCCAAGATGGGGGGTCCCACGCGGCCAAGGAATCTGGCCGCGTGGGCCCACCTCTTTTGGCCCTCGGGTCTCTGTTTGTTCAATTCCTTCGCTCCTACGCTTCGTTCCTTCCAAAAAATGATCCCTGCAAAATATTAGGTCATTTGGACGTCGTTTGGGTCCCTGAAACATCAAAATATAGAAAATAGGGTTTTCTGCCAGTGCAGGGTTAATTCCAGAAAAATAGGAAAACTATGAAATCTTCCCAAAATCCTTATAAAACAATGATATAACCCTTATATGATGCAAATATGATTGAAATATGAGTATTATAATGCAAAGTTCATGTATGCATTTTACATGCATCAGTTGGGGACACAAGAGACTTCTTGTATCTTAATTGCAGGATTGCTTGAGAGAGGATATGTTCAACCTCTTCCTCCCGTGGATTCGATAAACCTTGGGTTACTCACTTAAGGGAAATTTGCCGCTGTCCTACAAAACCTCTGCGTTTGGAGGCCCAACAAGTCTACAAGAATAGAAGCGTGTAGTAGACATCATGGAATTGATCAAAGACTATGATCTCGGCATCCATTACCACCCCGGAAAGTCTAACGTTGTAGCCGATGCCCTTAGCTGCAAACCATGTACCCTAAATTCCTTAATCCAAGCGGAGCAACCAACCTTGTTCAAAGAGCTCGAGAACTTCGGACTTGAACTCATTAGCCATGGTTTCTTAGCCAACCTTGAGTTAAAGCCAACCCTCATCGATCAGATCAAGTCAGCCCAGAGGGGACATGAGAGTATAGATGGAATCAAGAGAAAGATCTCTCTCAAGAGGGCACCCGGTTTTTCCGAAGATGCCGAAGGAGTTCTTTGGTACAATAGCCGCCTCTGTGTGCCTAATGTCAAGGAGCTTAAGGACCAAATCCTAAAAGAAGCCCACGATACCCTCTACTCCGTTCACCCTGGAGGAACAAAGATGTACCAAGACCTCCGTGAGAAATTTTGGTGGCATGGGATGAAGCGAGAAATTGGATCTTTCGTAGCCAAGTGTGACGTGTGCCAGCGGGTTAAAGCTGAGCATCAGCGACCCGCCGGATTGCTTCAACCATTGAAAGTTCCTGAGTGGAAATGGGATGAAATCGATATGGATTTTATTGCCGGACTTCCAAGGTCCAACCATGGGCATGATTCCATTTGGGTCGTCGTCGACCGATTGACCAAAGTTGCCCATTTTATTCCCATCAAGACCACCCACACTGGAAAACAATTGGCAGACCTATACCTCTCCAGAATTGTAAGTCTGCATGGTGTACCCAAAAGGATCGTGTCCGATCAAGGCACTCAGTTCACATCCAAGTTTTGTAAGCGACTCCATGAAGCCCTTGGAACCCACCTATCTTTTAGCACGGCTTACCATCCGCAGACCGGAGGACAGACCGAGCGTGTTAACCAGATTTTGGAAGACATGCTTCGTGCATGTGTCCTATCCTACAGACCCAAGTGGGAGGAATGTCTACCGTTTGCAGAGTTTTCGTACAACAATAGCTACCAATCTAGCCTGCAAATGGCCCCCTTTGAAGCTCTTTACGGCAAGAAGTGCCGTACTCCACTGAACTGGTCCGAGACCGGAGAAGGAAAGTTGTTTGGACCGGATATCCTTCGTGAAGCTGAAGAGCAAGTCCAGCTTATCCGTGAGCGACTCAAGACCGCCCAATCCCGCCAGAAAAGCTACGCCGACCCCAAGCGTCGTGAGGTTACTTTCAACATCGGAGATTTTGTCTATCTCCGAGTAACCCCACTCAAGGGAATGCAGGGTTTCCACGTCAAGGGGAAATTAGCACCAAGGTATATCGGACCTTTCAAGGTCATTGCCCGTCGTGGAGAAGTATCCTATCAGTTGGAATTGCCTTCTGAGCTGTCAGAAGTGCATGATGTCTTCCATGTCTCCCAAATCCGAAAATGTCTTGAAGTCCCCGACAAGCCCGACGTGTTCCAGAATATTGACCATCTCACCATTGACCTAAACCATGACCTAACCTATCACGAGAGGCTTGTCAAGATTCTCGGCGAAGACATTCGTCTTACCAGGAGACGCAAGATCAAGTTATACAAGGTCCAGTGGAGTAATCACTCTGAAGATGAAGCCACTTGGGAACGTGAAGATTATCTTAAGTGTGAGTTTCCCGGTCTCTTCAATTCCTAAGCCTAGCAAATCTCGAGGACAAGATTTATTTTAAGGGGGGAAGGTCTGTCACATCCCAATATTTTGTAACTAGAGAAAACCCCTTTATGAGGAGTCAAAATTTAGAACCAACAAAAACTTTTCTATTATTTCATGTGATGCCTATTTAGTCTTCTATTATTTCATGTGATGCCTGTTTGCTATTTTGATCTGCTTGCACATAAGTTTTCAAATTTGACATTCAGTACACATAAATGATTACACATAAGTTTTCACATCAAATTATTACAACAACAAATTGTCAACAAATTTTCAAAGATCATTCCCACTAATTCTTGGGCCTCTTCTTACCACTTAGTTTCTTTTCCTTCCTCCTGCTCGATATCTTGTCCTTGTCAACTTCTGCAGCACATAACTTGTTGATGCTTTTGGTCTTTTTTCCACGACCAGTTGGCTTCCCCACTGCACGGCCAAGAACTTCCTTCACCTGCTGCACCTCCTCAACATCAGGATCTTGTTCAGTTTGCACAACAACAGCTAGATCATGTTCAGTTTGCACATCAACAGTAGATCAGGTTCAGTTTGCACAACAAGCTCAATAGGTGGCACTGGTTCTGTTTGCACATCATGCTCAATAGGTGGCACATCCAAAACTGGTTCAGTTAAGAAAAGAACATCCAAAACTGGTTCAGATTGCACTGGAGCATCTATCACAGGTGGAACTGGTTTGGTTAAGAAAAGATCATCCAAAACATCCAAACCAAGGTTTATATCTGCTCTCTTCTTTCTACAGCCATTGAGCCTTGCCTTTTTCATTGTCCAGCCATTTTCAACAACAAGAGGTGGGGCCTTTTCTGCACGCTTCCTCCTGGAAAATAAAGCATATAAATTGGTTAGATATTGAAATAAACAGCTGAAACAAAAAAAAACATATAAATTGGGACATTAACATACTTTGGTTGTACAGGAGTGTAACGGCATTTGGGGGAACCAATTCTATGCCCAAGTTCCTCACACAACTTGCATCTGTTCTTGTTACCCTTTTGAGCCCTTTTTGGCTTTCCATCATCTTTATTCTTTTTATCCTTTTCCCCTTCTTACTACTACCTCGTTTCTCAAACCAAGCTTTATATCTGCTCTGTTTGGGCCTCCCAGCCTTTCTTCTAGTGAGGGGAGGACACAAGGTAAATTCAATTTCCCCCTCAGGCCACTGAGATTGGTCAGTCAGTGCTGGGATTGGAGTTGCATATGCAGCTTTGAATCTTGCAACAGAGTAATAGTCATGCAAAACAGAGTGCATATTTAACCTTGGTTTAGATGCCAAAAAAAAGGATGGCATGAACACATGGTTTTCCAGTGTGTTGCCACTCTTCGCAAGTGCATTCATGCCTCTCCATGTCTACAACACCACAAAGAGGATTTCACAACAGATAGATGTGAAAGCTTTCTACTCCTGTTGACCACCTGTTGTACCACAGATGGAAGCTTGTCCCCTTCCAAAACATCAGCAAGTCTTCTTCTCAATTCCCACATGCGCATGATCGTGATCCTTATTTGGTCCACCATGTCATGCACAGGCAAGTCTTTCAAATCTTTCACTTTGTTGTTGAAACTTTCTGCCAAGTTGTTGTTGATATGATCACACTTAATAGCAGTATTAAAACCTGACCATAATAGAGAATGGTAGGTGTTCAACCAAGTAGCAAACTCATTATCACCACATGCTGCCATGATCTTACCAAGGTGATGTTCATGTGTCTGTTTGGTGTAACCTCTTGCTGCAGGCCACATGCGCCCAAATGCATCTCCTCTGAATTTTTTTATCAGATTCATCCACATATGTCCAAAGCACTCCCTCATCTCAGAATGGGGGAAAATATTTTTCACAGCATTTTCCAGCCCTTTACATGCATCTGTGTGAATGGCCAAAGGTGATACTGGCCTTATGCACCTTTTCAGTTGCATCATGAACCATGTCCATGATGCCTCTGTCTCTGATTGAAACATTCCAATTGCCAAAGGGAACATCCAGTTGTGTCCATCTAGAGCATTACATGCAGCCAACTGACCATTCCACTTTCCAGTCAAAAAAGATGAGTCTATGCTCAAATATGGACGGCACCCCGCTTTGAATCCATCTATGCAAGGCTTCAAACACATAAAAAATTTGCTGAAATAAACTTTGCCATCTCCTGTTACCTCTGTATCTATCTCCACCACACTTCCAGGACACCTTTTCAACACCTCTTCTTTGAAACTATACAACATCCTAAAAGTATTAGCCCAGTCATCATACAATGATTTCATTGCCATTTGTTTTGCCTTCCACACTGTGGTATACTGCAGCTGGATGGGGTACAGCTTCTCCAAGTCAACTTTAAGCCTCTTTGCAGTAGTGTTTGGAGTCTTGGCTAAAATAGGAGTAATCTTCTCTGTAACCCAAAGCTGTGATGTCATCTTTGAAATTCTCTGTGAAGTGGTCATACATGTATGCTGGTTTGGTATTTGATTTACCCTTACTGTACTTCCATCAGGTTGTACTCTGGCAGATATGTACCATTTGCAAGGATTAGCACCACCATCAAAACCTTTGCAGCGAGCATAAAATTTCTTCCGATCAGTCCACATTGTCTTCCCCACTTCAATAACTGGGTTCTCTTTGTCATACACACAGACCAACTCATTATCATATTCATCATCCACATCATCCGCAACCTCTCTCATCAGCTGTTGTTGATCCACATTTTCAGGTACTGAGTTTCTGGGGCCCGAGTTTCTGTTACGATCAGCAGGCAAAGAACTGTCATCCTGCTCTTGATCTCTTTCATCAACTGGAATGCCAAACATTTTGGCCATAGCAATGTCAGATATTGGTTCAATGACCAAATCTGTACTTTCATTCAACTCAACTATATTCCAATCAACAACAACCTTTAAAGCCCTTGTTCCTTCACCTAGCAATGTCGGCTCGGTAACTATTGGCACAATTTGATTTTGTGCAACCCACTCATTTTCTGACATCTCTGCAGCCATCTTTGATGCCACATAACCAACTTTGGAATCACGGTTCAAATCAACTAGCTCAGCATAAAAATTTACTTGTTTGCTTTCCCAACCTTCTTGTCGATCAATTTCATCAACCATCTGCTCTCCATCCTCAATCCTAGTATATACTTGCTTCCAATCATCGAACCGCTGCACTGATACCTCCTGATTTGGACCCCAAACAACCTTCTCCCCAATTCTTTGCACCAAATTCTGCACGGCCTTCTCCTCCATGCTCTGTAAATCCTGTGGATCCATTTCTGAACAATCGACATCCAAACGCACTGTTGTATCTCTCTCAATGTCTCGGACGCTACCATCAGCTAGCCTTGCCTTACAAGGAAAAAATTGTACTGTAATTGTGAACGTACTGACTCCTCCCCTGTTTCAGTCAATGGCGGGCAGAGGCAGGTGAGCGAGCTGTGCACGGGACGGCCCGATAGCCAAATCGATTTCAAAATCAGCTAGATGAGGGTGCGCATTACCGATTTGAAGCACTGCCGTCTCCTCCCTCCATCTGAATCAGCCCAACCGCACCTCTCCGGGCGCCCCACCTCTCCACCTAGATGTCTGGCGTGAGGCCGGGCCACAGATCCATGAAATTGGAGCGAAGGAGACTAGGGTTGCGAAAGAACTCACCCGTGATAGCTCCGCCGCCGTCGAGAAAGGCGCTCCGCCGCCGCTGAGAAGAAATCGCGGACGCTGCCGGAGAAGAGGGCACAGGGGGCGGCGGCGCTCGAGTCGAGCACGGTCGAGCTCAACTCTGTTGACTCGGTTGATTGACTAGAGGACGTGGCACTAATTGGACCCCACCTGTCAATGCACATAATCCCGCTGTCCTAATCTAATCTCGCCCTACATTAAGTGCCAGACACAGGTGTTAACCGTTTGTAGTGCCTGGGCTATTTCCGCACTCACAGGCGTCGCACATAGGCTATTCCAGCCAACGACATCGCTCTGTGGACAATTTCACTCAACTGTGCTGCATGGGAGCTATTTGCCCCCTCCAATTAGTAAGTATAAGAAAGATGTCCAAACAAAATTGAAATAAAAACAGATCTACCCCTACGCCGAGGCAACACTCGATATATAAATGCTCCAAATGCTAACATATTTGCATGATAGCAACACTCGGCATACAGCGACATCCGACATACATATGTCGACTGTTGCAGTTGGCATGGCTCCGGGTATATGCCAAGTGCAACAATCGGTATATCCCTACCACGTGGCTTCCTACGAACTGCACTTAGTCAAACATCATTGTTTGCTGAAAACTAAGTACTTCCTCCATCCTGGAAAGAATGTCACTGATTTGTCTAAATTTAGATGTATCTAGACACGACTTACTATCTAGATACATCCAAATTTAGACAGATTTATGACATTCTTTTTAGAACGGAGGGAGTACTAGTTTTCCAAGTGCATCTGGCATCCGACAAACCTGCCGGAGCCGTCAAATGGCCGTTATTGCAGAGTGTTTGTCGACGAGTTTGAAAACGAATACTTAACATATACTCCCTCCGTTCCATAATGTAAGCCTTTTTAGCATTTCTCTTTCCATCCATATCTAGACATGTTTTAGTGCAAGATTCATTTGAACCTTACATTAAAACATGTCTAGATACGGATGGAAAGAGAAATGCTAAAAAAGCTTACATTATGGAACGGAGGTAGTAGGTATTTGTCGAGTGCCACATGTTAGACACTCTCGACAAATAGCTTGATGCTGATCAACCTTGTGACGAAAGCTAAATGTCAAGTGCCACAGTCGGCATATAGGTGCTAAATATTCTCTTGCCTCTCATGTACTTATGTGATACACACTCTGAAAATTACTTATCACTCCATATATACCTAAAAAGGGCAAAAGCAACATCACGCCTGAACGGAAGCGTTCGTCGCCAGAGGCTAACGGCCGGGGGCCGGATTCGCGTGCTTATATTTTTTTAATGAAAAATCACAGGCATGGGTTCTATGTATGGTATGTAATAAATGAGATTGATTTACACAATAAATTTCTTTGAAGAACATGCACGGCATTCGTGTATATATTGCCCTCCTCCGTTTCATCTTTCTACAGGGTCTCAAGACAAACATAACAAAACCTAAAAGTCATCTCTGTGATTAGAGCTCATGGCAAAACCGGCACAGATATCCGTCGCCCTTATGATCATTCCCTTTCTCTTCATTTGCCTGCATGTCCAAGGTATGCATGAATATCCCGCCAACTTGACTATACATAGTATTTTGCTTGCAAGATCGATCACCTTTTACTTAAAGAGTTGATTTTTATTTAAAGATATGCTCCTGTCTAAGGCGTACATAAAATTCGTCATCTTAATTTTTCATGTGAATTCTTTTCCATGCTACCAAATTTGATTTCTCACACCATGTAACAAATTACTTGTCCTTTTTTTTGACAAATTCATTGTCCTTGATTATTCTATTGCACACAGTGATACATGTTTGCCTTGTACGTGTATAGGATCAACGGGAGCCGACATCACAAGAGACATCCCGGTACCATCCAGGACGAGGATTTTACAGACGCGTTATTCGCCCCAGACAACTGAATCGAAGCAGTGCGACCTGTGCCACTGCTGTCCAGAGAACAATGACACGAGTTGTCACGTTGCGACGTGCTGCTATAGGACTACATGCAACGATCCAGCCCAGCCACCTGGTACGTGTACAAGCGAGAGGCTCTACTGCGGCTGTGATGAAAAAACATGCAAATAATCAACGCCGTCGTATCATGAAAAATAAATGCCCATAGAGTATGATAAATTCAGAGAATTATCGGCTTTCATACCATATCATCTCTGTATCCAGGAAAAGGGGAAATAAAGGTGATATATAATGTTCATTTCTCGATTGATCCTCCCTTGTTAATTAGTGTGTTTTAGGGAAAATAATCTCATGAGACCAAGTTCTTGTCATATGAAATAGATTAGCCCATAGGGTATGATAACTTGAGGGGTCATACTAGTACAGATCGTACAATTTAAACCCCCAAATCACATACGGACGGGTCTCTCCATGTATGTTATTCCCTACCGTTTATCATAAAAACTGAAAACCATGTGTAATGGTAAAACCCGTGTTCTCATGTTATTTTTTCGTGTGCGAGATATCGAAATATCGCACTCGATTTGGAGAAGTGAATCGTGTGCATAGTGTTCACACATCACAAACGATTGTTTCAGATAACTTTTGTTGTCAACTATCCCTCGACGCATACATATGTAATCCAACCGTGTTTCTATTTTTTGATACAGTTTTAATTTTCCATATTGATTGTATGAGATTGGACGAAAATTCTTAAACCGTAACTTTAATCGACACGTGTTTTCTTTGCAACATGCATTAATAGAACAATTATTTTGTTTTAGGTAACTTGTGTTGTCAACTATCCCTCGACGCATGCATAATCCAACCATGTTTCTATTTTTTTATACAGTATAAATTTTCCATATTGATTGTATGAGATTCTATGAAACTTCTTAAACGGTAATTTTAATCGACATGTGTTTGTTTTTTTGCAAAATGCAATAATAGAACAATTACTTTTTAGCGTTTTATCTTCTTGACCCCTTTTCGCGCCTTTTTGTCGCCTTCCCGCCTCTCTACCCTCGTCTATAAACTTTCTACTCAGCTAGCTGTCGCAATGCATCGCTATAATTACCAAATTCCCGACAAGATGCCTCGCTATAATTATACAATAATAATTTTGGAAGATGTATGCATATGATTTGTGATATAAAACCGTTTGCGAAACCATTCGGTCTAACTTCACTCGACAACCCCCTCCCCTATTTTAGGACCACACATGCTCACCGGATCACAAAGGGACAAAGCAACATCTACCACAGTAGATTGTGGATGATGTCATTCTCACGTCTTATCATGGATGAGGTGCCGTGGATAACTCCGGTTACGCCATCTCGTCCTCGCCCACCCATGTGGTGACGTTGTCGTCATACTTTGGGGTCGAAGGCCGGACGTGATGTGCATCCTGCTCGTCCTTGTCTATTATGGAAGGTATACATGGTTGTGCATGCATGTCTAGTTTATATGGCGGATCTACTTAGTTAGAACGGTTAGCAAGGCCAGATCTACATACGTATATGTTTGGTCTTAATATTCATGATCTCGTGTGTTAGACTATGTTAACAGGTATTACATCCAATACTGTGAGTACGGTCATTTTGTGGGAAAGAGCATCCGCGACCACATTGTCTTTCCTTTTCTTGTATTTCACAACATATGGGAAAAAACTCAATAAATTCAAACCACTCGGCATGTATATTGTTCAACTGAGTTCAGTTTTCAAATATATCAGTTCTTGATCAGAATGGATAACAAATTCTTTTGGCCAAAGGTAGTGTTGCCAAAATTCCTAAACACGGACTAAGACATATAATCCCTTGTCGTAAATTGGATAGTTTAAGTGTGCACCAACCTTCTCAATATAATAGGCGATGGGGGACATGGATATGGCCACCGGGTCCCACCTGTTGGGCACCCGGTGCGGCCTACGCTGAAGAACCTATATGGTGGCCTATTAAAAGTAAGCCCAGGCCCGTTCAAGATGCAGTACAAGTAATTATCTTGATAGGCAAGTTAGTTTTAGGGTTTTCACCCTCAATCTGTAACCTACCCGGATACGGACACCCGAGACCCATCCTACTATATAAAGGCTGGGAGGAGTCGCCGGGTAGGACTTACGCTTTCCAGATCGCATCACCACCACCATAGCCATTGCGGCGAGATTGTAATCCTGAGATCAATAAAAACACCAGCAGGAAGTAAGGTTTTTACCCTACCGGGGACCCGAACTCTGACGAAACCTTGTTCTTCTTGTTAACTGCCGGTGTCACCGACACCATGATGTTCTCCAAAAAACCCAAGTCCCTTACGAAGGGGCACTGCCGAGATAATCCCTCGACCGTTTCGCCGTCAGTGGGAACCCTCGGCGTAGGAATCACGAAACCTGTGGTCCCAAGTTCGACGGTCTACGATTCGCCGCACACAGGAGATCCAATCTACTTCGGCTCTCTCTGCTTCACCCCGCACGCGCTGACGGCGCATCCGATCTTTGGTGCTCTCCTAGAGGGCGTCGACCTGACGTTCAGGATCATGCGATTCCGCGCCGATCGCTTCAGCATCCTCCGCCTACCCTACGCAATCTGTCCGTCCGATGACGGACTCGGCTTCATCACCGGACTCGGCGGCCGAATCCTCCTCGTCCGACTCCTTCGACGGCCTCCTAGAGACGACGGAGTCGGAGTCCGCATCAATCTATCTCGACGACGACCTCTAACCCAAAGACGCAATCTGTCACGTCAAGCGCGACGTTGGCGACTACGTCCAAGGCGAAAGTTTCTACAGCAACTCATGTCTGACCACCCCGACCCGCCCCGTTCACGTCTACATGGCTAATGCGGGCGAGAGGACTAGCGACTCGCAAAACTCCCCTAGGAGACGCGAGACTATCACGATCAGTGAGTCCGCGTTGGCCAGGATACAAGCGGCTGTGAACGAGGGAACCCCGCTTGGATCCGACGCAACAAGGGGAAGAGCTGATGGCTTACCAAAGACTCCTCTATGAGCAAGTCCAGCGACTTCGGAGGAGAATCGAGGAGCTCGACACACAACAACATCGCGCCGATGCATCAAGCGAGCGGCGAGCCCAACTACCGCTAGCACAAAAAAGGCTAGCCGTGGCGCACCATAGTGGCCTAGCCGTGGCGCAGCCCCCTGCGCCACGGATTGCCACGCCACAGGTAAAATTTACCCGTGGCGCAGGCAACATGGTGCGCCACGGGTATATTACATTAGCCGTGGCGCACAGGACATGGTGCGCCACGAGTAGTTAGCCGTGGCGCAGGCACGGTTGTGCGCCATGGGTAATGAAGCATACCCGTGCCGCACTGCCCCAACGTCCGCCATGGGTAGGGTGCGCCACGGCTAGTCTATCAGATGCGCCACGGCTAACATTTTTTGTATTTTTTATATATTGTGTATTTATGCAGATGCTAATACAGGTATATATATATATTCTATAATACATTTTGCAAAACAATATACAAAATACATAGATCACATGCATTATAACTGAAAATAGATATAAGTCGACAAAATTCTATACATCACATGAATCTTCATCGGAATCGAGTAGCAAGTTCGATCATCACATTACAAACTAAAGAATGTTTAATTACAACACGAATTTCATCGATTGTTTGAACATAAGCTAGACAGCTAGACAACATAATGAAGATAAGCTAGGCATCGACGGTCTTCGGGGCCGGGAAGGGGCGGACGCCGTCTTTTGTCGTGAACAACCGGATGTCGCCATGTGCTTTTAAGCACCGTTCCACCTCTGCATTATCGAGTGGAGCGCCGTCATAGTAGAACATGCCTCCAACAGTGCAGACATCGTGTACTATGATCCGCGCAAACATCTCCTAAATGCGATAAAATTCTTGTCAGAGATCATGATCTTGGATCGTCGCCAAGTGTTCGGCCCAGCGTTGGAGTTGATCTGGCAACTTGAGTTGCTCTTCATCCCATACGAAGGCACGGATCTGATGGATGTCGTAGTAGGCATCCCTCTCACTGTTCTTTGGTTGTGTGACGCATGAGAAGTTGATAATATGGTGGAATGTTGGCACACCTCCTCTTCGCTTTCTCTTCCTTTTGAAGACGCCTCCCCTCATACTGAAGCCAACTAGAGCATTATCCATAGACTTCTTGAGTTTGGTGTAGTCTTTCGGCTTGTCCTCCCTACCAGAGTCCAAATATGTGGCTAGGGAATATTGCGGGCAAAGAACGAGCAGGATGCAGTACTTGTCTCTGGGCAAAACAATTTAGACAGAGTGTTAGAAAAATAATGATAGAAATCTAATGAAGCATCTTCATTATGGCGTAGCGAATGACTACTTACTCCGGATAGTAAGGCAAGAGATTGTAATCCTTCCACTTATTCTCCAGCATGATTTATTCGAGGTGTTTCGACATAAATTGCCAGCCATCATGGCTTCTGAAGTTGGTCTCGATCATGTAGTAGGGGTCCGCTATCGTGACGCCTGATACATGTCAAACGTATCTATAATTTTTGAGTGATCCATGCTAATTTTGTGATGTTGTCACATGTTTTTATTATCATATCACATCATTTTTTATGCATTTTATTGGACTAACCTATTGACAAGATGCCCAGTGCCAGTTCCCTATTTTTGCTATTTTTGTATTTCAGAAAATCACTTCTGGAAATATTCTCGGAATTGGACGAAAATTTACAGGGAATTTTTATGCGAAGAAATACACCACAATGTCGAAGGGCAACCTGGGGGGCCACCCAGGGGCCAGGGACGGCCTCCTATCGCGGCCCCACCTGGAGGCGCGGGTGGAACCCACCCCTGCCCCCTGGGCGCCTCCTCAGCCCCCTCCGACGCCTATAAAATCCCTTTTATCCTAAAAACGTCGGGGCGGCCATTATTTTCCATAGAAGACATCCCGACACGCCGTCACCTCAAAAACCCTAGTTCGAGGGTCAATTTGAAGCAAATCCCGGCACCCTGACGGAGGGGAGATCGATCCCGGAGGGCTCTTCATCGCCATGCCTTCCTCCGGGATGATTTGTGAGTAGTCTCACCTTGGACCTTGGGTCCATGGCATTAGCTAGATGGTAGTCTCTCTCTTGTGCTTCATATTTATGATCTTGTGAGCTGCCTAACATGATCAAGATCGACTATTGTAATACTATGTGATGTGTTTGCTGGGATCCGATGGATTATGAAGTTATGATCAGATTGTGCATGATTCTTATATATTGATTTATGTTCTTGCATGCTCTCCGATGTGCGTAGTTACTTTGGCCAAGTGATTGTGTGTATCTCCAAGAGAGAGTATTTATGCTAGATAGTGGGTTCATGCCCCCTCTTGTTCCTAAGCACGAGTGACAAAAACGTCTAAGGGCGAGGGTGTGCTGTTGCTACTAAGGATAAAACATTGGTGTTAAAGTCTATTTTGATATTTAATATTGCTTACTTAATGCACTTTATTTAATGCAAATGTCTGTTGCTTGCAAGTAAATACCGATGGGTGACAGGCTGGATAGCGATCCCACGGTGGACTTTTTAGACAAAGATGCAGTTGGACTCAACGGTATTTGTTCATTGTCGTCATTCCTACATAAATATTATCTTGTTCACTTTGTCATAGCTAAATTAAGTTTGTGTTATAATCTTGTCAATTGCCCAGCTGTAATTTGTTTACCCATCATATGATCGTTCTGTTTACTTGAGAGACTCCACTAGTGAACCCATGGTCCCCGGTCCATCTTTTTACATTAATTATAACCTTTATTCATCACTTTTCATCATCATTACTCTACTGGTCACTTTTCATATTTTATCTATTTCACTATACAATTAACCGCTTTGTTTTCCGCGAGACTGGAAAGATTGACAACCTTTCCGCCGTTGGGGGCAAAGTATTTGGTTGAGTGTGTGCAGGTCCACGTCTGTTGAAGATTAAGCGCCACGGATCTTGAACATTCACTTTGTTGTTGATTTCAAGGTCCTACTAGTTCGATAAACCTCGGTTCGTAATCGAGGGAAAACTGCTACTAACTGTAACTCCGCCTTCGCTTAGGGCACCACCCAACTCTTTTCAAGCAGTTTTCTGGCGCCGTTGCCGGGGATCTTGGAGCTACAGCAAGGGGAGTCTCACACTCTTAATCACTTTACTTTTTTTTGTCTTGCTTGTTTTATTTCTCGTTAGCTTATTTTTCTTGTTGCAAAATTTTAAAACGCAAGAAAATTAGTGTAGTCTTTATTCCTGTCTTGTTATTTTATCTTATCATTATGTCTAGTTCTTTTCCTCCTATTGAGGTACCTGAGTCCGAAGTACTCACCTTCAAACAAAGAGGTGGGGAGAGTCTGAAAGATGCTTGGTATAGGATTAATAATGCTCGTCATAGATCCACCAAAAAGCCTTTGGCTACTGTTCTCCTTAGAAATTTTTATGTTGGCATTACAAGTTGGTATAGGTATGTCCTAGACACTATCACAGGTGGAAACTTCCTAGGAATTAACGCTTTGGAAGCTTTTAATGTTATAGAAGGTCTTGTGGGTATTCCACCAACTAATGAGGGTAAAATTGAAATCACTTTAGAACATGTTATGCAAAGGTTAGAAGTTATAGAAGATAATGTACCAAGTGTGGACATGATAAGGGAAATATATAAAGGAATTCTTGATGGTATTAACAAGCTTGATTGGTGTCTAAAAGATATTGCTAAGAGCATTAAGTCCCTTGAACCTGCAAAAGCTAGTAATCCAACTACAAGAATTGATAAATTGGAGGAAGTAATTGATACCTTAGGAACCACTTTTTCCTCACTCAAATCTAAAAAGAAAGTGGTTTCGGCTTCTAAAATGCCTAAATTCATATTTGTGCCAAGGAATACTACTAAAGTTGACACATCATCTGCAGGAAAAGAGGAGTTGAGGATGGTAAAGGAAGCTCCAATTTTCAAGGATTCAAGGGGAGGATCCCCAGTGGGTAAAACTATTCTTACCCCACCAATTGTTGCTACTAATAGTATTGCTGGAGGTCCTTTTCCAAGTTCCACAATTCATGAATTTGATAAGGATGATAATGCCCTCGATTTTGAAAAAACTTGATATTTGGCATTGCGCCTAGCTAAAAGGCGTTAAAGAAAAGCGCTTGTTGGGAGGCAACCCATCTTTTACTTTCAGTTTGATTTTTATTTTTCTTGAGTCATGAAGTTGTTGCCTCTGTAGCAACTTCATTGTATCTTTTTCTTTTGGTTTTTTGTGCCAAGTTTAGCCTCTAATGGATTGAAAGTGCGAGGTGTTGTTTTGCTGTCTAGAAACAGAATTCGGTTCTTCACTGTTCGGAATTCTAAAAATCCTATGAATTTTATATTTTTCTGAAATTTGTAGACAGCAAGCCTGATACTTTTATCTATCTTTCGTTAGTTTTGACTTTTCTGATTTGAGCTACAGAAGTGCCTCGAAAATTTTGATCTTTACAGACTGTTCAGATTTTGACAGATTCTGCTTTTATTTTGCATTCGTCTCTTTACCATCGTCATATGTGATACTCTATGGGTAGAGTGCCACATTGAGGCTTAGTAAACTATATCTAATGCCTAATAAAGTTGTTTGCAATTTGTCATGAGTTGAACACATATGCATTTTTTTATTTATGAGTACTAACCCTCTAATCAGTTTATGAGAAGTTTTGTGTGAAGTGAATTTTTAAGTTCCGAAGGAGAGGATAATGAAGAAATTGAGGACGGATCAGAGCTCAAGCTAGGGGATGCCCCCATGGCCTCCCCTCTGAATTTCAAGAAACATCAAGCGTCAAAGCTTGGGGATGCCATCAAGCGTCAAAGCTTGGGGATGCCCAAGGCATCCCCTCTTCTTCATCGACTATCATGAGGTCGTCTTCGTTGAACTAAGTTTTTATCACTTTACATATTATGTGCTATGCTTGGAGCGTCTTTTTACTTTCAGTTCTGTTTGTTATTTTGCTGTTCATATGCTTGTTGGATTCTTGATTTATTTGTGTGGGAGAGAGACACGCTCCGCTTTTTCATTTGAATACTCCTGTGCTTCGCTTATATCTTGTTGAGTATTCTTAGCTACTGTTTGTTTGCTAGTAAGCTCTCGCTTTTAGCTTTTATCTTATTTAGAGCTGCTAGTAGTTGTTATTAAACTCTCTTTTTCTTCACTTATATTTGTTAGAGAGTTGTTTTGGTTGCTTGGTTGATGTGTTAGAAAGGTAAAATGCTATGCATGTGGTAGTTGTATGAAGTAGAAAAAAAACCTGCATAGTCTTGTAGATCACTATGTGGATAATTTGATACTTTTTAATTTTTTTGAGACATTAAAATAACTAATGGTTGAAATGCGTTGGTTAATGGTGTTAGAGCTGATTAGTGGAGATGTGTCAGTAAAGCGTGGAGCCGTACTTTTCTAAACTAAACAAACTAAGTCAACAATGCTAATGTGTCATGAATTCTGCTCAGTTGAAAAGAAGTTCCTAGTGGGTTGTTATTGCAACGGTTGGGGAAGCCAACGGGGCACTTGTGTCGCCACCACGATCCCTCTCGGGGTGTCTCTAACCATTTGTGGAACATTGAAACTGCTAGTTGTTTGCAATATACAAAATGCATTGTGAGTCTTGGTTTTTGGCACTTCCACTTCCATATTTTATTAGCCTCTTCGGTGATTCGCATTGCCCTCTCTCACATTGAGATTGGTGCATATTTCGCGAGTACATCCAACTCCGTAGGAGAACTTCATCCTGTTCTCCTACACATAAGCCAACTATCTTCCTCAAAACAGCCACCATACCTACCTATCACGGCATTTCCATAGCCGTTCCGAGATACATTACCATGCAACATCCATCATTAAATTACATGACTTGATGTCGTTCTTCATTACCATATAGTTTGCTTGATCATTGAGTTAGTGTGCAGCGTGGCTTGCCACATGTTCTACATTTTTTCCACACTACGCTCGATCATGCATATCTCCTCTTATACATCATGTATTAGTATTATGAATTATGAGTACCAAAAAGTGTGATGATCCATTTGTAATATAGAGTGTTGCTCCTACGGTGAGGTATAAAATAAATAAAAAAAGAATAAAGGAGCCCAAAGGAGTCCAAATGAGAGAACATTTAAAAGAGCCAAGGAGGCCACCCAAAATCCAAAAAATAGAAAAGGAGAGAGGGAGCAACACTACTATCCTTTTTTCCACACTTGTGCTAGTAGCACCTACACTTCATTAGAGAGAGAGTTCTCATGTTGTTTTAGTAGTATAACTATGTGGGGAATTAACGTTATAGAACTTGGCTTGTATATTCCAAGGATGATCCTTCTCAAGTGCTCTAGGTCTTCATGACCAAGCAAGTTGGATGCACCTCCACTAGTTCCATTGGAGAGCTTTCATCAACTTATAGCCCTATGTGCATCCGTTGCATGGCAATCACTACTCCTCATACAATGTCAACTACGGGACTTCCTTCTGTCTTGTGGTTACCTTCTCCACTGTTTGAGCCTTTCTTTTTGACCTTCCAAACCTCCATCATTGTTCTCTTTGCCATAACATCATGGTGCCAAAGCCACTTCTTACTTGCATTAGTTGAGTAGACTTCGAAACAGTTGATTTGTGAAGTAGATGGATTAGGATACTTCACTTGAGCTTGGCTATTCCATGAATTTCTAATTAGATGCTTTGAAGAATGATTGATACTTTACATTGGATACATAATTTGCAATTCTTCTTTCTAAACCTTATGTATGGTTCCATGTCTCCAATGCACTTATTCATGAAAAGTTTCTAGCATTTGTTAGCTAGTGTTTGTTAATCATTGTTTGCTTAATGTCAACTATAGACAATTGTTTTGGATCACCTTACTCACATCATGTGCTTTGCATTACTATCTTCGTCAAAAATTATTTTGTTATCACTTACCTACTCGAGGACGAGCAGGAGTTAAGCTTGGGGATGCTAATACGTGTCAAACGTATCTATTAATTTTTGAGTGATCCATGCTAATTTTGTGATGTTGTCACATGTTTTTATTATCATATCACATCATTTTTTATACATTTTATTGGACTAACCTATTGACAAGATGCCCAGTGCCAGTTCCCTGTTTTTGCTGTTTTTATGCGAAGAAATACACCACCACATCGAAGGGCGACCTGGGGGGCCACCCAGGGGCCAGGGACGGCCTCCTGCCGCGGCCCCACCTGGAGGCGCGGGTGGGGCCCGCCCCTGCCCCCTGTGATGTAGCCCCACATGTGGACAACACCATGGCCAACATGCCTACGGGACCAATGACAAGATCAAGAGCAAAGGAAATGCAAGATAAGGTGAATTCGCTCCTATCCCTTCACCAATTCAATCTATCCATGGATGGCTTGCTACCTCAAACGGACACCCTTTGCATACTTAGGTACGAGGCCGACGAAAAGGACTTGGAATACGAGGGAGGAGTTGGAGAAGGTGATGAAGGACAAGCACGAAGAAATGGAGACGAGAAGATGAAGATGGAAAAGAGCCAGTCAGGCCGGCCTGGGGCCGGCCTCCACCCAGCCCAGGCCGGGCACCCAGCCGAAGCCGCCGGCCTGGGGCCGGCCTCCACCCAGCCCAGGCCGGGCACCCAGCCGAAGCTCCCGGCCTCAGCCCAGCCTCAGGCCGGCCTCCACCCAGCCCAGGCCGGGCACCCAGCCGAAGCTCCCAGCCTCAGCCCGGCCTCAGCCCGGCCAGGCCGGCCTCCCTGTACTTACCCCTTCGGGTCCAGCCTATAAATAGGCACCTTCCCCTTTCAGATCTAGACTAAGAATTTGAGCTTTGCTCCTACTTTCCCCTTGTGGAATTCATGGCCACTCTAAATTCATCTAGGTGATGTACAAGGCCCCACTTTGTGTACGGTCTCTCATAAGCATGATTCTACACTCGGGTCTCTCGTGTTTGTGATTCTACCGTTCACTCACCAATCTCTCCCGAAGATTCTACCTCGCGGTCTCTCTTCGGGATTCTATTGGTCCGGTTGATCCTACTGGTGAGGGAAAAGGAACTCCAAGGGTAAGTCCTTCTTGTGGTTGCGATCCGAGACGGTCTCCCATGTATCTTTTGTGTTTTCCCCTTTGGTTCTTCGTGTTCATCGCCCTCCCTACATCTATCCGTGAAGATCGGGCCACGAGCTACACCATATGGTATCAGAAGCTTTGGTTGCCATGGATTAGACCGTTGATTTGCCACTTTTTCTTTCTTCTTGCCAAATTTCAAAAAAATCCCCACCAAAAATAACCTCACACAATTTTGGACCGATCTATCGTTTGGGTGCGTTTTTGGTAGTTTTGATCCACGGAGCCAATTTTGCCCAAAAAATTGAAGGATTTGGAGGATTTGCGGATTTGTGTTCTTCCCCGACATCCCGGCCTGAGCCCGGCCCGGACCCGGCCTCGGCCAACGCTAGGCCGGCCTCCCTGCAGATTCAGCCGGCCCGATACCGCGGCCTCTGCCCAGCCTAGGCTGGCCTCTCTGCGTTTTTTCCTCCTTTTCCAATTTTTGTTTTGGGCATTACTCCGATTGCATTGATTTTCGATATCACGCGAAGCTTGCAATATCTACTACGCCATCGCATCGGAGTCACCTACACCCCTTCACGGAAAAATTCGGCATGACCTTTGCTAATTTTTGGCCATAGGAGTGCCGAAAATTTGTCGAAACGGAAATGAACCGACATTTCGGAAAAACATCAGCACTCATTTAAAATCCCTGCAAATTCACAACAAAAAACCGGCACACAACTCCGGCAGCCAGGATCGAAACATTCATCACAGATAATTAACCCGGCACACAACTCCAGCAGGATACAAACATTCATCACAGATAATTAAGCCGTCACACAACTCCGGCAACAAACATTCCATCACATGCATCCTACCTTGCTTCAACTTCACTAGCAGCAAGCAACATCAGCACCCCTACCAGCAGCAAGCAAAACCACCACCACTACCTGCAAGCAACAGCAAAACCTCAATTAGAGCAGCAACCTGGCAGCAGCAGTTTTCAATTTTTTTGGTGAACCAAACGAGCTCTGGAAATTCTAAACTTTTTACAAGAGCAAGGTATAACTATTGTTGACATACTGTAAAATTTTCAGATTAATCAAAGTGGATTTGAATAGTTGAAAAATTGTAGAGCATTTCAGGTAGAATTTTGCCGAAATTTGAAAACTGAAATAAAATTTGATAAATTGTTTATTTTGCATTCCATTTTTAATTTAAAAACTAACCCTAAATTCACACACTCATTTTGCATTCAATTTCTAGTTTAAAAACTAACCCTAAATTCACACACTGATTTTGCATTCCATTTTTAATTTAAAAACTAACCCTAAATTCACACACTGATTTTGCATTCCATTTTTAATTTAAAAGCTAACCCTAAATTCACACACTGATTTTGCAAAATTTCTATCTAAAATCTAAACTATCTAAACTATCTCAAATCTAAGCCAAAATTCACATAATGATTTTGCATTTTGCAAAATCTGAACTATCTAAAATAAATAAATAAATACACAGGAGGGAGGAGGAGCTCACCACGACCGGGGAGGAGGAGGAGGCCGGCTCGTGGAGGAGGAGGAGGAGGCCGCCGGTGCAACGGAGGAGGCCCGGGTGGGGAGGAGGAGTGCGCGCAGCGGGCGGCACCGACTCGGGGTGGAGGAGGTCGCGCGACATTGGGCCTGGCCGGGCAGGGGGCGCACTCGGGGAGGAGAAGCGCGCGACGGAGGGTGGCCTGGAGCAGGGGGAACTGGCGAGCGCACGGTGGTGGGGAGGACGGCGGAGACGGAGACGGAGGAGGAGGGGGCACAGCGCGCGCAGCGAGAGATTTTGGTGGGGAACGATTCGGCCGCGCGCGGTGATTTATATTTAGGGGTACTTAGCCGTGGCGCAGGGTAGATGCGCTGCATCACCGGTAAGTACAATAGGCGTGGCGCCGGGTAAATGACCTGCGCCACGGTGACCTGCGCCACGGGTATGTTACCCATGGCGCAGGTCAGCTCCCTGTGCCACGGCTAACTCGTTTTTATTTTCTTTTTGCATTTGATTTTTCATTGCATTTTGCATTTAATTTTTCATTTGCTTTTTCATTGCATTTTTCATTTCATTTTGCATTTGATTTTTCATTGCATTTTTCATTTCATTTTGCATTTGCTTTTTCTTTGCATTTTTCATTTCATTTTCCATTTAATTTTTCATTTCATTTTGCATTGCATTTTTCATTTGATTTTGCATTTGATTTTTCATTGCATTATTTATTTAATTTTTCATTGGATTTTGCAATTAATTTTTCATTGCATTTTGCATTTAATTTTTCATTGCATTTTTATTTGATTTTTCATTGCATTTTGCATTTAATTTTTCATTGCATTTTTCATTTCAATTTACTTTTAAGACGCATTTCAAATATTCAAAATACTTAATATTATAATATTAATTCCTAGGGTTACAAAATCGGGCATCCTATTTCCCACACCAGCTAGCTAGCGTTTCACAATCTTCTTTCCCTTCTTGGTGGCGGTTTTTATAATTTAACCCCAAAACATCTCGACTTCTTCTTGCCAACGGAAGACCACCTGACTTGGGTAGTGTTGTCCTGCTTCTTCTTGTGGTGTATGTTTCTTCATCGTCATCATCTTCCATCTGCGGGTCGCCATACTGGTCGAAATCTTCCTCGTTGGCGACTCCATCCATTCCGATGATGCTCCTTTTTCCTCTTCTCACGACAACACGGCTAGGCATTGTCGGGTCGGTTATGAATAAGCATTGGTCAACTTGGCTAGCCAGTATCCATGGTTCAGTTTTCGCGATGACGCTCACGGTAGCAGCAGACTTGGAGGCTTCGGGTATAGACATGGTAATGAAATATCCGTCTTCTTTTTTTGGACTGACGCTCTTAGCCCATCTGACACGGAACATCGGCACCTTGTCTCCAGAGTAGTCAAGCTCCCAGATCTCCTCGATCCTTCCGTAGTACCTTTCTTTGACGTCACCGGTGAAGGATTACATCGTTACCCCTGAATTCTGATATTCGCTATTCCTGTCTTTTTCCTCCGTGTAGAAAGTGTAACCGTTGATATCGTATGCTGATATGCCATCAGGTTGGGCGCGGGGCCCTGTGACAAGAGGAATATGAGTTTTCCTTCCACAGAAGTCATTGACGGAGGATTATCTAGAAGGTGGCGTTTGAACCAACGCGTGAAAGTGGCGTTGTGCTCTTTGATTATTTCGACGTCCGTTCGATGCTGGCCACGGTCACTGTACTTCTTCTCAATAAATCGCTACAAAGTTTGCATTGTCAAAGTCGGCGCGTCGGCCAGAGTCGTCCACTTGCAGTTCCCTCCTGCCTGTTTTGTGACCTGCTCCATCGAGCCTGCTAATGTGCTTGTTTTCGGGCAGACCAACAGGGTTCTCGACGTCTAGAAAATTCGTGCAGAAAGAGATGCACTCTTCAGTGAGATAGCCCTGGACGATGCTTCCGTCTAGACTGGCCTGTTACGAACGTATCCTTTGATGACACCATTCATCCTTTCAAACGGCATCATGCCGTGCAGGAACATCGGCCCGAGCTGGATGATATCATCCACGACATGGATCAGCAAATGCACCATAATGTCGAAGAATGCGGGAGGGAAGTAAATCTCAAGCTCATTTAGTATCACAATGATATCTTCCTGTAGCCTTATGGCTTTCTTCATGCTAATCGACTTTCGAGAGTTGATGTAGAAAAAGTTGCATAGGCCAAATAGCGTTTGACAAACGTGTGGGTCCATTATCCCTCGGAATGCAACCGGAAGTATATGCATCATCAGCACGTGACAGTCATGAGACTTTATCCCCCTGAAATTTTGTTTCGATGCGTCCATATATCTGCTTATCTTCCCCACGTAACCGGAAGAAAATTTCACTCCGAGAAGGCACTTGATAAACTGATCAATCTCCTTCTGGCTTAGAGTGAAGCACGAAGGAGGGCAGTAATAGTCATTCTGTTTCGCCTTTTTGCCCTTCCGACGACCTTCCGTCTCCTCCTCCTCGGACAGATCATTATCATCATCAGGGCGTCCTCCGTGGAGATCTTTCCTGATGCCCAATGATCTCAGGTCGCTTCTTGCTTTCGGCCCATCTTTGGTCCTCTCTGGCATGTCGAGAAAGGTGCCAAGCAGACTCTCGTACACGTTCTTCGTGATATGCATGACATCAAGGGTATGAGGCGTTTTGAGGATCTTCCAATACGGCAAGTCCCAGAAAAATAGACCTTGTTTTCCATACCTTCAGTAGTGGTGGCGGAGCCTTTTGGTTCTTCACCGGGGGAGGGCACTCATCCCAGTTTGTCAACAGCGTGTCGATTTTTTCGCCGCTCCTCTTACGTGGGGCTCTTCGGATCTCAACGGTACCATCGAACTACTCTTTGCATTTTCTCCATGGGTCATCCTTGTGAAGCCACCTTCGATGTCCCGTGAACACTGTTTTTGAAGACCCGGGATCTTTCTCTAGCTGCATATATGTTGTATCGTCCATGCACCTAACGCATGCACAGTGTCCGTGGGCCACCAGGCCTGCGATATATCCGTAACCGAGATAGTCTTGTACCGTCGTGGTCAACGCGGCTCTCATAGGGAAGTAGTCTTTTGCGACGGTGTCCCATGTGTTGACCCCTTCAGTCCATATCTTGTGTAGTTCATCTCTCAGGAGCTGTAGATACAGATTGATGTCGTTTCCTGGTTGTTTCGGCCCTTGAATTAGTTTGCTCATGTGAATGTACTTCCTCTTCATGCACAACCATGGGGGTAGGTTGTATATCCATACAAACACGGGCCATGTGCTATGTGTGCTGCTCTGGTTGCCAAACGGATTGAGCCCATGCATGGGTGCTCACACCTAACCTGACATTTCTTGGATCGTCCCCAAAAGTTGGGTATTCAAAGTCTAATGCTTCCCACTGCTTATCATTTGAAGGGTGTCTCAGCATGTTATCTGCCTCTTCGTTTTCGTCATCATTTTCCGGCTTATTCCTTTTCGCGTGCCAGCGCATTAGCTTTGCTTTCTTAGGGTCTGTGAAAAGCCGCTACAGACGAGGAATGATCAGAAGGTACCATACCACTTTTCGAGGAGCTTTCTTCTTCCCTTTCTTGTATCGAGCAGCGCCGCACACTGGACATGCAGTTTTCTCCGCGTCATTTTCCTGATAAATGAAGCAATCATTGATGCATATGTGGTATTTGATGTGTGGTAAATCAAAACGGCACACGATTTTTTTGGCCTCTTCGATACTGCTAGGACACGTGTTCCCCTCGGGAAGACGATCGTGCCAAAATTTCAAGTTCTCGTCGAAGCTTGCGTCTGTCCATTTTTGTTTTGCCTTCATCTATAGAGCCATGAGCGTTACTTGGTATCCTTGGACCCACATCCCGCATACAACGGAGTATTCGAGTCTATCTCCAGCTGCGCCAGCTTAGACTTCTCTCTAGCAGTGTTACTCGACTTTCTGAGAAGCAATTCTTGAACATGAGGGTCCCGCACGACTGAAGTTAGCAGTGTCCGCGTGCCCGCGTCTTCTCCACCGTTTATGTCCGCTTCTTCTTCATCATCATGCCCAACATATTCTACGTCATCATGATCGGGAGGCGCCTCTTCGTCTTCCTGATCATTTCCCGCCGCACCCCCATGGACATCCTCATCATCATCCTCGTAAGTGAAGTCATCCATAAAACCTTTCCTGAGCAGATGCTCCTGCAATGTGCCGGAAAAGGGATCGAGCACGGTGTCGAGTTTGCATGTTCGACACAGACACTTTATCCCGGTGTCGTTGTTTTTAACCATCACGGTCGTCGCATGTTTCAAATATCTAGCAATGATACTTTCGCTCATCAAGATGACCATTGTCGCCTACGCTCTACATATAGAACAAAAGAATTATATTAGAAACAAAATATTTCACGGAAAAATTCGGCATGACCTTTGCTAATTTTTGGCCCCTAGGACAGCATTTCGGCGAAAACATCGGCAACTCATCATTTCGATCATGGCATACACATATGCAAACACTACATGCCGGCACATCACAACCTTCTTCATCATGTAGATTCATCACATACAACCACACACACATCATGCATCCAATTCTCATCCATCACATGCATACAACCACACAGATCACAACCTTCTCATCCATCACATACAACCACACACATCACAACCTTCTCATCCATCACATACACTCACCTTCTAACAAAGACATCGAAAGAGAGAGCGCCCGGAGGAGGAAGATCGAGCACGAGGTGTGGGAGATATTTCCTCACATATATATGAAGAAAATAAGTTGATTTAGGTGGCAAAATATGTGAAGAGAGAGAAAGAAATGAGGTGGGGAGGAGGAAGGGGCGAGCAAATCTGAAAATGATTGGGGGAAGAAGAGGAGAGGAGAGGAGAAGAGGAGAAAAGGGGGTGGTGGTGGTGCAGCCAAAAAGGTAAAAAGTGCAGCCACTTAGCCGTGGCGCACCAAAATAGGCTGCGCCACCACTATGTATTAGCCGTGGCGCACATATAAGCCCAGCGCCACGGCTATGTGGGGATAAAGTGGCGCCAGAAAAGGTTCAGCTGGGACCCACTCTTAGCCGTGGCGCACGACAATATGGTGCGCCACGGCTAAGTGGCCACAGAAAGTGGCACCGGGTCCCACACTTAGCTGTGGCGCAAGGGACAGCCGCTGCGCCACGACTATTTTCGTAGCCGTGGCGCACATGTTTACAGCGCGCCACGCGTACGTGTGCACAGGCCGGCCGGCCAGGGACCAGCTTAGCCCTGGCACAGCATCCGGGGCCATGCGNCGTTCTTTATTCAGGTAACATACATGCTGCCCTTTAGCCATTATTTAGCCTAAAACTGAGTAGCATATAAGTAGCATATAGTGCTAGGTGAAACAAGTTTCATTCAATTTTCATTTCCGTTGAAGTAACATTCAACAAGATTAAATAACCAAACCAGACATGTAATTACATTGAATAGTAGTACCAAGTACTAGCTGAAAAAAAAATCTCCCTGGACGATCTGAGCTGTGTATAATGGAGATAGGTGCACATCAAATACTCTTGCAGAAGCACATCTATCTATACCTTGGGTTCATGGTTAAATTCATTTGAATGCTAGAGTAGCTAAAAACACAAAGCACTGGGTCGTGCTAGATAAACCTACAGAAAAACTTGAGCACATGCTCACTGAGTTACATGAGAACAGGTAGGAAAATTAACAAACAGATGCAGTGCATACTAAGCATTTACCGAATGAACAACTAGAAATCATGGAAGCAGTTTAGCAAACATGTAGATTGCAGATCAAGGGAGCACCAGTGGACGGGTCCAGGGTTGACGCCGCTCCTCCGTGTGGACGCCGAGGTCGGGGACGCCGGATCCGTGCGGGCATCTACATCCCATACTTTCTTCCCAGCTCCAGCGAAGGCCTTAGATCTGGCGCGTCCACGGTCCGGCCAGCTCGACGGAGCGCCGCGCATCGAAGCACGCACGCGCGCGCCGTCGAGCAAGCCAGCCGCAACGCGGTGGTCGCTGGGCGGCGGCGCCTCTCTCTGCGGCGGCTTAGTCGATCTGAATCGTGGGAGAGGGAGAGAGACCAAAGGGGATCGACGGGTGGGTGGGTAGATCGGGGTAGGAGAGGGAAAACATCGAAGGGCCAGGAGCCCAGGAGCGAGTGGCGCCGCCGCCGAGGAGGTGGAGCTCCGGGCGGCTCGGGTGCGGCGCGAGGGTAGGGGTGGATAGGAGCGAGGGAAGCTAGGGTTTGGGCGGCTTGGGTGCGGCGCGAGGGAAGGGGAAAATAAAGAGAGGCACCACGCGCGGGATGCCAAAATGTTGTGGCGCAATGCCAAATTGCAGGGATAGAATGGGTGACCTTCGCACCTCACCATAGAGTTGCTGCAAGTGGGGCCTGCCTCTTCTTAACCCCACTATGCAGTGTCTTGTTAGATAATTTTGGCAGTACCAAATAAATTTTGATAAAATCTGTAGTACTTTTCTTATTGTCAAATACTCCAATATTTTTAAATGTTCATTTTATTTATTAGGATAGATAATACTCTAAAATATAATTTATAGTTCTATTGTCAAATATATTTTTTATACCGCTTTGTAATACTATGAATTGAAAATAATACCAATAAATACGCATAAAACCATATAAGTTCGAAACAACACAAAATGGGTGCCACAACTCCCTCCATTTTAGAAAATAGGGCATATATTTTTAGACAAAATTCAAAGTATAATAAGTTTGATCAATCATGTAGACAAAATAAGAAGATTTAGAATACCAATTCAACATCACCTAGTTACCAACGCGTAGCGTCATGATACATGACCTAGTTACCAATAAAAAATATAAACATGCAATACGAAAGTTTCGTTGAAATAGTGTTCACATAAACTTGCTATCTCGAACGAACATTCATAGCTCTCAAGTCAAAGTAGCAATGTTTTGGCCACGTTTGTAACATCGTTGTTCAAATGCTCCCAAATTTGGCACATACGTGCATCATGGATGTCAAACAATGTTGCTGAAGGAAGATTTTTACTTGTTTCACAAAGAAAACCAATTTTCATTTTTTTAAGTGCTAAAAGAAGGGTTTTTATGAAGAGGCTACCGAGAGGATCATCGAAAATGGCACGGATCCATTTTTATCTCAAGGTGGACATCATTTTACGAACAACCGTCCAAAATCATGCATTTTCGAGCTTTGTAGATTGTTCGGCCATTTAAACGGTTTCATACCGATTCAATAGAAACCGGCTAGAATTTGAACTGCAGGTGCTACATAGATTGCCCGTTATTTTTTCGAAAAATCATTTTTAGGTTCACAAGTATCCATTTCATCAGAGTCAACCACTAGCCAGAAACGGTCACCGCGACTAGTTTGACCGGATTTTGAAATCACCGTAAAAAATTCAAAGAAAATAAAAAAAATGGAAAAACCTACGCGCAGCGTCATGATACATGACCTAGTTACCAACAAAAAATATAAACATGCAATACGAAAGTTTCGTTGAAAAGTGTTCAAAGAAACTTGCTATCTCAAACGAACATTCATAGCTTTCAAGTCAAAGTAGCAATGTTCTGGCCACGTTCGTAACATAGTTTGTTCAAATGCGCCCAAATTTGGCACATGCATGCATCATGGGATGGCAAACAATGTTTCCAAAGAAAGATTTCGACTTGTTTCACAAAAGAAAACCACTTTTTCATTTTTAAGTGCTAAAAGCAGGGTTTTTTGTTAAGCGGGTACCGAGAGGATCATGGGTGCTACCTGTCAGAGTGACACATAAGCGGAAATGACACCTAAACACTGACATATAGGCTAGACCCCTCTGAGTTGGTTGTCCAGTCAGAGTGACACGTAAGTGAAAATGACACCTAAGCACTGACACATAGGCAATACTGCTGAGTTGGCTGTCAATTAATAGGAATGACCATTTAAATTGGTCGTAGTCGTATAAAAAAAGGTCATAGGCAAGTGCTCTCTAGATTGTGACCAATTCATGCAATGAGACTATGACCTTTCGTACAAATTTGGTCATTATGTTTTAAGCTTGGACACTCCAAAACAACTTAGGACCAAGTTGTTCGAAATGGTCATAGATCTGTGACCAATATTTTCAAGGTCACCATCAAAAGGTCACTAGTTGACATATTTCTTGTAGTGAAGTACCCACCATGAGGAGGAAGAGGAAGAACAAGAGCACGGCAACAGCAGAAAGAGAAGACAGAGGACTACTCTATGCACGAGCTTCTCGAAAATATCGTTGGGCAGTGACCTATGACATCTTCGAGGGGCTCGGCATAGAAGCGTTCTTTCAGTGGTAAGAGGGTTCATACCATAGTCAAGCTAGTCGGAAAGCGAAGACAGAGGACTCCTCTATGCACGAGCTTCTCAAAGATGTCGTTGGGCAGTGACCTATGACATCTTCGAGGGGCTCGGCATAGAAGCGTTCTCTCAGTGCAAAGAGGGTTCATACTGTAGTCAAGCTAGTCGGAAGGCGAAGACAGAGGACTCCTCTATGCACGAGCTTCTCGAAGATGTCGTTGGGCAGTGACCTATGACATCTTCGAGGGGCTCGGCATAGAAGTGTTCTCTTAGTGCAAAGATGTGAACAAAATGAGATACACATGTGTGCCAATTTTGAGAACACTTATACATACATTGTTTAATATATTATTACACATAACCAACATCCCCATCTAGCGTATGTCCCTGGCTTATGATCGCACCGGCCGTAACCATGGAGCATCTTCATCATTTAACAGGATGCTTGGGTCAATGTTCATTGTGAAGGACGAAATTTCATCAAACTTGTTATAATCTTCTGACATGTCTGTGTTGTCCTCCACCCCCACGATGTTTCTTTTCCCTGAAAGAACTATGTGGCCCTTTGGCTCATCGCATGATGCATTCGTTTTCTTATCTTTTCCATTTCTCGGTTTGGTAGACATGTCCTTCACATAGAAAACCTGAGCCACATCTTTGGCTAGGACGAATAGTTCTTCTCTGTACCCAAGATTGTTGAGATCCACTGTTGTCATCCCGTATAGCTTGTCTACCTTTACCCCGCCGCCTGTCAGCTTGACCCACTGGCACCGAAACAAAGGGACTTTAAAAGAAAGGTCCATAGTCAAGTTTCCATATCTACTCTATGTAACCATAATATGTGTCCTTTTGCCCATTGTTGTTTGTTGCATCACAACGGACACCACTGTTTTGGTTGGTGCTCTTTTTATCTTGGGCGGTCGTGTAAAATGTATTCCCATTTATCTCGTACCATTGAAAGGTCAATATAGTCGAAGATCATGTAAAATGTATTCCCATGCATCACGTCAATTGCAAAGCGGACCTCTAGGACTTTCTAATAGGGTAGCTCCCAAAATATAGATTTCTTCTTCCACATGGGCGCGTGTCCGGTAGAAGCGTCATTCAGAACAGATTGACCGCCAGGACCCTTTCCAAATATTACTTCTAGGTCCTTTACCATACCAAATATATCATCAACAGTACGTTCCGTAGGCTTCGGCCGGTGATCTGCCTGACCGTTGAAATGCATGCTTTTCTTTCATAAGTAATGCTTGGCCAAAAGAAATCGACGATGCCCCGGGTATACATTTTTCTTACAATGTTCCAAATATATACTTTCAGTCTCATCTAAACAGTGTGTGTATGCATTGTACCCCTTATTTGTCTGTCCTGAAATGTTACTAAGAGCAGGCCAATCATTGATTGTTACGAACAAGAATGCTCGTAGGTCAAATTCCGTTTGTTCGTGCTCATCCCACACACATACACCAGGTTTGTCCCACAACTGTAAAGTTCATCAACTAATGGCCTCAGGTACACATCAATATCGTTGCCGGGTTGCTTCGGGCCTTGGATGAGCACTGGCATCATAATGAACTTCCGCTTCATGCACAATCAAGGAGGAAGGTTATAGATGCATAGAGTCACGGGACCGGTGTTATGACTGGAGCTCTGCTCCCCAAAAGGATTAATGCCATCTGTACTTAGACCAAACCTTAAGTTCCTTGCGTCACCTGCAAAATCTTCGAACTCTCTGTCGATCTTTCTCCACTGCGACCCATCAGCGGGGTGTCTCTCAACATCCCGTCTGAATTACGTTCCTTTTTGTGCCATCGCAACAACTTGGCATACTGTTTGTTTCTGAAAAAACGTTTCAACCGTGGTATTATAGGAGCATGCCACATCACCTTGGCAGGAACCCTCTTCCTGGGGCGCTCGCCGTCAACATCAGCAGGGTCATCTCGTCTGATCTTATACCGCTGTAGTGCATAGGGCATGCATTCAAATTCTCGTACTCCTGACCGCGGTACAGGATGCAGTCATTAGGGCATGCATGTATCTTCTGAACCTCTAAACCTAGAGGGCAGACAACCTTATTTGCTTCATACGTACTGGTGGGCAATACGTTATCCTTTGGAAGCATATTTTTTTATCATTTTCAGCAACTTTTCAAATCCGGAGTAGATAGACCACACCCTGCCTTCCATCGCAGCAATTCCAGTGTGCTAACCAACTTTTTCAGACCATTTTCGCAATTTGGGTACAACGATTTTTTGTGATCCTCTAACATGTGATCCAACTTCTCCCTCTCCTTTTCACTTCCGCAGTCTCTCCGTGCATCAAGAATGGTCCGACTAATATCATCAGCGGGCTCATCATGTGCCTCTTCTTCAGCTTCCCCCGTGAAAGTATCACCGTATTCAGGGGGATAGTTGTCACCATCCTCTCTTCTTCATTGTCTTCCATTATAACTCCTCTCTCTCCGTGCTTGGTCCAACAATTATAGCTGGGCATGAAACTGGACCGAAACAGGTCGCTGTGAAGGATTTTTGAATCAGAGTAATCCTTGTGATTCTTACAGACACTAAATGGACATAATACAAAACCATTCCGCTTGTTCGCATCAGCCACACGGCGGAAATCATGCACGCCATTAATGAAGTCGCCAGAGCGTCGGTCAGTAGTGTACATCCATTGCCGGGGCATCTGCATTATTATGTAAGTATATATTAAACGCAATCACGATGCTAAAATTAGTAATTGTTTTAAAGACTCGTAAGTTATTTTAATGCTATAAACACAACAAAACACTAATGGTAGCGCGCGTTGGGCTGAACAAAATCGCAGCTTCAATTTTTTTTTATTTAACCCTAATACATCTCAAATAATCCAGATAATAAAACAATATTATCTGATAATATCACTTATACATCTCAAATATTACATCTCGCCCAATCAAACTGGGTGTCGACCCTAGGGTCCTGAGCCGCGAGTGGTGAATACCCAAAGAGAAGGAACCATCACACGATCATAGCTTGGGTGAGATCCCTGAAAAAACTGCCAGGTATTAGAGAACCTGGTTTCCAACGCAATCATATATCGACGGACGTGCTCGTCCTCCTCCCTGACACGGCGACGTACCACCTCCTCGGGGGCCGGCTCCCTCTGCACCGATCGTGGCCCACGCGACCGCCACCAAATAAGCTCCGGGTCGATGACGGGACCCTGATTCCTCACCAACCTGCGACTCCCGGAAGGTAGCACTTCCCAGTGCCAGCCCGGCGGAGCCCACTCCCGGACATTCCCGGCGGAGCCCAGTCCTTGGTCGTTGCGGACGAGTTGAATATGAGGACGCATCGTCGCCGAAAACAAATTCCTATGAAAAAATATTCCTATGAAACTAAACATAATCTATATCTATTTTTATTTTCGTCATCATTTCACTTCTATTACTTATTATGTTCAAAAAACACGTTTTTACACAAAATTGTAAACAAAAATTCTATAAAAAATTCTACACAAAAAATCTATCAATTCTACATGAAATTCTACACAAAAATTCTAACAATTCTACACAAAATTCTAAAAAAAAATATTCTCACCTAGGATTTCGCCGATGCGGTCGAGGGCGACGGCGAGGGCGACGACGACTGCGGTTGCAGCGCGACGGCGGCGCGAGGTTGACGGCGGCGGAGAGGTGGCGCGCGCGGAGAGAGAGAGGGAGAGGATTTTCTGTCTCGGGTTTCAGATTTTATACAGATACACCTTTTAGTCCCGGTTGGTTACACGACCCGGGACTAAAAGTCCCGGAGCCTCCGGCGGCCTAGCGCAAAACCTTTAGTCCCGGTTCGTAACACGAACCGGGACTAAAGGTCCCGTTCGAACCGGAACTAAAGGTGGCCGCACGAAATAGCCGTTTTTGACCGTTGTAATCGGAGCATTAGTCCCGGTTCCAATTGAAACCGAGACTAATGTTCCGAACCGAAACCCTGTTTTCTACTAGTGTAGGGTGGAAGTGAGATGTGCGTACGTTGTATGCCCCATTGAAGCTACCGTTGAAGTCAATATCTTGAAGGGACCGTGTAGTGTCTCAGGAGTTGTCGCCTGGACTACCAATATCTTGATGGCGGTGAAGTCGCACCGGTTGTTGAGGCAGGAACCGTTCCCTTGAGTCGTCGTGTTGTAGCTGTCCCACTTGGTAGAAAGTTGGTGCTCCTTCTCACCGGTTTCTGCGTTGGTGATGAATTTGCTAAAAACGTCATGGTACCTGTAGGACGAAACACTGAGTTGCTCCATCGTAAATTAGGCTCCGCACTTGTGGAGTTGAAACTTAGCTGGACAGCTGTTCCCAGACGCCAGAGACAGGACATGATCAAGGATGTGGGAGACGAGAGCCTTTTGATGTGATGCGGAGCGTCTGCTTGATGGATGGAAATCGACACCTGGAATTAGTCTTGTTATTAAAATTAGTCTGCATCTTTATTTCTAGCGGACGGCTGTAAATTAATTGCATGTACATTATATAATGTTTAATCCTTGCTTAAACATAAATACTAATCCGATGAACAATTTGCCTACTTGCTTGGTTCTTCGCTGCAACAAATCAGAATCAATCAGTATAGAGGCCGGTATGATAAGAGCATCTCTAGAGCCCTTAAAACGGCGACACCCTCAAAACTCCAGCGATTTTACGGGCCGAGGATGTTTTTCTGTCAGTCCAGAGCCCGTAAAGGCCGCCCGGCCCGTAAACAGGATAAGGGGGCCTGTGAATGCGCGCCCCCAGCCTTTATTTATGCCGACTGACGAGGGTTATCCAGTTCGCCATCCTCTTGCCGCCGCCGACGAGAAGTTCGCCCCCCGCACCGCCACCTCCGACGCGCGGTTCAGCCGCCGCGAGAGCAGATCCAGCGCCGCTGCCGAGCTACGATGGACCCGAAGAGGGAGCTCTCGCCGCCGCTGCCGGGCGACGAACGATTCGGCGGCGATTACTCCGATGCGCGGCGGGCGCAGCTTGTCCGCTCGGACGGCGTGCATAAGAGCAGCGCGCGGCGGTGGTCGAACGACGACGAGCCTGTGCCGCCGTCGCTCCTCGTCCGCCAGGTCGAGGACTTCGACCGTCTTCGGTGGGAGCGCAAGCTCGTGCGCCGAGCTCGTCTCCGCAACAGTGGCGAGGGCAGCTCCTCCGTGCCGCCGCCAGCGCTTCCTCCGCCGGAGGAGTACGACGCCGAGGCCTTCGGCTTCTCCCTCACGCCGAAGGATTTTGTCGCCGACGATGACCTCGAGCGCACCATGGCGGTGGTAAGCTCCGCTCCGAGCGGGAGGCGGAGGAGTGCGCGGCGCAGCTCCGACGCAACGAGGAGATCAACGGCTTCTTCCTCCACCAGGTGCTCCTCCACCGCCGTTGCGTCGCCGCCGCACCCGAGGCTCCTGCACCGCCGCTGCGTCGCCGCCGTGCCCAAGACTCCGGTGAGCCAAATTTTGGAATAGGGCTAGGGCGGCAACGAAATCCTGTAGAATTACTTTTGTTTTAGTTTAGATTAAATGTAAATTATGGATGAATTTATCTGTACAAGATGAATTGATGAAGAACAATTTCATTCCCGCCAAAATTTCTCGATTTGCAGTTCTGATTTAAGGTTTCTACTATGTTGCGACTAGTTTTCGCGAAAAAAATGCGACTTCCGTGAACCTTAAAACGGGTTTGAGGTTTCGCGTTTTAAGAGCACTGCTAGAGATGCTCTAAGGTTGTCACAGTTTTGCCTTTCCTTTAGCATTGTCAGGGAACGTCCTTCCTGGAGCGGCGCCTTCGGTCCAGCCGGTTTCACATGTCGATTGAACTTTTCTGTTCGCAGCGATCTTAGACACTTCCCGTATTTTGGAAGATTTGAATTAAAACGTGTGATTGGTGCACATATTTCATCGGCCTTATTGATCTTTCATCGGCTTCTTGGGCTTGGTGAATTTGGCCGGCAGCTTAACCTGCTGCTGCGTTGTTTCCCCGAACGTAGGATTCCTGATGGTAATTTTCATCACCTCATTGCCGTCCAGCTGTCAACTTAGTTACGTCCCTGTTCGAGACGGCGCTTCTCTCCCTGTTGTTTATGGGCTCACTAATAACAAGTTAGCTTTATTGGCGTGTTTGAATAGTTCTAGCTGAACGAGGACCTTCTTTCTCTCTAGATCTAGCACTTTCATTGGAAACAACCATTGATCAACTGTCATGCTGGCAAAACCCAATCGTCCCTCGTTGATGAACGATTGGATATACCAACGATAAACATTACAATCGTTAAACCAATCCGTCAACATAACGTCAAATATTTTGTCGCGCTTAGCCACGTCAAAATTGCACTTGACTTTATCTTCCCGATTCTGGCGAATCGGCTTTGGGTTGTCACATATATAAGATTCAGTCTTAACCGGAAAAACGGACTCGACAGAGCATACAACGGCTTCGGCGATCTAACTCCTCTCTATATTTGACCGTATGCACTCGGGGTCGACCGAGCCGATGAGCTTCTTTCAACTCATTGCTCTGGCGCTCCTGAGCCAAAGCTCTTTGTAGCAACGAACTCAAAGCCCTCTAACATATCCGTGATGTAGGACCTCATGCCGTTAAGCACTAAGTCGGCCCTGTGTCATGCTTAGTTATCACCAAATTATTGCATTTGTTTTTAGTGTTTCTAAATCGTTTGATAAAATCGGCAATTTTAGGTTCTGCAGTGATAGAAATTAGATATGTGCATTTGTCATGCATGCGTATGAGATTATGAGAAATTTATGAACTTCACGTTTGAAGGAGCGGAGGGATTGATGTCTCACTCTTGTCGAGGATATACCGGTAATTGTCGATAACGAGCGCCATAGATTTTGACATGACCTTTGCAGCAATCATTTTTTGGGGGAAAACATCACATACTTTTAGCCTCTCCGTGAATAAAGTGTGAATAATCTTCATCATCTATATCATCTTTGATCCAGCCCTGTTGATCCGTGCCACCTGCCGTACTGAGGTTGACGGGGATCCTCAAACCATCCTTTGACAATATGAAATTTTTTTGGAACTTGTAGTTGGCATCAGTGTAATGTGTGCGTAATGCATATGTAGCCCAACTTCTGATTTAAAGTCCACATATTAGATGTAAGGCATATGCGTGAATAAAGACTTTGAAGTTCATTTCACAGTTTGATATCTCAAACGTATATATAATTTTTGATTGTCTCATACTAATTTTATACCAGTGCTACGTATTTTTACTGTGGTTTTACATCATTTTACAGCATTTTAATGGACTACTTATTAACCCAGTTTCAAAATGGTAGTTTCTGTTTGTATTGTCTTTGCATTGCATCAAAGGCCACAAATAAAATTGCTCAGAAAATTTCAGGAAAAATATCAAAATTCTAATGTTCTGAGACGAACATGGAAAATAAGGCGTATATTTTATTCAAAAGTCAAACAACATAAACTTTGATCAGATTTTTGGCAAGCAATCAACATCTATGATACTATATAGTTATTATATTAAAATATGTTTCAAGATTTATTTAATAATATTAATTTGGCATAGTAATTGCCAGCGATTTTTTCTAAAAATATGGTCAAACTGTACGTTGCTTGACTTTTAAAAACTAAATATTTGCCTTACTTTAAATATTGGAGGGAGTATTTACTTAGCAGCAATATCCGGCTGAGTTTGGAGAAGAATCCATCACAAGTGGGAAACAGCACCTAGCTAGCTGCCTGCAATCAAGAATCACAAATTCATCATTAGTGCCTCTTCAGGTTGGCTGAAACGTGCCCTTGCTCTCTGCTTCTTTGGCATTGTCGCCGACTATAAGAAGGTACGCACTTGTTAAAAAAAAAAAAGAAGGTACGCACTTGTTAATCACTACCTTAATGACTGTAACTCATGCATGCTATGCTGCCAAATATACTCAATTGCAGCCCCTTTCTGGAAAATGTATAATCATCGGAGGAGATATACGATGGCTCGAGGTTTTATCACTTAACACCAGAAGTTGGGGATTTTTTATCACAGAACCACAACCCTAGATTTTTTTTTCACAAAACACATAATCTCTAATTAGCCTGTTTAATAGCCTATTAGTGGATTCAGGCCCACTGTCAGGTCCAGCGTGGCACCACCTCCTCTATCTCCAATAGCAACCAGAGGCACTGGCCGACCTAGCGTCCCTCTTACCCGGGCAGCTGCCCGGGCTTCCGGCCGGCCGGCAAAGCCTATTTAATGATCATTTGTTACATAATTAGCATAATCAATTATAGTATTAAGTGTTTGCCCAGGCTTTACAATTTTTCTGGGTCTGCCACTGACCAGAGGCAGCGAATGGTCAAACAGAACCATTCTCTCATGGTAAGCTTCTCCCACGATGCTAATTTTGTGATATTTTTCTCTTCTTGGTTAGGGTTTGACCGGGAGTGGGGTGGAAAATTTCGACTCTGGTCGACGTAGAAATTTAGCTCCTTTATAAATGTTGTGGTGATAGATTAGTTGCTTCATATTTCGTTTTGGGATTGTGCAATGTCTTGAAAGAAAATTTGAGGAGTCAATTAATGTAATTTTTATTTTAGGCCGGTAGGATTTGAGTGATTCTTTCCTTGAATTGAAGTTATTGTACATAATAATAAGCAGAGTTTATCTTTGTTTAGGTTTGAGGAGGATTATGGCGAGGTTCCTGCCGATGTAAGTGTAGCCTGGGGGTGCGCAAGACACCGGGAAAATTTCGTTTTCTTTGTAAAATAGCAGTTTTTCACCATATGTGTCACCCCCAAAAAACGTTTTTGAATGTTTTAGCACCATCATGCACCCTGGTCATCAGTTCTCTAGCTCCGCCCCTGGTGGCACACTGGCAGTTGGAAACATTAGGAATTTTGGGTACTCAACATAGTGTCCATCAACCTGCACATGAATTTGTACAAAGCCAAATGGGCACCAAATATTATCATATCTCACACAAACATGCTCACGAGAGAGTACAGAAAATTGGGTGCCACGCTGGGCAACTAATGTCAACTAATTACTTGTCAAGCCGGCCCGATAGAGATTATGTGTTTTGTGAAACAATTAACCCAAAGGTTGGTGCTTTGTGAAAAAAAAAAATCTAGAATTGTGGTTCCGTGATAAAAAAAATCCCCAACTTGTAGTGTTAAGTGATAAAACCTCTAATGGCTCAGTGGTCATGTGCGAGGTCCGTCGGCTCAGGGTCGCCATGGGGAGCATGTTCGTGTTGTTGCAGCCGGCCACCTCGCCGTCCTGTACCTACACTACCAACAAGTAGACCGGCCACCAGTACGCGATTATCCGCCCAACTCTGTTCCGAAAAACCAGCTTCGTCGTCGCGGAGTAATTAATCAAAATAGCTAGGTCTTTGTTCATCAGACTAGGTCTCGATCAACTATCGGTTGCATGTTTTACATGCTGGTGTCGGCTTCGGCTCTGGCGATGTTGTTCTGGGCGACCAACCGGTGCTGCAGCCTAATGGCACCGTGAGCTGCCCGTCGTTAGCCAAGACGGACCGGATCTTTGGCGGCGGCACGCTACTTGCACTCAACGCCATCTCATGTGGTTCATCTGCCAGCTGATGTCGCTAGAGGTACGGGCCAACTACCTCGTCCTCGACAGAGGTGACGATGACGATGACGAAGGAAACAAGAAGAAACTCAAACTCCATGGAGATTGTCACATTGACGACAATGGCAACGACAGATATGACGGTGTCAATGTTACCTACGTAGGTAGGAAGTAATAGAATAACTGGTATGGCCAAGAAAGTCGTCACTAGACCTACCAAAAACGGCTTTAATGTCAGGGTGACACAACTTAGAGGGATGATTTTTGTTCATGAGACTATCCATTTGCTTCACCGGAAGAAATTTGATGATGCCCTTTTTGAAATTAATTTTTAAAAAGCTTAAAAATTGTCTTTCCTTAAGTGAACTATACTGTACATATAAAAGTTTTACACAACAGTGGTGTGAAATGATCGCTAATTTTTTTAAAAGAGGGCCCGTTGGGATAAGGATTAATGATGGTATTGCACATTATTTAAAAATCAAAAACAATCCAAGCCAGGATGACCCTCTATCTCCGATCCATTTGAATAGTGTGGCTCATATGTTGGCTATTCTGATTGAAAAGGGTAAGGATGATGGGTAAATAGGAGGTTTAGTTCCACTTCCACATGTTGTTGAAGGGGGGGTTTCCATATTACAATATGCTAATGATACTAACGTTTTATGGATCCTGATTTACACAGAAAACTATGAACATGAAACTTATTTTGTGTATCTTTGAGTGTCACCGGTTTAAAAAAACTCATGATGGTGAGATCTTCTGTTTTTGGTAAAGCTAAGGATATAAAGGACCACAATAAACAAAATTTCAGTTATGAAGCTGATTCTCATCCTTTAAATACCTCGGTATTCCTATCCATCACAAAAAAATGCTTAATAAATATAGAGCCTCCATATAGCATGATATTTTTGGTTATCTACAAGAGATTGATAACCATAATTTAGTGTAGTTTATTTTAATCTAAGCGTGTCACCCCCTATTAAATAAGATGCTAAATCTGTGTTTTCTTTAAACACCCCTAGGTCCAAGCACTGAAGCATCTTCCACAAATAACTGGTTTCACTCAAAATCAACAAAAAAGTCAATAGACTTGTGTACGATCTTTTACCTTTCATCAAGTTTTTCATTATATTGCATGCCATTTTTCTTTGTGGTTGTATAGCTAAAACTCTTGTCTCAAGCTAATTTCCGTACATTAATAAATAAATTATCTTATATTTGCCTGCTTTCTCATTACCAGTAGAGTCTCTTTAAGTAGTATTTTGGTAAGAGTTTGAAGGATTAAATGACCCTGAGGAAAAAGTGTAAGGAGTTTAAATTAGCACAAGATAAATAGGACAATATTTTAAAAAAAATTGGTAATTGTTGTCAAATACCAATGTAGGGGGGTAAAATGAATCCTTTTTTTAAGTGGCAGTTATGCATCTTCATTACCAACTTCACATACCTCCATGCATGCAGGAGGTATGACACCCACGACAAAACGAAACTAGATGTAACCGAGCACAAATCAACGACTTTAGCTAAACCATAAATACCTAAAAGTAAATTATATAATAGAAACAATTTTCCGCTGAAATGTACACAAAAGACCGCCAAACCAAAAAAAAGACCTGAAGTTAAATGTCAAGATACTCAAACTGATTTCTCTCAAAGAAGGATACTTAATCCGATTGGATTTGTCGATCCAAATTGCAATGCATATAAGGATAAACAAAAAACCACTCAAACCCTCACACATTTCCACTCAAAATTGGGATTCCCGTTCACATGAATCGTTCTATACATCCATGTGGTTTATATATAAGCATGTACAGATTAAACCATTTCAGATATATGGCTAGTTAAGTAGTATATAAGACAAGATATTCATGGTATATGCATGTTTAGGAGGAGATGGATCTCCACTTGAGAATCGAGACAACTAAATCCTTAATGTTATAGTAATAAGCGCTCTTTTCCAATATTCTCCCATTTGTTGTGTCTCTTCCTTCTTTTCGGGACAGTTGTCCAAGCCACATTCACCTCCAATTCGCTGCAACCCATCTTGCATGCATGTTTGTGTTTATCATCAGAGTGTCCTAGAGTGAGGACAAGGTTCTTTATTTCATCATCATCAACGACAACAAGACAGAGCACCAGGTTTTGTGTGGATTCCCTCAGAACGGGAGAAGGCAAAACATGTCGAAGAAGAAATGAGGGAAACGAGGGAAGATCGTACGGGTCGACCATAGCCGAACCGACTCAGAGCATCTCTAACAGAGCCCTCAAACTGGTCAAACTCTCAAATAAACTGCTTTTTTGAAGGCCGAGCCAGAAAATTGGTGCGGAACAGAGCCCTCAAACCTTTAAACCCTCAAAAATTTTTGAAGGCCCGACCCTCATTTTCCATCCCAACCTGTACAAACCCAGGTTGAGAGGAAAATACCAAGGGCCCTTCATTTTGGTCAACGACGCGCCACGGGAGGGAAAAATCCCTCAACCGCCCGAGCTCCTCCTCCTTCCCTGCGCCACCGCCGGCCCCCGCCGCCCCGCCTCGCCGCCCCCGCCGGCCCGAGCCGCCCCGCCTCCGCCTGCGCCTGGCCGTCCTCGTCCCGCCTCCGCCTCCGCCATGGAGGCCCCGCCGGCCCCCGCCCCGAGCGCCCCCGCCCCGCCGCCAAGTCCCGCGGCCGGCCCCGCCTCGAGCGCCCCCGTGCAGGTGCCTCCCGCCCCCGCCCCGTCCCCGAGCGCCGCCGTGGTGGCCGCCACGCACGTCGGCGTGAAGAGGCGGCGGGCGCACGTCCTCACAGACGCCGGCGCCGCGTCCCCCGCCCCTGCACCCGCCGCCGCCGTCTCCCCCGCAGTCGCCGCCTCCGTCGCCCCCGCCCCCACACCCGCCCCGAAGAAGACGAAGCCGGTTCCCTCCTTGGGGCCAAGCACGCCGAGCGAAGAAGAAGACGGTAAGTCGCAAGAAGGCCACTCCTCCGCCCATCTCCGCCCTCCACCGCCAAGTGCCAATGAGGTGCTCGACGAAATGTCGGCCCCAACTGCTTCTTACATGGGACTGCTCAACGATGCCGAGGTGAACATTGGGGCTCCTCCCCTCGATTCATTCGAATTTGGAGGTGATGAAGAAGAGGAGGAGGAGGCTAGTGCGGAGGAGGAAGAGGTGACCCAGATCAATGAGGGGGCGTTCCAAACCGCTCAACAGGAAGGGGGTGCTCGCCGGCCCATCATCCGCTCGTCGAACTACACCGAGGTTGAAGATGTTCTTTTGGTTCGTGCTTGGTCCGAAATTGGGATGGATGCGGTTCATGGCACGGATTAAACCGGGAAACGCTATTGTAAACGGATCGAGGACAAGTATTGCAAGCTCAAGCCCAAGACCGGCAGCTTGGTCCATCGTTCTTACCGGTCACTTCAAGGACGGTGGGAGGTGATAAAGCCCGCTTGAGTCACCGATGTGATGATGATGATCTTTTGCAAGGACAAGATGTTGATTATGTGATGCAAAACTGTGAACCATGCATCATTTATAATCATCTGCAAGTTTCTTTCATGATATGTGTGTTTTATGATTGTGTTTTGCTAAATATCCATTTGCAAATATTGTATGTTGCTGTCATTTCTTAGAAAATCCTGTTTTGAAGGTTTGAAGGTCGGGGCGTAGATCAGTACCCTCAAACCAACCCTCAAAACAGAATATTCTGTTTTGAGGGTTAGTTTGAGAGCACTGATCTGCGCCGGCTGTTTTGGGCCTTCAAATTTGCATTTTCTCGGCCCTCAAACAGCTTTTGAGGGTTACAGGTTTGAGGGTACTGTTAGAGATGCTCTCAGTGCACGAACGCCCGAGGAGCAGGCACGACACTCACCACTGTGTGGTGGAAAAGCAATTCCTAAACTTCTCTCTCCTACATTTGAACCGATTCAATACATAGTAAGGAACATATACATCCAACCTGACAACAAAAGCTCACCAATTTGTTGGTTCGCTTCAAAGGACTCAACATGCCAGATTGGCCCACATGCCATTGAGAGAATAATGGAGAGAGAAGTTGTCAGAAACTGCATGCTTGTGCACGGGTAACATGCAAAGCGTTTCTATACATCATAGGCAATTGGGCATCGATTCAATTCTGACAACTTTTTTCGTTGACCCGAAAACACATAGTGCATGGCCGAACTAATTTAGAAGTAGATCAATCTCAACTTGAGAGCTGAGACCTTACACATATCTATTTGTTTGCACAATGAAAAAGCACCACTCCTATCATTTTATCGAAAAAATATAAGGGTTGACACAAAGGAACTCTATGTCATGTTAACAGCCATACATTTCTGACAACCTCCCTCCACCCCTCTGCCTTTCTTATTGGAATCGCTGTCCAAGAAACTTTCATCTGTAGTTCGCTGCAACCAATCTTGCAAACAAGCTGGTCCTCATCATCGCAATGTCCTAAAGTGAGGACAAGGTGCTCAGCTTCATCGTCACCAACAAGTTGTAACACCAGTTTGTCACCCAGTGGAACAAGCACCACCCGACGAGCTAACAAGACATAATGATCATTCTTTGTCATCTGAGTACCTGTAGTTGCTTCATTGTCATATAGAATGATACGAGTCTCACTGTTTCCACTAGTCCAAGCAGCTACTCTTGTGAGATCAGAGGGTCCACTTAGAACATTGATTGTAATGGAAGCTTCTAGGAGACGTGAAACATGTGCACATTCCAATTCCACCTTGCTCAGTCAGCTGGTTAGACTGATATTCATGGTTTCCCTAGGAGAACCGATGCGACAAATGTTGAAATTTGTTAAACCTCTGCTGAAGGCTTTAATTTCACCTCCATCACACTTGATCTTTAAATTGATTTCAAAGTAGATAATATCTACTGGAACAAGCCCTCGATGTGGATCTATCAAAGTTAACGAATCATCCTGCACCCACAAAAGAGTTTAGGAAAATTATGAGAAGGATGTTAAAACATATATGTCGACCTCACGAGAAAAGCAAACACAGGTGAACATAGCCGGATCTAGCGACACGATGTTTCGAGCTAAATAAATAATGTCACAAATATTTTACCCAAAAGAAAACGTACCGGTGAAGTGATGACTTGTGAATCATCGGCTTCACGTCTGAAGAGATAGACACATCTATAGTCGATCCTGTCCCGAGCAATAACGGTGCCAAACACGTTGATTGGGAAGCCGACATCCGACTCACACACCTTCAAGGAAATGAAGTTGAGGGAGGAACTCACGATAGACGACTCACACATCCTGTGAAGGGGGGGCCCGCGTCCAAACCTAGCTGCAAGGGATTAAAATTTCAACAAAATTTCCAAAAAAAAAAGTATGTAGTAGTAATTTCTGTGAGTTTCAACATATACTATTCTCAAAAAATTCAAATTATATCCACACAAAATTGAAATAAATTTATATTTATTTAAATTTCATTAAAGTTTGGCGGAATTTGAATGATAAAATTACGAAATAAATTCTGAAAAAAAAGATATTTCCGAAAAAAAGGAAATAAATGCAGGTGTAGTAGTGCTTACACTACTTGTCAAGGTCAAAGAAGGCCATGTTGTAATCGCAGAACCGGGAAGGCCAGTAGCCGCGGCGCTTGGGGTCGTACGCGGTGAAGTCCTGGCAGCGGACGATGTGGAGAGCCCTCAGCGCCCTCTCCTCCGCTTTGTTGTGGTCGTCCACCATGATCGTCTTTAGAGCTTCTCGCAGGTCGGGGCCGGCTGTTGCTGCTGCAGAATATGGCCTGATGCCGAACATGGCGCGGATCTGGCACGGCGTCTTGCCTGCGATCACGTCGGCGACGGCCCGGCAGGCGAGTCCGAGCAGGCCTCGGTTGTCGAGTTGCTCAGCGGCGAGGATTAGATCGAAGAGGGTGCCGTGGTCGAGGCCGCCGACGAACCCGGCGGCGTCCCAGCCGGAGTCGGAGGCCTGCTGGTGGGAGTAGTGGATGACCATGGAGAGGATCTGGGAGTCGACGTCGAGGCGGATGAGGGAGTAGCCGTGGTTACAGCTGCTTCTGGTCCGGACGTACGAATTGTAGTGGCCGTACCTGATCTGGCTCTCGATGGTCCTGCCGTACCGGCTCGCCTCCACCTTGCCGTATCACTGGGGTGAACAACGTCCGCACCTCCGGCCTGGTCGCCTGGAATCTCCTCCTCCTTCTGCTCGTCCTTCACTCTCATATTCTCCTCCTCCTTTGGGAGAGATTTCTTCTTGTTTTTCCCCCTGTTTTTCTTGGCGTGGTTTCGCCCGAAGTTGCCCATGGCTCCTCCAACAATCCTGTTTGTTAGCAGCTCTACCGAGGGATCGGCTGCACCGCCTGCACGATCTAGCTGCAACACAACAGACCGTATACAACAGGCCGGCTCGACTTGCCTGAAGAACACAGCAGTCAGCAGCAAGGACAAAAGGCCGAGTTCCCGTAGTGTTTTCTGGTGCTACTGCTCCTCGAAAGACCGTACTACCGCTGCTTATGTATAGAACTACTAGCACAATACCCGTGCTTCGCTACGGAGTAAGCACTATTAGATATGAACCAGCCGATAATGGAGCTCGGCGAACTGTGAGGCTAAGCGATTGATAGAGCGGACAAGACGGTTCTGTTTGCGGCGTAGCGGGGGTGGCCGCGGCCATCCTTGATGTTGGCCTCCATCTAGATGTATTTACATGTCGATCATATAGCTAGCAAACCCCTTGTGATATAAAAGCAATGCTAAGGTACAACATTTTATAACTTGGAGCAACCGGTAAAAACATAATATGTATTTGTTGCTTTTACAGAAGGGATGAAAAAGATTAGGAAAAAGGTAGGCCCCATGCATAAGTCACAAGCCTCCAACAGATTGTCAAACATCTTATGTATTTACTCATAATTGAAAACGTCCCTACATCTACACAGGCTGGGCTGGATTTCTTTGAAAATGTAGTGGTCTTGGCAAAACCAGATACTTTAAGCAGCTAAGATAATGTTCTCCAGAAAAGACTTGCTTCAGAGATAAGAAAATAGTAATGTAGTCAAACTGAAGAGAAATTGAAGAGCGAAGACAGCTTCAGCAGGCCTTTGCAAATTGGTAACTGAAGAGAACGCGATCTCTTGACTCAAGAGCCTGGAGTCCACACATGATATGTGAGTTTAATTGGTAATGGCAGTATACAAACTGGACTACTTACAGAGTACAACCTAGAACACGAGCGATCCATGATAAAATTGTAATCAAGTCTTTGGATGTCCATCTATTACTAACAGTAAAACTGACAATCGAAGGAGTGAATACTACCAGCTAGTACTAAACACGTAAACTAACTGCAGGAATTGAGGCTCACAGAAGGATCTAGTTCCCGTCGATGAGGTCCGGCGCCTGGACGGCGCAGTGGTGAGATTAGCGTCGACAAATCATTCCGGAGCGCCATCCGATCCACAAGAACTTTGATGGTCCACGCTGGCGTCCGGCCGCCTCCGGGACGTCGATCGATGCAGCGTCGAGGTCGCGTCCGCCGCTCCTACTCCTGGGATCTGGGCAACAAACATAATATCAGGGATTTGCACCTCGGCTTTTCCTCGACGCGCGTACCTGCAGAGAGAAGGAAGATGTGAGAGTGCGACAGAGATGGAGGGCAGCGATGGGGGAGGAACACGACACCCTAAGTCGCCGGAGGAGGAGGGCACGAGGTAGGATTTGGGGCCAGCACGGCGAAGACTCGCGCCGCTGCCGGGAGATTTGGGGCCACATCGGATGTGTTTGGACAGCCACGCGAGCTACGCGAGAATAAAAGCGAGGGGATCCCTCGATTTGGGCTTGTGAACGCTCGCCGTCTAGCTTTCTCCCGCTGTAACCCGCTTCCCTTCCCTCTGTCGAGGTCTCCGCTGCTAATTCCGGTCGCACGTAGAGCAGCTCTGCTCGGGAGGAGGGGATAGATGGGAAGAGGACAAAAAAAAATCGAACCGTTTTTTCCACTTACCGATGGCATCATGGGTAATTTTCACCAATTTTGCGGATAGTTTAAATGACCTACCATACCATCACCACGGATCTTAATATTATAGTTTAAATAGATAGATAGATGCAGCTGCTACGTACACTAGTAGGACACGGACTACAGCTGGTGCTATATATCATGCAAGCCGGCCGGTTAAGCTGCCAACTTTTTCCTAAACTAAATCGGAGCCTATTAGGATTTGCTATCCTGCTTGCAATCGTTTTAGCATGAACAGAAAATTCCTAACAAACTCTAACTTGCCTAACTTACTCAGCATTATTGTTTGGATCACTCCAACATCGTCGTGAATTGATGATCATCATCCATGGAGTCACACAGTGAGGGTCGTGGCTAGGCTGCGGAAGGGTGGCGGCGGAGCGAGCCGGCCTGGTGGCGGTGAAATCGATCGAGCAGCCGGCAGCGAAGGAGGTCCTGGCGGCGGAGCCAGCATGTCCTGGTCGCGATTGGGGGATTGAATCGTGGGTGATCACCGGACCTAGGTCGTCGGACCCTTGTCCGGTTCACTAAGTGTGACCCAATTAAGGCCCAAATACAAAAAAAAACGACTGAGACCTTGTGTTTTGCAAATGGTGAGAGATGCCGCTACGGGAACTCCGGTGGTGCCGCCGCTGGGTGTCCCGTACCCTTGGGCTGGCGACGTACATGACAGAAATCAAGAAGTTCTACGGAAAAGTGGCTACTGTAACCATTTTGTCGAATACTCTGCCCATGGAGACAGAGTTCAACCAATATGTAAGAGTTGGTTTTCTACCATCTACGATTTTGAGAAAAGGAGTGTTACGCGCACACTTGTCCCTTCCTCCACGATCATTTATTTCTTTACTCGAGACGGGTCGATTTTCCAAACATGTTTGCAACCTTCCACCACACTTACACACATAGCCTAGGTCCACATGCAAGTTTTGGTGGGATACCGGTGCTCCGGAGGTCATTCATCCCCGAAAACGGCGGTCTGTGGGCCCCGACGGTCTACACCCCTAGATTTCTCCGCGCGAGGTTCCACCAATGTACTTTTTCATTGGTTTAGTTTTGTTTAGTCCCTAGACACATGGAAAACCAGGTTTGGTACCATGTGGCACATCCTAGCCTCCTGTATACCCGCGGCGGGACATTTCACCCTACATGTCTAGAAATCTGCTAAGTGTTATCGCCCGAACATGAGGAAGTCACACCGGGGAGGTATGCCTTGCACCATTTGGTGAATCACACCTTCCACCACACATACACACATAGCCTAGGTCCACATGCAAGTTTTGGTGGGATACCGGTGCTCCGGAGGTCATTCATCCCCGAAAACGGCGGCGTGTGGGACCTGACGGTCTACACCCCTAGATTTCTCCGCGCGAGGTTCCACCAATGTAATTTTTCATTGGTTTAGTTTTGTTTAGTCCCTAGACACATGGAAAACCAGGTTTGGTACCATGTGGCACATCCTAGTATCCGGTATACCCGCGGCGGGACATTTCACCCTACACGTCTAGAAATCTGCTAAGTGTTATCGCCCGAATGTGAGGAAGGTCACACCGGGGATGTATGCCTTGCACCATTTGGTGAATCAGACCTTCCACCACACTTTCACACATATTATAGGTCCACATGCAAGTTTTGGTGGCATTCCGGTGCTCCGGAGGTCATTCCTCCCCGAAAACGGCGGTCTGTGGGCTCTGACGGTCTACCCCCCTAGATTTATCCGCGCGAGGTTCCACCAATGTAATTTTTTATTGGTTTATGTTTGTTTAGGACCTAGACACATGGAAAACCAGGTTTGGGACCATGTGGCACATCCTAGCCTCCGGTATACCTGCGGCGGGACATTTCACCCTACACGTCTAGAAATCTGCTAAGTGTTATCGCCCGAATGTGAGGAAGGTCACACCGGAGAGGTATTCCTTGCACCATTTGGTGAATCACACCTTCCACCACACTTACACACATAGCCTAGGTGCACTTGCAAGTTTTGGTGGCATTCCGGTGCTCCGGAGGTCATCCCCCCCGATAACGACGATATGTGGGCCCCGGCGGTCTACTCCCCCTAGATTTCACTGCGCGAGGTTCCACCAATGTACTTTTTCATTTGTTTAGGTTTTTTTAGGCCCTATACACATGGAAAACCAGGTTTTGGACCATGTGGCACATCCTAGCCTCCTGTATACCCGCGGCGGGACATTTCACCCTACACGTCTAGAAATCTGCTAAGTGTTATCGCCCGAATATGAGGAAGGTCACACCGGGGAGGTATGCCTTGCACCATTTGGTGAATCACACCTTCCACCACACTTACACACATAGCCTAGGTCCACATGCATGTTTTGGTGGGATACCGGTGCTCCGGAGGTCATTCATCCCCGAAAACGGCGGTCTGTGGGCCCCGACGGTCTACACCCCTAGATTTCTCCACGCGAGGTTCCACCAATGTACTTTTTCATTGGTTTGGTTTTGTTTAGTCCCTAGACACATGGAAAACCAGGTTTGGTACCATGTGGCACATCCTAGCCTCCGGTATACCCGCGGCGGGACATTTCACCCTACACGTCTAGAAATCTGCTAAGTGTTATCGCCCGAATGTGAGGAAGGTCACACCGGGGAGGTATGCCTTGCACCATTTGGTGGATCACACCTTCCACCACACTTTCACACATATTATAGGTCCACATGCAAGTTTTGGTGGCATTCCGGTGCTCCGGAGGTCATTCCTCCCCGAAAACGGCGGTCTGTGGGCTCTGACGGTCTACCTCCCTAGATTTATCCGCGCGAGGTTCCACCAATGTAATTTTTTATTGGTTTATGTTTGTTTAGGACCTAGACACATGGAAAACCAGGTTTGGGACCATGTGGCACATCCTAGCCTCCGGTATACCCGTGGCGGGACATTTCACCTACACGTCTAGAAATCTGCTAAGTGTTATCGCCCGAATGTGAGGAAGGTCACACCGGGGAGGTATTCCTTGCACCATTTGGTGAATCACACCTTCCACCACACTTAAACACATAGCCTAGGTGCACTTGTAAGTTTTGGGGCCATTCCTGTGCTCCGGAGGTCACCCCCCCCCCCGATAACGGCGATATGTGGGCCCCGGCGGTCTACTCCCCCTAGATTTCTCCGCGCGAGGTTCCACCAATGTACTTTATCATTGGTTTAGGTTTTTTAGGCCCTAGACACATGGAAAACTAGGTTTTGGACCATGTGGCACATCCTAGCCTCCTGTATACCCGCGGCGGGACATTTCACCCTACACGTCTAGAAATCTGCAAAGTGTTATCGCCCGAACGTGAGGAAGTCACACCGGGGAGGTATGCCTTGCACCATTTGGTGAATCACACCTTCCACCACACTTACACACATAGCCTAGGTCCACATGCATGTTTTGGTGGGATACCGGTGCTTCGGAGGTCATTCATCCCCGAAAACGGCGGTCTGTGGGCCCCGACGGTCTACACCCCTAGATTTCTCCGCGCGAGGTTCCACCAATGTACTTTTTCATTGGTTTAGTTTTGTTTAGTACCTAGACACATGGAAAACCAGGTTTGGTACCATGTGGCACATCCTAGCCTCCGGTATACCCGCGGCGGGACATTTCACCCTACACGTCTAGAAATCTGCTAAGTGTTATTGCCCGAATGTGAGGAAGGTCACACCGGGGACGTATGCCTTGCACCATTCGGTGAATCACACCTTCCACCACACTTCCACACATATTCTAGGTCCACATGCAAGTTTTGGTGGCATTCCGGTGCTCCGGAGGTCATTCCTCCCCGAAAACGGCAGTCTGTGGGCCCCGACGGTCTACCCCCCTTGATTTCTCCGCGCGAGGTTACACCAATGTACTTTTTCATTGGTTTAGGTTTGTTTAGTCCCTATACACATGGAAAACCAGGTTTGGTACCATGTGGCACATCCTAGCCTCCGGTATACCTGCGGCGGGACAGTTCACCCTACACGTCGAGGAATCTGCTAAGTGTTATCACCCGAATGTGAGGAAGGTCACACCGGGGAGGTATGCCTTGCACCATTTGGTGAATCACACCTTCCACCACACTTACACACATAGCCTAGGTGCACTTGCAAGTTTTGGTGTTATTCTGGTGCTCCGGAGGTCATCCCCCCCCCCCCCGATAACGTGGATATGTGGGCCCCGACGGTCTACTCCCCCTAGATTTCTCCGCGCGAGGTTCCACCAATATACTTTATCATTTGTTTAGGTTTTTTTAGGCCCTAGACACATGGAAAACCAGGTTTGGGACCATGTGGCACATCCTAGCCTCTGGTATACCCGCGGCGGGACATTTCACCCTACACGTCTAGAAATCTGCCAAGTGTTATCGCCCGAATGTGAGGAAGTCCACACCGGGGAGGTATGCCTTGCACCATTTCGTGAATCACACCTTCCACCACACTTCCACACATATTATAGGTCCACATGCAAGTTTTGGTGGCATTTCGGTGCTCCGGAGGTCATTCCTCCCCGAAAACGGCGGTCTGTGGGCTCCGACGGTCTACCCCCCTAGATTTCTCCACGCGAGGTTCCACCAATATACTTTTTCATTATTTTAGGTTTGTTTAGGACCTAGACACATGGAAAACCAGGTTTGGTACCATGTGGCACATCCTAGCCTCCGGTATACCCGCGGCGGGACATTTCACCCTACACGTACAGGAATCTGCTAAGTGTTATCGCCCGAATGTGAGGAAGGTCACACCGGGGAGGTACGTCTTGCACCATCTGGTGGATCACACCTTCCACCACACTTACACACATATCCTAGTTCCACATGCAAGTTTTGGTGGGATTCCGGTGCTCCGGAGGTCATTCCTCACCGAAAACGGCGGTCTATGGGCCCCCGGCGGTCTACCCCCTAGATTTCTCCGTGCGAGGTTGCAGCAATGTACATTTTCATTGGTTTAGGTTTGTTTATGAACATGTGAGAACAGGTGTGGCACTATTTGGCACATTATATAGCCCCGCCCCCCCCCCCCCCCCCCGAAAACGGCGGTCTATGCACGTGTGCCCCGGCGGTCTACCCCATATATTTCTCCTATCGAGGATCCACCCCTATAGTTTATAGAAAGCATGATAAGGACATTATGAAATAATACACTTGTTGAAAAAAGAGGTTTAATGTAATTTTGAAATAAAACTGAATGTTCATTTGAAATAAAATGGTGAAATAACGGCAAAGGACAGTTGCCGTGCAAGAGCACACGACAAAGGGTCTTTGCCGTGCAAGAGCACACGGCAAAGGGTCTTTGCCGTGCAAGGGTGCACGGCAAAGGGAAAGGGCACGGCAAACATCTTTAAGGCGCACGGCAAAGATTTTTCTGCACGGCAATGTCGCCAATGCGCACGGCAAAGTACTCCTCGCACGGCAAAGCCGCCCGACCAGGCGAAACCCTACGACCCACCACGCGCGCGTCCCTATCCACTCGCGCTCAATCGCTCTCTCACCTCGCCCACGCTCCCTCTCACCTCGCCCACGCGCAGCCGCCGCCGCCGGCCATCCACCTCGCCCACGCAGCCGCCGCCGCCTCCCACGCAGACCGCCGCCGACCAGCGCTCCAGGCGCCCCTCCTACCCCGCGCTCCGGTCACGCGCGCCCTCCTCCCCCGGCCACGCCCTGCTCCGATCCGGCGGCCCTCCTCGCGCGCCCCAGGCTGGCCTCGCCCCTCCCCCGGCCTCGTCCCTCCCTCCACCGGCTCAACTGGCCACCGCGTCGCGCCATGAGCTCCCCGGCGGCTGGGTGAGCTCGACCAGGCCGGTGAGCCCCTCAATCACCCATGAGCTTGTTTTTTTTGTTAATTTAATTTTGCATGCTAATTAATTTAGTGTAGTATAGGATTTTAGTGTGTTATAAATTTAGAAATAGGATTTTAGTGTAGAATAGGAATTTAGTGTAGTATAAATTTAGAAATAGGATTTTAGTGTATTTAGTGCACTATAGGATATTAGTGTAGTGTAAATTTAGAAATAGGATTTTAGTGTAATACAAATTTGAATTAGGATTGTTATACCACTATTGTAAAAAAATTGTGTTCACTTGCATGACTAATTCATTTTCTCTCTATGCAGGCGATGCTTCGAGGTGGACACGGGGGGCGGCGTCGCGGGGGTGTTTGACGGGGCGTTCCGGATCTTCTTCGCCGATTCGGTCACGCGTCTAGGGTATGAATCTCGCGCCTATGTACCTAGGTTTTATATTTGTGTCTATATCACCAAGTATGTCGCGTTACCTAGGCGTCTATTCCCGGCCGTAAGGGTTACGCGAATAAATATGCATTAGTGGTCTCGCATATTATGAACCGTAACCCTTACGGCATTTATCGGGACAGTCGGCGGATCCGTAGATTGAGTACGTTCTCCCTTCTCTACCCTGATCCGAGACAGGAATTCGGCAGCGCCTCCCCGTTGTTCTCCGATGCACATCCCTCTCGGCTTTTTTTTGCCGAGACGTGTATCGGGAGAGCAGCGGGGAGGTGCTGCCGAAATTCTGTCTCGGATCGGGGTAGAGCAGGGAGAACGTACTCAATCTACGGATCCGGCGGCTGCTAGGAGCCCACCTAGTAGAGATTCAGGATGCATGCGTAAAAAAAATAAAAATATGTTGCATTTAATTACTATTTGATATAAACGCTATGTTGGTCTGTTTTGGTGCTGATTAGAGGATGGAAAATCGTGACTGGATGTACGATGGCAGAGTCAGTCAGCGGGACTATACTGAGGAATGGGCAGAAAAGGCCAAGCAATTTGTGGATAAGGCGTTTGACATCCCTACCAAACCCCTGGTAGTTTTTTGCCCTTGTGCTAAGTGCGCTAATGGAAAAACACAGGACAAGGAAAATATCAGTATGCACCTGATAAAGTCCGGGTTCAAACCGTCCTGCAAGGTTTGGACTTACCATGGAGAAAAGGCGAAGAAACGTGGTAGGAAGGAGTGTGCTAGGAAGGAGGTGCGGTAGATTCAACCTAGGAGAGAATATGATACTGGGTTTGATAGGTGCCTAGAGAACTTGGCTAATGGTAATGTGCCTAAAAGCCCTCATATAGAGGCGGAGACACCTCGGGACGCGGAAACAAGCGAGCAGCCGGATGAAAACACAAGGAAGTATTACGAGGCTTTGTTTGCTTCGCAGAAACCCCTGTACGTAAATACAGATGTTTCCCAACTAGATGCCATCGCTCGCCTTTTGATGACTTCAAGGGCCAGAGGAACCTTTGCAGAGATGGGTTCGATGAACTTCTGGTCATCATTGGCAGCATTCTGCCAAAAGGGCACCTCTTGCCGCAAAACTTCTACCATTCGACCAAACTGCTTAGTGACCTTAAGATGAAATCTCAGCAGATACACGCTTGTCCAAACAGTTGCATGCTATTCAGAAATGAGCATGCTGAAACAAATTATTGCATCCATTGCAAATCCTCTAGGTACTTTGAGGTTGACACCAATGGTGATGGCCAGAAGAGGCAGACCCAGGTTGCCCAGAAGATCCTTCGGTATCTTCCAGTCCTACCGAGGATCCAGCGGCTCTTCATGACCGAGGATACTGCCCTGCAGATGAGGTGGCCTGTAGAAGGGAACAGAAACAACGGCAAGATGATACATCCGTCGGATGGTACTGCATGGAAGGTCTTTGTCAAGAAATATCCTGTGAAAGCCGGTGACTCGAGGAGCGTAGCAGTTGCGATATCAACCGATGGGTTCAATCCATATGGTATGTCGGCTGCGGTATACAGTTGTTGGCCAGTGTTTGTTATTCCCCTGAACCTCCCCCTGGCGTCTGCATGAGATCAGAGTACATGTTTGTGTCGATGATAATCCCAGGGCCGAAATACCCGGGTAAGAACATGAACGTGTACCTGGAACCGCTGATTGATGACTTGCTTCTTGGCTGGGAAGATGGCGGGATCCGAACTTATGACGCAGCAAAGAAGGAACACTTCGATATGTATGTCTGGTACCACACGTCCCTGCATGACCTACCAGCACGTGCTTTGTTCTGCGGGTGGTGTACACATGGGAAGTGGCCTTGCCCAGTGTGCAGGCAGGCTGTGACTTTCTTCTGGCTGGACAAGGGAGGCAAGTATTCCTGCTTTGATGAAGCTCGACAATTCCTTGAGCAGAATCATGAATACAGGAGTGATGTAAAAAGTTTCAAGAAAGGCCGTGTTGTCCATGCCCCGAAGCCAATTCTGAAGACCGGAAAGGAAACCAAGGCCGAGTTAGATGCTCTCCAGCCTAGGCCCGATGGGAATGGTTTCTTGAGATATGGGGAGACGCACCAATGGACCCACAAACCGTGCATTTGGAAGCTCCCTTACTTTGAGGATCTCGAGCTCCCGCATAACATTGATACAATGCACACCGAGAAGAATATCAGTGATGCTGTTTGGAGCACCGTGTGGGGTGCCGAGAAGACGAAGGATAACACAAAGGCTCGAATTGATCAAGAAAAATGGTGCGATAGGACAAAGTTGAACATGCAGCCACCTGATGGCGCCAAAAAAACGTGGACTAAGCCACATGCTCCGTTCTGCCTTACAAAGGCCCAAAAAACGGAGGTCTTCAATTGGATGAAGCAGAGTCTGTTTTTCCCTGATGGGTTCGCATCCAACTGGATGAGGAGTGTGAACGTGGAAATGTTGAAAGTACAAGGACTCAAGAGTCATGACTACCACGTATGGCTTGAGCGGACAATGCCGGTGATGATTCGAGGCTTTGTCCCTGAGAAGACTTGGCGTGTTAGGGAGTTAGACAACATATGATTCGAGGTTGAGCTATTTCTTCCGCCAGATTTGTGCTAGGGAGTTAGACATTAAAGTCATGGAGAAGCTAGATAAAGAGGCACCCGTGTTGCTTTGCGATCTAGAGAGGATATTTCCTCCGGGGTTCTTTAATCCGATGCAACATATGATCCTACATCTCGCGGACGAGTGCATAAAGGGTGGACCAAATTGGTGCCATTGGCAGTATCCGCCCGAGAGAGAAACACAAAAGCTTCATAAAATGACAGGCAATAAATGCAAGATCGAAGCATCCATAGCCGAGGCAGTCGTTAACTTGGAGGTGGCAAACTTCACCACTAAGCACTATGATCCCAACATTCCCACAAAGCACAACCCGGTCCTCCGTTACAATGCCGCCAACTTTGAAGATGTACCCAAGCTTAGCATCTTCATAGGGCTTGGTGGCAAGTCAAGTGGCTTGAAGCCGTACCCAACGAGTGTACATGAGCGGGAGTTGATCCACTCGTATGTCTTGAACACCATGGTGGAAGTGAAGCCATACATCAAGTAAGTGCTAACCATTTAGTTATTCGCAAACATTCACTCGTATGTTCGTGGCTAACACTTCCTCTTTTCATTGGTATAGACAATTCACGGCTAAATATTGGAAGTACCATAGGGAGCCTACCCCGGAAGAATCCAAGCATATTTTTGATAAGGGCGGCGGTTACGGTTTCTGTAGCTGGTTCTGTGGTTTGGTACTATCCTATCCAAATTTGCTTGCACTGCCGACATTTGTTAGTCATATATCGTTCTAAACTTCTAGTGCTAAACTTGTAGGCAAGAACTGACAAAGAGATGAATCCCTTGCTAGGAAAGATTGCTAAGGGCTTTAGCCATACCGTCGACTCGTTCAAATCTTATGACGTGAACGGGTATCGCTTCCAGACCCATGAATACACAACAAACTGGCCCAACAAGAAGACAATAAATAGCGGGGTGGTATGTCAAGGTGATGATGGACTCCATTACTATGGAAGAGTCGAGGGTATATACGAGCTGAATTACGGGTTTGACAAAGGGCTAAATCCCGTCGTATTCAAATGCCATTGGTTCGACCCACATCGGGTGAGACGGGATCCTGAAATTGGATTGGTCGAAGTTGAAAGAACCTCTGTTTATAAGGGAGATGACGCGTACATTTTAGCTACCCAGGCCTTCCAAGTATTCTATCTCCCATACGCGTGCAAAAACCCGACAAAACGTCTAAAGGGATGGGATGTTGTGATGACGGTTCCTTAGGCCACCCCCGCCAAACAAGGACGATTACCGCTGCGTAGACCCCAAAACAAAGAATGCCGAGTTTTATCAAGAAGACGGGCTCCCCGGTCATTTCACTATCGACTTGCCGACCATTGATGACATGGTCGTAGACAATGAACAAGAAGAAGATGCAGACAATGCAGAATATGAAGCTGAGGATGTTTGTGACAAGGAAGACCTGAGTTTGCTCGAGGCGTTCAAATCAGGCCTTGACCTCGCTCCAAATGGACCACCTCCAGGATTCATCGATGATTATTGGTTCGCCGAGCCTGATGACGACGATGAAACATGTGGTCCAATTACGGATGTCGACATAGGCTACTGATCTATGTAGTTGTAATTGTGAGGCTAGCCTATTTGTAATAACTCTGTGTAAAAGTTGCATTTGTGTAATTATGATGCTAGCCTATTTGCAATAACTCTGTGTAATAGAACTATGTGCTATGTTTGTGAGAACTCTATGCTAGTTGTTTCTTTTACGAATGTTCATCTATTTGCATCATTGTTGCTTTTGCTAATGTTCATCTACTTATATTTTTGATGCAAATTTTATTATGTTTTTCATTGCATACTAATAAACCACTCTTTTCATTGTGTTTGCAGGTGATTCAAACATGCCTCGAAATAAAAAGGGATCAATTATAAAGAAAAAGATCAGGCAGTTGGGTGACCTTGTGGGAGTTTCGAGTGGTTCGATGCCAGACCCTCCTCCTAGCCCTCCTCCTAGCCCCACTCGAGCACGTAGGAAGAATGCCAGGCCACGGCGGCCGCGAGCTTATACCCCTTCTCCTAGCCCTCCTAGCCCTCCCCTAGCCGAGGAGGAGGACGAGGAGCAGGTGGGTGCGCACGGCAGTGGGGAGAACGAGGAGCCCGACGGTGTGGAGGACGAGGAGCACGACGGTGTGGAGGACGAGGAGCACGACGGCGGTGGCGAGTACGAGGAGCCCGACGGTGTGGAGGACGAGGAGCACGACGGCGGTGGCGAGTACAAGGAGCACGACGGTGGGGAGTACGAGGAGCACCTCTCGGAGGATGGGGGCTTGAGGGTATGCCGCTTGAGCTTGACCCAAGCCTAGTTTGGGAGCCGCCGGAGGAGGACGGGTACGTTGCGAAAGAGGAGAGGTTGGAGCCACGTGCGACGAAGCAGTATAAGCGGGGGTATACGCAACTCCCCGACTTACAAGATTGGCCCCACAGGGATGTTGTTCTCGTGCCCTATGGAAAGAGGTACATGCTGATTTTGGTATTTCATTATCGAAATTTTATCATTATCGAAATTTTTATGACATACATACTGATTTTGGCATTTCATTGTGCAGCATGTTCCAGCTTGCCGACCCGGATCACCTGCCTACAAAGAGCTACGCGAACATCCTTGGAGGCCTACTTAGAGTGTATTTCCCTAGGATTGTCCATCTCCCTAGTGGTGGCCGCGACGTGGCTTGGACTTGGAAGCACTATAGCTACGCCGACGATCCTAAGGGCAAGTGCAGGAACTTGCAAGGGCGGGTTTTCCGGGAATTCTGGGTACGTGACTTTTGGCTTCTTAGCATTCAAACACTCCTTGGCTGACAATCGTTGCTCTAATTCCCCTTGTTTTACCTATGTGCATGGTTGCAGAAATATTTCAAGAAGGCTGAAGGTCACGAAGGGTTGTGCGACACTGTCCTACACGAGTTGTGCAGGATGAGGGTGACTAGCATGCACTACGAGGCACGCATTCAGTGCGTCCGCGACTGGCACCGTGAGCGCAAAATTTGGATGACTAAGGCTGATTGTCGGGAAACGCTCATGGCACCGTGGCAGTACCTGCAGGTATTTGCATTTCCGTGTTATTGATTTCCGTATTGCCATGTTGTTTCTGTTGTACTAATGGGTATATCTTGTGTATGTAGCATCCTCCTCAGTACACCGGGCAGGACAAGGAGTGCTTTCTTGCGATGGTCATATGGTGGACATCCCCCAGTACCTCGCGAAGCACGAGGAGGGCAAGCTGAAGCGGGCACAGATGAGAGGTGGATCACATGTCCTAGGCAGCAAGAACATTGCCCTTACCTTACAGCAGGAGGTAAATGGTCATCATTATTTGATTTCATGTTATTGTTAACTTCCGCAAGGGTGTCCCTCTTCACTTAATTATATGTGCTCTTTTGCAGGAACGTAAGACAGGCGCCAAGCCAAACCCATTTGCCTTTTTCCGAAGGTCGGAGACCAGGAGGAAGCCGGATCCTGAGACGAATTCCTTGTGGGTCAGCGAGATAGCCGAGGACCGGTGTGGCGCGTACGAGTCAAAGTTCTAGGCGAAGTACGGCGATACCTCCGACCCATCCTCCTCGGACTTTGATGTTGATGTTGCGGTGCTTGCGGGACAAGGCAAGAAGGGTGGCCGCCTATGGATTGGTGACGGGTTAGTCGACCCAAGGACCATTCCATCTCAACGTGATGTCCGCCGTGGGCACACGAGCGAGCAGCCTCGGGTAGAGACCCGCCCACGGGCTTCGGATCTAGCCGTCGAGCGGTTACGGGTATGCCCTTCCTCGGTCCTCTACGCTTCATTACATGTTTTCCATTGCAATGTTAATGACATCGCGGCGACACAACGTAGGCGGTGATGGAAGAAAAGGAACAGAAGAATGAAGACGAGAGGATGCAGATGCAGCAGCAGCTCAGGGAGAGCATGGAGATGCAGCAGCAGCTCAGGGAGAGCATGGAGATGCAGAGGACGATGATGCAGCAGATGCAACAGCAACAGAAGATGATGAACACGTTATGAGCCAGACCATGCTGACATCTCCACTGGGAGTGGTCCTAGCACGTGTCCTCCTCCCATCTTCCAGTGGGTGAGTGGTTAACTTAATATCTCCATCTTAATTTTTCTTGTTTGTTGTCTAACCGGACTTCATATATTGCAGCCCTCGCCTAAGCAGAGCATGTTGGCGCTCCTCCAGCGACCACCCGGTCAGAGCCCGGTGACATCTCAGACGGTGACACCTCAGCCCGCCTTCACCTGGGTAAGTGGTCTACTTAATATCTCCATCTCTTGTCTTATTGACTCACCCTAACATCAGATATTGCTGCAGGGGCCTACTCCACCTGAGACGACCGTCAACAATCAGAACATCATCCGGAGCCTGAGGCAGTTTCCAGGTGAGTTAACCTACACTTGTGCCCAATGCGCTTCTAGATTGTAGAATGCAATGTCACTTGTGCCTCACACTTGTTGGAAATTTAGCAATCTCATTATTTTTCTTTTCACCTAGTAGAACATGGTGGAGATGGATTCGGACAAGGAGATGGATCCGGACAAGGACAAGGTTAGCTACAATAAAGGTTAGTTCTTCTACATTCATCACTTGTTGGAAATGTCACTTGTAGGATTCATGTCCAAATACTATCTTGCTAAAATAGAATAATTGCTAGGAACAACATAGTGGTGATAAATTTTGTGTGCATCTAGATACATCTTATAATTTGGAACATACATCAGCTAGCATGGCACTTTTGAAACCTGGCTTTTGTTTTGATGGTTTGTTTGCTTTAGTAATGGTTATGCTTTAATATGGCATTCTACTTGCTATTATACATTGTGTCATATATACGGCAGAATATGGCATTCTTCTTGCTATTATACATTGTGTCATATATACGGGAGAATATGACAATCGTTTCTTTTGTGCATGGTTATCGCAGAGGAAGACTTGATGATGGAGCCTGCAGCCCTGGATGCATCACTTGGAATGTGCAAGAAGTGCTCTCTGATATAGCATGGCTCAAGTGTGATGCAAACTTACTATGTATGGAGTGGACTATGTGAACTTGTAATAAGATTGCTAGTTTAACTTGTTATATGGACTCTATATGAACATATCAACCTATTTGTGATGTGTTTGGTGTTGTTGTGGTTATATGATGTCTTGGTATATGATGTATATTGTTATCTGCTTATTTCTGGTTATATTTGTGGTTAAATGCAGGGAAATAATGAAAAACAAAAAAAACAGAAAATCGGGCGGCCCCTTTGCCGTGCGTATGCACACGGCAAAGGACATATGGTCACCTTTGCCGTGTGCATACGCACGGCAAAGGGGACACGCGTCGCCAACCTGTGCTCCCCTGCGTCGGGTTGCTCCCTCCCTGTCGACGGCATTGCCGTGCGGGCGTAGCTGCGACGCACGGCAAAGGATGCCTTTGCCGAGCGGCCGGGATGGGAGGCGCACCGGCAAAGTCTTCTGCACGGCAGCTACACGGCGCACGGCAGCGGGGAATGCACGGCAACGTAGCAGGGCGCACGGCAGCGAGAGCCTGGTCGGCAAAGAGAGACGGCGCACGGCGAAGCGTGACGCGCTCGGCAGCGACGCTGTCGTGCCGTTTGGTCGCGGCGCACGGCAACGTTTCCTTTGCCGGGCAGAATGCTGCCGAGCAGACGTTGCCGTGCGGGCTTGCACGTCAGTGCCTTTGCCGAGCAAAAAGGTTGCTTTGCCGTGCATTTCGCTCACACGGCGACGAGCTGTTCTGCCGTAGTGATAGGGAGGAGCAAGCTGGGGAGATCGCGTTACAGGTGAGGTGCGGATGTGGCTGCCATCCCCCCGCAGCCGTGGAGGAGCGCTGACGCTGACGGAGGGGGTGGAGGACGGGCCGATACTGCAGGCAAAAGGTGAGTAGTTTTAATGCATGCTGGTTCTTCTAGAGTAGTACAGCACGTTTCAGACTTGTGGGAATTCACACGTAGAAGGTAGATTCCCTCAAAGCTGCCAGTAGCTGCATCTAATAGAAGCTTGTCGATTGATCATGGGCAACGTGAAACCAGGACACATAGTTGACAGATTCTTAAAGAGGTGCAACAAAATATTCTCACTCTTAGACCAACACTTGACCTGAATGATAGTGTCATATAACAAATAACCCGTAGTCTAACAAAGCTTATTGCATTAAAGGTATCCAGGAAAATAAATTTATGGCCTAACAGGAACAATATATATTTGAAGTGAAACTGGTTTGCTTTTCCTTAAGGCTGATCTACTCTTCAGAAGTCGAGCTCATGGGAACAACTTTTTCTTGCCTTTTCCTTTTTTTTTTTTCGAGTATTTCGTGGAGCAGGAGTTGCGTCTTGTTTTGCTGACATCATTTTTCGTACGTCAATCTTGTTCTTCCCACTGTATAGCATGTCGCATGGTAGCTGCTGCTTCCTATCAATGTCTATATTTTTCTGCTTAAGAATGGTGAAGAGTTAAAAAAAATCCATAGTAGTAAATTTACGATTGCAAGTAGTAATTATTGCACACCTGTGTAAATTTTTTGGATAGTTTTTTCCCTGTCCAAAACTCTATGAACCTAAGCGCGAACAGGCCACATGAGCTCCTGCATGTAGTAGCAAACGTATTTAGGATGCATTAGTCGTTAGTTATGAAATCAGATTGGACAAACGTGGTGGATGTACGTACCCATCTGTTTGCCTTGGGAGATTGTCAATAAGATTTCTCGGCCAGAGGTGCACATCATAGTCTGGCCACTTGTGTGTCTTAATTAGAAACTTCAGTGAGAGTTTCCTGCGCCAACCGTAAATATGCAGCTATACCTTGAAGCTGCAAATGTATTTTCCTTGTCAGTAATGAATAGGCTCTGAAAGCTCTAAAATTATTTAATGTAGAACGAAATTATAAGCTGACCGTGAAATCTAGTTCACTTCCTGGACCCATTTCAGGAATTGAATTCAGAATTTGGATATCTCTGTCCCCTGGATTTATGACTGCTACGTACTAGTGTAATCCACGGTTCATGACTAGAAAAATCTGCATGAATGTAGATGTGAGATTTTGCAAGAAATAACTAATATTGAAATTTTAGTACGCACATAATTTAGTTAATTACCATGTCATGCATAAGGTAGTCAACTACTTTATTCACCCAACGCATCTTCTCCATTCGTTCTAGCATGTCTATGTATTTGTTTGATATGTCGCTCTTCAACTTCCTAGCAACATGTGTTTGCTCGATGAACTAACTTTTTCAGCTGATGCCGTGGCCCCTTTCGTATTGATCTCCTTGGATGCCGATGATTCCTGACAGCATCACAGGTTAGAAGTTCGAAATCATTGTAATGCCCTAAGATCGGTACTATACAGATTTTAGCGTTTCAGCCAAATCCGCATAATAACAATCCAAGGACGCCCACCAGGCATAACATGCACGTCGCAACACACACGTTATGCGGGTGGAATTGTGATGATCATTACAACAATTATCGATGGAACTCACAAAAGAACATATACAACAACGACTCACCGAGTCAAGAACAACAAAAGGATACAATACAAAGATCCAAAATAACAACGGAAGCGAATAGCGTCCGACTACGGACAAGGTACAAATGGGACTAAGAGTTCTGAAGATAAACGAAGGCACCATATCCCTGCCTAGGCCAAGCCGGAGGGATTTCCAAGCTAACGTCGTCAGACTTCAAACCTGTCGGCTGCATTGGAATAGCAGGCCCGAAGGGGTCAGTACTATAAACAGTATTGGCAAGTAATACTCACAATATATCAAAGCTGGAATTCCGGAGAAAAGGGTTAGCGATTGAGGCGGCAAGCAGCACTAACAATTTATAGAGACACACTACAAGTTTTGTCTACAAGAGACAAGGTAAGAGAGCGAATAACAAACCAACTATATTACTCACCACATCAAAACCCGACCAAGTATTACTCACTCGATCAACCACCCACGAGGAAGCAATCAGGGCAACTCACACGGTGGACAAGTTTTATGGGTTATTATTCAAGTAATCTATCTTACTAGTCAAGTTATAATCATCATAAGATGCAAGTTGTCTATGATCTTTTTAGCCAGCGCATTTCACCAAGTCCTGCATAACCGCGGACACGGCTTTTCGAAAAGATTTCACCCTGCAGAGATGCACCAATGAACCCACACGCATCAAAACACTCGCTTAGAGGTGTACCGGTGGAGCGTTCGACGCAATATTTCCCTTCTCTACAAACAAGTCCAGGGAGCCACCTAGCTAGGACTGATCCAACTTGAGAGTCCAGTCGAAGCTTCGAGGTGGGCCTAACCGATGCGAGAATGGCTTCGGGAGGAACACTCATACGATTGCCCTCCGTCCACATGCGATAAACGCCCATGCCGTGAGACCTACTGAAACACCCGAACTACTTGTGGCATCCTAGACAAGTTTGAGGATCCGGTAATAGATTGCGGGGAGGCCCATAGAACTCCCGCATGTGGTTGGTGCGCTCAGTCTTGGATCAGCGAAAAAGAACTCGGGTCCTAGGCGACACTAGCAGAACAAATCACCACGATTGGCCTTCTGCCGGTGCCTTATCTTTAATATGTTATTCCCATCGCAACAGAAATTAAAGATTACCATTTTAGTTGAGCCTAGCTATCATATTAGAAACAAGACTAGATAAAGAGATAACAGGACTCAAGCAAAGCACCTAAGCATGCACTAGGACTCGCAAGGCTAACAAGGTAAACAAACAACAGGTTAATAGGATGTGGGGGTCACTACCACAGAAATGGCTATCAGTGGCGCACCAAATTGCAATTCTGTGGCGCACCCCAGGTTTGCTGGGTGCGCCACATAATTCTCGCCACAAAAATATTTTCTGTGGCGCACCTTGCTTGGTGCGCCACAGAAATGTGAGAATTCTGTGGCGCACCAAGCAAGGTGCGTCACAGAAAATATTTCTGTGGCGCACCTGGCCTGGTGCGCCACAGAATTCTGAAAAAATTCAAAAAATGCAAAAAAAATATAAAAAGTTTCAAAAAAATTCAGAAAATTTAAAATATGAAATAATATGAAAAATCCTAATTATTTGAATTTTTTCAGATTTTTTGCACATTTTAAACTGATATCTTCCCGCTAGGTCACCCATCTTCAAATTGCTCAAACCCTATCATGCTTAACTTCTAAGTTCCACCCACTTCACCTACCCATGTGCTACTCAAGTTCTTATTGATATATACATCATATGAATCCTCTTAAGTCTTGTATGTGTATATGTTATATATGTGTTATAAATGTGTGTTTTTAAATTTCAGATTTTTCAAAAACTTCTAAACTTTCAAAAGGAGATTCAAAGGTTTCAAAAGATCCAAAAAAAATTCAAAAAGCATAAATTTTTTAAAAAAACTTTAAAAAATTCAAAAAAAACTTAAATTTTTTAGAAAAACTTAAAAAAAATCAAAAAACATAATTTTTTGAAAAAACTTTTAAAAATTCAAAAAATCCAAAAAATTCAAAAAAAAACTTAAATTAAAAAAAAAACTTTAAAAAATTCAAAAAATCCAAAAAATTCAAAAAACTTAATTTTTTTAAAAAACTTTAAAAATTTAAAAAAATCCAAAATTTTCAAAAAACATATTTTTAAAGAAAACTTTAAAAATTTCAAAAAATCCAAAAAATTCAAAAAAATTATTTTTTAAAAAAACCTTTAAAAAATTCAAAAAATCTAAAAAATTCAAAAATCCAAAAATTTCAACAATCTTCTTTGTTATAACTTTTTTTGCAATTTCTGAATTTTTTTCTTTTTTTAATTATTTTTTGAATTTTTGAATATTTTTGATTTTGTAGAAAAAAAATCGTCTGTTTGAAATAACTTTTTTCTTTTGAAATCGAACTCGAATTTTTCTCTAGTTTTGTTTTATATATTAAACGCATTTTTTCGACGTCATATGCAAAAGTTATGGCCGTTTTACATTTTTTTCCTGGTTTTTGCAAAAAGGTCAAAATTCATATTTCAAAATTTCTATACCTACTAGACACTCAAACCTAACTACATGTCAAAGGATTTTATTTATTGAAATTTTTATCATTTTCTTTTACTTCCTGCAAAACTAAAAAGGCGATCCACGGGGGGGGGGGGGGGTGGGATTTGAAAAAAAAGTAGCTATTCTGTGGCGCACGGGCACTCATGCGCCACAGAAAGTAGCTATTCTGTGGCGCACCGTGGCTAGTGCGCCACAGAAATTCAACTTTCTGTGGCGCATCCTTCTCCATGCGCCACAGAAAGATGAATTTCTGTGGCGCACCAGCCACGGTGCGCCACAGAAAAGGCCGAGATGGACCACCGGCCCACTGATTGAAGGTGGGGCCCACGCGTATTCTGTGGCGCATGAAGAGTGGTGCGCCACAGAAGTCTCTCTTTCTGTGGCGCATGGCGTGCAGTGCGCCACAGAAAGTTGATATTCTGTGGCGCATGGGCTAAGGATGCGCCACAGAATGTTCAAATTTCAGTGGCGCATCGACAGCCATGCTCCACAGAATAATTTTTTGTGGCGCATAAATTAAGGGTGCGCCACAGATAGGCAACCTTCCTATAATGCTTTTCCTGGTAGTGGGTGTGGCTATATCATGGCTGCAAGGTAAGCATGCAAATGGGATCGGGACACAAGCATCGTAACATAAGGCTAGCAAGGAACAAAAGATAGGACGAGTAAGAGACAGAAAACAAGCAAAGATAGCAAGTGAGTATCACTTGCCTACAATCCGGTAGAGGTAGCAGAACCTGTCGTTACTCACATCAACTCAACGTCCTATTCCCGAAGAAGCAACGAACACCGGAAAACATAAAAGATGCATTTTACTACTACGGCAAAAGAAGCAGCATGTTGATGACATGATGCATGACAAATTAAATGTGATTCAATTTTTATTCCCTAACACATGGCAAAGCATTTTAAATGGGATCGGTGCATAATATAAATGCACCGGACAAACCCCATAATTAAATTGATTTAATTCGACTAAATGGATAAAGGTGCGATGTTAATTAATGATGCATGATTTTATAAGATACGGATATATGGTATAGGGTTAGGGTTTGGGTTCACACGTCGGATTCGGGGAAACTTCGGATTCGGAGAGGAAGTAGTCGAAGTAGTCATTCCGTTCGAAGTCGAAGTAGTCGAGGTAGTCGATGTCGTGGATGTTGTCGAAGTAGTCGTTCCGTCCGGAGTCGAGGTAGTCGTTACGTAGTCGACGTTGTGGAAGTAGTCGTACTCGGGTCATCGTCGTTGCGGACCTTGGCGTTCCGGTCTTCGGGGTCGACGGGGTTCACAGCGTCGGGGGTACTCGGGCACCGGGCTTCGCGGACACGCACGAAGACGGCCAACACAAAACGCACACGGAGAACTTGGCGGGTTCTGGTCGGGGTAGATCTTGTCGTTTCCGTCTTCGGTCATCGGGTCGGAGAACTCGGATTCACAGAGTCGGGCAACGGGAATCGGGGAACACACTCGATGGACGGACGGAAACGGGAGCGGCTTCACGACGGGAACGTCCACCGGGTAACACGGCATCGGGGACACATCGGGGAAGCACCGGGCAGCAGCACACATCGGAGACGGGAACACGGGATCGTGCAGCGGGAGCGTCGGGGAACTCAACGGAGACGCAGCCGGAACACGAAGGCGTCGGGGACAGAAACAAAGGCAGCGCCTCGGTCACATACAGGGAGAGCACGACGGGCACGCCCAGGGCAAGATGAGACGGCCGTGACGGACGATGCGGGGGGGATCTCATTGCGGAAGCAGAGGAGGGGCGCCGGCGTGAAGGGAAGGGCGGCTGCGGCAGCACGTAGAGTGGTAGGGGCGCAGGGACGGAGCCAGCCCTCAGGCTTGGAGGGGGCAGAATCTGATTGGAGGGGGCGAAAATGGCTTAGAACCACTAATATGAGCATGAGTATTAAGATATTTGTGAAGAAACACTGATTGTTGGGGTGGCGAAGCCCCTGCTCGTCCCCCCCTTCCTCCGTCCCTGTAGGGGCGGCGCTGACTGGCGTGAGGCGCGCGCAGGGAGGCATCCGAGCGGAGGAGGAGCAGGGTGCGCACAGGAGGAAGAAGGGGAGCGGCTGGGGCGAGGAAGGCGACGACGCGCGCGATGGAGGGAGGAAAAGGGGGAGAGGACGGGCGGAGGAGAGGATCCGGCGCTGGCCGCGGTGAAGGGAGACCGGGCGGAGGAGGGCGGCCTCGTCGGGGACGCGGGAGGACGGCGGGAGGTGACAAGGCGTGGGGCGCGGCGGGCTCGGCTAAGCTCGGGGCCGAGGAGGCTGGGAGCGGGTGAGGGGAGAGCTGGGCCGGCCGGGAGAGGAGGTGGCCATGGAGCAGGAGGAGAGGTCGCATGCGGGAAGAGGAAGTAGATCGAGCGGGTGAGGAGGAGAGAAGAGGAGGGATTAGGTGGATAGGTTCCTGGGACCCAAAAGCAAAGAAAGGACCAGGAAAGAAAAGACATGGATTTTCTTGGTGAAGTGGAGGGGCTTATTTGCGAAAAGAAGAAAAGAGAGAAGGGTGGCTGCAAGAGGCAGGGGGTGCGAAAGGAAAAAGCCAGGGGGAAACCCTAGGGTTTGGAGATTAGATGGGCTTGGGCCAGCTGTGCTACTCTCTTGCGCACTCGAATTTTTTTTCTTTCGCAAATCAATTTTGGTAATTAATTTTAGAAAACTGAGACGACTGCCTCGGTAAAACTTTTGCGACAAATTTTCCAAAAAAAAGTAGGGTTTAATAAAAATATTTTTGTTGCCAAATATGCGATGCACATGATGCTGATGTCATGATGATGCAAAAACAACAACAAACAAAATCTAATTTGGGGAAAACCCCGGGACATTAGAATCATACATACTAAACTTTGTTGCATACGTACCTTTGTTTTTGGCGGTCCGCTCTTAGTAGAATTCGTGGAAGGTGATGACACAAGAGGTATTCTTGTGCTGCTCTTAACAGATTTCGTGGACGATGGATCCTAATATTATCAATCAAACGCAATTCCGTGGGGAACTCTTTTGTCCCGGGTCGTAACTGAACCGGGACTAGAGGGGGGGCTCTAGTCCCGATTCTGTTGTCCCGGGTGCCAAGCCGGGACTAGAGGTCCACCCGACCCGGGACTAATGACCTTGTTTCCACAAGTGTCCACAAGTGGTCCCATGAAAACCGTGAATGGATTGATGTTGTTGTGGAAGGATTCAAATGTGTACCACACCATCACTCATTCACCAACTTATCTTAGAAATGGTTAATACACCACTGATGTCGCTATTCCTGGAATTTTGTGTTAACAATGTGACACCAATGCCAAATACGATAGGTTGGGAGGAAGTAGGCGGCTTGTATTCATATGAGATTAGACATTAAGAGCGAGACATACATATTTTGATAACACAATTATACATTTATGATCTTATTTATAGACATAGAAAATTGGCTCTTAAAGACTACCATCGCACCCCTACAACGCTGAAATAGATGGACCCAATGACGTTGCATCGAGTACGACACAATAGTATGACATGTTGACATATTCTAAATTTTCAAGGCACAATTATTTACCTAGCATATATGAGTGCAAGGAAAACAATTGCTAAACGGAGTGAGTGAGTCTCACCTCGATATGCAGCCTCTCGACATTGGGAAAGCATCTAAGAAAGTAAGGTAGCATATTGGCTTAGTTGCGGACACCAAAACGCACCTTCACAGCAAGGATCCCCATGGCTAGTACCACCACGGTCGCATCCCGGTCTGTAATACCCCCAATTGTTTAGTTTCGACTCAAGTTCATGCATTGCTTGGATAGATCATTTGCGAAGCCATGGAACAAAAATATGTACTTTGATGGTGGTGTCGCCGACCTGCAGAGTTTAAAACTCGGGCTCCAAGTAGCCAAGATAGCTTAGTGTTGGGGCATGGACAATGTTGAGTGTCAGTATCTTGCGTGAGGCTCTGGGCATGGGTGCTAGCTAACGAGATGATGAGGTGCTTCCTCCATGGCTATTTCGAGATATGTATTAATATCCTTCAATATCATGATCAGAGAGATCTCTAAAGCATAGAAAAGAACAATATATGCATTTGTGTCTATGTATGTGTGTGTAAACCAACATTGGCAATATTAGCAATATCACATTCTCAGATTTTTATTTATTTAAGTTCGTTTTGAATTAGGGGATGTACTAACAATATTTTGACTAGGCCGAATATTTATACAGAACTTTTATGGTTAGTTTTAGCATGATAGCGTCTTAATGATTATAATTTTATATTTCATGTTTAACATATTAAACCACACAAAATTATTAAATTTGGGTTGTACGATTATTTTTTATATAGCCATACATACTTCATCTAGATCATGTATATATTTGAATTGCGTTAAACTTAAATTATATTTTGCAGCATGGTTTTATTCATTAATTAATTTATGATAATTGTATAAATTATATATATGTATTTATGGTATTTGTGGTAGAGATATCTACAATATATGATCTAATAAATATCTCAATAGAAGGTTTTAGTGTATGGGTGGATAAGCAAACTTGCAGTTTATGATTTTTTTTACCCCTATTTATGTGGCGAAATATGTCTTTAAGTTACAGTGGACACAATTAAAGAGGTTATGTGGCGAAAACCAAGTTGACGCTTATTTAAGTTGAGACACGATTTGCTTGTCATGGTGGTTTTAGCTTCTTTTTCTAGTAGAGCCCGAATTTTTTGTATACAAAATTTGTTTTAGAATTCAGAAAAAAATATTTTTGGTTGTCATTTTTGTGTGTTGACTCTTGCATTGACTTTTTTGTTGACTTAAAAAAATAATCATAACGGATAATAGATGGGGAACAACGGGTGTTTTTCCTATTTCGGTCTCTGATAAAACGTAGGCACTTCCATCACAACACGATTATAACCTAACTTAACTCACCGTGGTTGTTAGATTGGTTTGTCCATACTGATGTTTAGTACACACTATTAGTCGGTCTGTACCTCCTTCCAACAATCTAGCCCTCTAAGTTAGAGTAAATTACACTTTTTACCTTCTAGTTTGATTTTTTACACTAATTACCTCATTTTGTAAGTTTCCATTTTTATTATCCCATTTAGTGAAAGTTGTGCCAAACTTTACCCCTTATAAAATTTTGTAAGCGTTTTAATAGGTGGGTCCGTATTGTCAGGTATGCCTAGCATGCCATGTAGCCAGTTTTTTCTCTTGACAAATTTCTCCTTGCGGTTTTCTTCTAACGATTTTTTTGTGCTTTGATTTTCCCCAGCGATTTTTCATTGAGGTCGTTCATGACGTCGTAGCTGGAGGCGACGCTGCTGAAGACATTTCCCATCAGCTTGCTCTTCTCGTCCTCGTGCACCTGCTTGTACCCTGACGGGAGAACGAAACAGCAGCAATGGTCGTCGATCCTTGTCTATATAGTACAGTACATGGCATGCAGCGGGTTGCAGATGAGCAACGGGGTGGGGGAATGAGGAGGGGCATACCAAAGTTGGTGGCATTGGAGTGGAGGAAGGCTGTGGGGCTGCTGGTGGCGGGAGAGAGGAGGGTTGCCGAGAGGAGGTGGCGGTGGTAGCGGCGGAGGCTGGACAAGGCCAGCCTTTCGACGGTTGCTCGAAGAGCCATGCCGTTCCTTGAAGATACGATGTGGCCGATCCGATCCGAGATCCCTGTCGATGGGGAAGAGAAGAGAAGGGGAGGCGGCGACGGGAACGGCGGTGTGAGGCTGGGGCGGTGGCTACGTCAGGGACAGAATGGGCCGGTCGGCCCGAAGCACGATTTTTTTATGGCACGGTCCGCTAACAGCACGACCGATGCTAATCGGTCCGTGGCACGGCACGGGCTCGTGCCCGACTTCATTTCACAGCTCGTGGGCCAGCCCGGCACGGCACGATTGGGCCGTTTTTTTTTCTTGTTTTAGCTATTTTTACATATTTTTTAAATTTTGGGCCGTATTAGTGCCGGTGGGCCGTGCCTAAACCCGGCCTGTTGGGACTTATCCGTGCCGGTGGGCCGTGCTAAAGATGCGTTCGCCGTTCGCGTGTCGGCTCGACACGGCACGATTAGTGCAAGGCCATATTAGTGCCGGGCCGGCACAATAACGGGCCGTGCCGTGCCGGACCGCCCGTTTGACCTGCTATAATCAGGGCCCAAATACAATTCGAAGAACATTTACAGTTACAATCCCAAGCAGGAACTATTAATACAAAGAGAAAAAGTGACTACCCACTATGAATCATTTTTCTTTTTTATCAATATAATACTCCCTCCGATCGGTAATTGTTGTCTTGAGGTGTATTGCATTTTATACTAGCCTAGTACAATATTTGAGACAATTAATTCCGACCAGAGGTAGTATATAAGATGCCTTTGAGCGTCTTTCCTCAAAAAAAAATTACCACACAATACAATAGTCTTTGATTGAAGGTGGCCACAAGGGCAAAGTTCTCAATGCTCCATAACAATACACCGTTATCTTGTGATCCAACATTAGCAAATTGACCACTTGGATGCGACTTAACTCAATAGAGAATTCAATACAACTTTTGCTCAAATTATGAATGTTTGATGACATATAGCTCTTAGGACAAGACAAAACAACATGTTGTAAAACAAACGGAGACCTGATTCCTCAAGTTCTGGTTCAAAAGCTTTAATAGTTACCAAGCAGATTTGAGTAGCTGTATAGCAGATATCTAACTTGTCATTCTTAACTCCACGCACCGCCACTGTCTTATTGACGTAAAAGTCACTGTGCAAATGGTATCTTCAGATCCTCTTGCACATAAGTAGCAATATTATCTCACCCTATATGCATATACGATACTGGACGAGGGAGAGCGAGGGAGGGAGATAGATAGATAAATAGATAGAGATACAAAAAGAGAGAGAGAGAGAGAGAGAGAGAGAGAGAGAGAGAGAGAGACCTTCGTCATCAAGGGGAATATATTCTTTGATGCCCATCTCATCATCTTCTTCGTCTTCATCACCGCTTCCAGTTTTCTTTTTGTGTGACTTTTGAAAATAGTTCACACAAGCACGAGAAAAGTAAAGAATGCTAGATATGCACTAGATAAGAGAGAGAAATAGAGGGATAGGCGGGGTGTGGAAGGTGTTGACCGTCCACATCCTCCTCCCCTCTGTTGAATTTATCAATGAGTTCCGGAAAAAGATAGTGCATGTACAACAAAAGTGAAGACTAAACACAAGGTGACTCCCTGACCATCTTTATCGACAGAGACACCCGTGGCCAACTTTACTTGTTACTACATTTCCCATTCTATTGATATACCATTTCTTCTTTGAGCTTCTCATACTGAGCTTGATCTCTCTTTACGACTCTCACACATGTTGTAGGTTCAGGACCATAGTAGGTCGTTGAACATGTTCACCAACCGACTATCATCAATTAAAGTTCTTCTGACAAAAAAATCTTACAAAGGAACAAATTTCTCTTGTGTGCCACGACCCACCTGTCATTATCACAAACAATCATACACTCACATATTCCAATTGCGTAGAACGCTACTTCAGGTTGGAGTGACTTGTCGTCGATCTTCATATGTCGTTGTTGCCCGAGCTTCGCCGAGCCTTGCATATGAAATTTGGAAGAGCCCAAATTTTAAGGTCCGATAGGGGTCACCACTCGGTTATGTGTTTAGCTTCCAATCCATGGCAGAAGCAAGATTACTTTGGGCGGGCAGATGTTCCAGCCAGTACATCTGGAGTAAAAGTTCTCAGAACTTGATTGAACATGGCAGGATTGATTACTTTTATAGAGATAGTGGCAACATTCTCGTGTTTCTTGACACTGGACTCGTCAAGCACATCAAACAGAGAGATGAGCTCGACGAATGCACTCAACATATGGTATCCAACCCAAAATAGAAGCAATATTCAGAACATAAGTCAACGAAATAAGCTATGGTGAAGAGACCGTCGACTGGGCAGCTGTAGGGGTGGAGCTGACCACGTTGGGTTCCTCCTAGGAGCAGAGGAAGCTGAGGTGGCACATGCGACGCACTGCCCTGCCTGTCATGGTAACGGCACCCTCCTTCCCATTGGTGCATTTATCTATGACGGACCCTCGTGGTGCCAATTCCTTTGGCTTCCTTTTCTTCTCGTAGACCACCTTTTCTTTTAACTTTTCATGCAGAGTTGTATCTCTCTTCATTATTCTCACCCATGTAGGAGGATTGGACCCATAACATTGTTTTGAATTTGTTACCCAGCATCCGCACATGTTTTCCAGTAGGCAGATAGACTGCCTGACGAATCAAAGGGTTTGTGGTGTTTACCACGACCCATCGGTCAGCATCCCAGAACCGCACACACTCATGTTCGCCGCCATGATTTAGAAAGCGACATCGCGCTGGAGCAATTTAAAATTTCATTCGCCATCGCTATCCGAGCTCCACTCAACCTTTAATGCGCATCTTGGAAGGTGCCAAACATGAACGGCTACCGACAGCCGCGGCCACCATATCCATCCTGATGTAACTCCCACCCCAAGGCGAAACGCTGATATTTAAGTTCATTTTGAATTAGGGGATCTACCAAGAATATTTGCACTAGGTCTGACTATTTATAGTGAACTTTTATGCTTGGTTGTAGCATGCTACCATCTTAACGAGTATAATTTTACATTTCGTATTTGACATATTTACCTTACAAAATTATTAGATTGTAGTTTTAGAATTATTTATTATATAGTCGTACTTCATCTATTTGCATCGCGTTAAATTTAAATTATATTTTGCATCATAGTTTTATTCATCAATTAATTTTTGGTAACCATAAAAATTATATATTGTATAGATATTTATGGCAGAGATAGAACCATAAAAATTAATAAATATCTCGATAGAAGGAATGGATAAGCAAACTTGCAGCTTATAATTTTTACCCCTATTTGTGTGGGGAAATATATCTTGAATTTACAGTGGGCACATTAATAAGGTTACAACATGTGCATGTGTACTTGGTATTATTATGGCTAATACTTATCATTGATGCTTAAATAAATTAAATTAATTATACTACTTTCGCTTAAAAATGATTTGATTGTATGATATGCTTGTCTGCAATCCGCTGATTATCAATTGCGAGCAAGTGCTTGTGCATGTTTTTGAGATGAATATCCGTCAACATAATTAAACATGGAAACCAGTGGACACTTTTTTCAGTTGAGACACGATTTGCTTGCCATGGTGGTAGCTACATGGAAACCAAGCCGTAGATATCCATTTTAACTTGTTTTTCTAGTAGAGCACGGATTTTTGGTGTACAAAACTGGTTTCAGAATTCTAGAATTTTTTTTTTCTATTGTTTTTGTGTGTTGACTCCTGCGTTGAATTTTTTGTTGACATTAAAAATAATAACGGGTGGGAAAAACTTGAATATTTTTAAATCACTTTTTATAATTCTATAAGCTCGAATAGTGACATCCTGGTCCACTTGTGTAATCTCTTTTCACTGTTGGAACAACGGGTCTTTTCCCTATTTTGGTCTCTAATAAAATGTATAGGCACTTTCATCACAGCGCGACTAACCTAACTAACTCACCGTCGTTGTTAGATTGGTTTGTCCATACTTATGTATAGTACACACTATTGGTCGGTCATGTGTACCTGCTTCCAAAAATCTAGCCCTTCAATCGATATTAGAGTGAATTACACTCTTTACCCCCTAGTTTGGTTTTTTACACTAATTATCCCATTTTGTAAGTTTTCATTTTTATTATCCCATTAGCAAAGTTGTGCAAAAGTTTTCATTTTGTAATAGGTGGGTCTGTGTCGTGAGGTACGCCTAGCGTGCCACATAGGCGGTTTTTTCTCCTGACAAATTTCTCCTTGTGGTTTTCTCCTGGTGATTTTGTTACGCTTCGATTTTCCCTGGCAATTTTTTTTTTTTTTTTTGCATCTGCTAGGTACAACACATGTCGCCATCAATTATTTGTTGCCACAATACATAGCAACATCTTCTCCATTCACCTTACTGAGCTCCATCTTGAGCTTGTACAACTCCTTATCAGTTGCTTCGATCTCTCCATTCACTCCGATTCCAGGTGCTTCCTTGTACCAGCCTTAACACCCTCGATGCACCTCCAACAAGCTACAACATTACGCAATTTGACACTTTCAAACCATTTGCGACGTGCTAGGAACCTTGTGGAAGAAATGCCCCCATCAATGGGAGCTACGAGGAAGAACCTTACCATTCATGTGCTTCTAGAAGACTACGTTTCCCAAGAGTGAAGGAGGTCCTTGGCAGCACCGTCCGTTCTGCTTCGTACGGAGTATATGCGTTGCTGCTCCTCCCCTACGATGTACCCGGCTGCGTCGACCCAGCCTCTCAGCAGCCGCAGTCGCCAGGGTCGCTACCTATTCGCCGTTGCTTCCAAGCACGTCCCCGTCTCCGTCGGTAGAGTATCCCTGCTGCCGTCGCGAAGGTGCTTCTTCCACCATCGGTTGGATGTCGCCGCCACCAACTTCAAGATCCACGGTCAGGTGTACCTAATGACATGGATAAAAAAAACACTCACAAATTTTTAGAGGGGTAAAATTTGGCACAACTTTTATTAAATGGGATAATTAGAATGAAAACTTTTTAAATGGGGTAAATTTTTTTTTTTTGATAAGGGGATTTTATTACTTAAAAAGTTTAAGCATTACACCCGGCCTCTGCATAGCTAAGATGCACACAGCCCCAAAGTCTCTCGACACCAGAATAGGGTAATTAGTGTTAAAAAATCAAAATAGAGGGTAAAAAGTGAAATTCACTATAGATATTAAGGACGTGGATTTGCTACGATGGGAGATAGCTACGCATGCTATTAGAACCACGAGATGTAGTTAAGCAATTCGTGTTGGCGTTTGCCGCTTTCACGTCCGTTTACAGTCCACCAAAAGAAGGACACCCTCTCTCTTTCAAAAAAAGGGACACCCGTACCCGTTACGAAAAACTTGCTCCGTACACACGCGTCAGGTCTACTAGGGCTTGCCTGCGCCCGAACTGATGCACCCATTGGTGCGCCCGGGTACGTGTCGCACATCCGAACGATTCCCTTGATCCCTTCCTACCTTTTTTTCTTGACAATTTTTTAATCAGAAATACATAACATAATACGAATCGATTCGCCCGTGTTTATACGGAGCACAAAAATTGTTCTGCCTCAGCTCAGGTTCGTAGAGGAGATATAGACGGGCGTGCGGGTATGGGGGCGGGCTGTTGGGGATCGTGATGGAGAACAAAAGGGAAGTAACGGCGTTAATCGGAACAGTGCCAGAAATGCTCTATAGGGCTGATTCAATGGCCCATGGTAGCTCACTATTTACCTAGATATTAAATAACATATTAGACATACTAGATAACAATAAAATGGTTACTGGTTTACTTTTATATTTGGGGTGTCCTCCTGTCGGGGCTCGGGGTGGTTTTCTCATTTGCTCGTCCGATGGCCTAGCCCTACAATCGATACTATATACTGTCAACTTGGTTTTCATGTTTAATTATGTGCACGAATATTTATCTCAGAAAATGCACGAGCACTTGCTCGCAATTGATAATGAGCGGATTGCAGACAAGCATATGATACAATCAAATCATATTTAAGCGAAAGTAGTATAATCCATTTAATTTATTTATTCATTGGTGATTAGTATTAGGAGTAATAATAATGCCAAGTACACATTATGCACATGTTGTGACCTCATTAATGTGTCCACTGTAACTTAAAGACATATTTCGCTACATAAATAGGGGTAAAAAAAAATCATAAACTACATTTTCTTACCCACCCATACACTAACACCTTCTATTAAGATATTTATAAGATCATATATTGTAGATATCTCTACCATAAATATGTATACACTATATAATTTATACAGTTATCATAAATTAATTGATGAATAAAACTATGCTGCAAAATATAATTTAAATTTAACGCAATGCAAATATATACATGAACTAGATGAAGTATGTATGGCTAAATAAAAATAATTGTACAACTAAAATTTAATAATTTTGTGTGGTTAATGTCAAATATGAAATATAAATTTATACTCGTTAAGACGCTAGCATGCTAAAACTAAGTATAAAAGTTTAGTATAAATATTCGGCCATCCCCTAATTCAAAAGGAACTTAAAAAAATAAAAATAAATAGAGCATGTGATATTGCTAATATTGCCAATGTTGGTTTACACACACATACATAGACACAAATGCATATGTTTTTCTTTTCTACGCTTTAGAGATCTCTATCATGATAATGAAGGGGTACACACTGGTTTGTAGGGACTATTGTTACTTTTTAGTTGTTGGTTTGCGAAATGGGGCGTGGTGGCATATTACTTGTAATTTGTTGAATATATATGTGACAACGCCATTATGCTTTAATAGTAATGAGTGTTGTTGCTAGTTGCTGCATCTGTAGCTGAAGTTTGCACAATTTTATAATTTTACAGTCCAAGAAACTTCCTGAGAGCACTGGCAAGTTCACCCTCCAGTTTTGGGAGCAATCTAGTGCCCTTGAATGTATCTGCTCAAGCATTAAGGTGGTGATTTTCTAGAACTTCTGAGGCGATGACTCCGAGCTTTGCTTTCTCAAGTTGTTGGTGATGAGTGCATGAGTGCTGTCGAACCTGGTGATTTTCTATGACAAAGAAGCCATCACTTCACTGCCGAGGTTAATTCTAGATTGGAGGCTCTTTTTGATTTACCATTTGCGAGTAGTTGCTGGTCTCTGCGGCTCGTCGAGTGTACACTTTATGGAGCTGATGGAGCGGAATTTTGCTTCGTATGAGCGAGGCTCTACATCAAAAGTGATATTTCAGCCATATACAATGTTGTGTTTGGATTCCTATGTTATTGTTCAGTCGCACATGTTCACTGTTCTCTAAAATATATGGGCTAATGTTGATCTTGATTGTTTTAGATTTTGTATTCCAATGTTAGCAATGGTGCTCGATTTGGTCAGCAAAGGGATTTGCTGAGGATGGGGATTCGTTTGTTAGTTTGTTTCTGGTGGAATTCTAGCCTAGATAGTTTTGCTTATCTTAGAGGCGGCGTTGGCGCGGGTCACCGATAGGTGGGAGGAGTAGGGAGACAATGTGCGATGCTTTGCCCGATTCAAGCTCCTGAAGACATCCAAACCATGAGTGTTCGTCTGGATTAAATTTGTATTTACTAGTGTAGCAAGTGCAATTAACTTGCATTAACAACGTCATAATAGGGCAAACTTATCCGCTGACTGCATTTGTGTGTGCAACACAATAGATATTCTATATCCTTACAAAACATTATGGTAAAAAAACTCCTTGCAAAAATAAGTATGTTTTAAGTATTATCTATTGTGTTGAGATGTCAATGGTATGCATTATTTTGCACTTGCTACTATGTGCTTCCAGTCAGAGTACTGAACTTTTAGTAAATCTAAAATCTGATTTTAGAGGTGCACTCTGCATGTTTCTTCAATTTAGTTTCTTACTGGATTGATTCACGGGTTCCATTTGAAAAATCTACCGAATCTTGCTTTTCTGATGTACTTTTATTATATTGGAGGCAAACTAAAAACATCATGTTTGATAGATCGTGGATTTACCATGAGTATGGTCTATCCTCAGTGAGAATTTACCATGAGTATTGTCTATCTAAATGAAGATTATGAAAAATAAGCCAAACCAATGGTTATCTATTATATAACCTATGGTTATATATTATATGCGCCTGGTACACATGAACCATATGTTCACGCTCTCGTTATTGACGACGCCTTCTACCATTACATCAGTTAATCTGATATAAATATTTTTTTAAACGGAAAGCACAAGCTTTATTACGATGACTGATTCTTGGGAAGTCGCCCGTTACAAAACAACAATATTCACTCGGATATCAGACTCCCATACATGCTTCATATATACCGGGAGCACCTTCATTAGCTAGTTCGATTGCAACACTGTCAACGCTCCTCTTACAATACATAATAGAACATTAGAAAATCATGTCTACCATTTCCCCAAAACTGGATGCCAAACTAGTTGTTTTTTCTAGTGCGCGCCTTAAGCTCAACCATAAAAACTTCATGGATTCCAACATTTCGACCAACCGCCTCCGGGTCAACATTGTTCATTCTCATCTCGCACAATAACACTCTAGCCACCATCATTCTCTCCCAGTTTATCTACTTAGTTGGGACATATCTTTCATAATTTCAGGCTCCTCTCTGATTTGTTGATCCACGGATTCCTGAAAGTGATGCTCCAAGTTTTATACAAAAAATTGGGTTAAATTATCGGATGTAGCTTAGTGAAGCTAGGTTGTTCGACACTGCTCCATTGTGGAGTTTTGAGAAGCTGGAAACCGTAGTACTTCCAAACAAGCCCTAGATTTTTTTCGAAGTAAAAAACATTTAAGTTTTACCAACTTTATAGAAAAAGAATAAAACTTTATAATGACAATTAAGTTAATATCACTCGACCATTCGTGAAATGTAGTTTATGATATCTCACATTGTAAATATTGCTACATTTTTTATAAAGATGGGAAACTTGTTGGATAGTGGTGGGTTTAGGGTTTAACCTCACGAGGCTACACCACTTTTCAGCCCACGATGTCCAAGACTCCCCGCCGGTAGCTCTACTCATAGTTTAAAAAACCGGACCGGCGATCGAACCGGCGAGGCTTTTGGTTTAGGTTTTTTACTAGTTGAACTACTGGTTCACCGGTTCACTGTCTGGTTTTTTAAGATATAAAATAATATTTTTTTCTCATAAACTCTACAATAAACTGATAAATATGTATGCAAATAATTTCAGACTTTGTAATATGAATAATAAAATAAAATAAAATAGCAACCACCATGCCACCAAAGTCAGCAATAGCAAAGCTATGAAATTTGTACATATGGTAGCGGTACACTGATACACAAGCACAATACGTTGCAAACTTGCAGCCTATGCACACTTGTACATACATTTTTACAAAGTTACGCACGAATTCGTGAAGAACAAGACTACGCCAACATGTAGCAAATAGTTTTAAACGTCAAAGTTTCAGGAGAAAGGAAAGCATTTTTTTTCAGTACTGCGGCAGAACCATTTGTATTAAAACAAACTCTCCCTTCACTGAACAACAAATCGTCTCTGGATCTTTGGTAGCACATGCTGTACGGCAGTGAACCATCCCAGGTTCGATTCCCAGCCGGCGCATATATTTTTCTGAGTTCGCATATAGGAAACCGGTCGAACCGGAAGAGCCGGTTTATTGCAAAACCGGCCGGTCGGACCCGGTTTTCCCCGGTTCAGTGGCGGGGGCTCCGGTCCGGTCCGGTTTTTAAAACTAGAGTGAAATGCATCTACGGTCCTTGAACTTGTTGGCTATGTCTAAAACAATCCTTAAATTCAGAAAATGCATCATTATGGTCCTTAATCTCGTTCTATACGTCCATAGACGGTCCTCACTATGAGTGACCACCGTATTTCGATGACGTGGCGTCGAATCGGACCCACATCATTGTTCCCCACCTCTAAAATCCCTAAATCGATACTGCAGGTGATGGCCCAACGGTGCCGCCGTCGTGCCCGGGGCTCCCCTTCCATTCGTGGTGCAGCTGGGCATGCTCCGTATGGGAACACTCCACGTCCCGCTGCGCCTGCCGTGAGAAGCCGCTCAACTAGGAGCCTGGGAGGCATTCTACTACGGCCTCCTCGACCATGGCCGTGCACCCGGGGATGACATGAGGATCCGCGCTGCACAAGACGGTGACTCCTGCGTCATGCGCGCGCCGGACAGGCATCCGCCGCACCAGACGCGCGTAATGGACGTCCATCCGCCTCGGACGCACCAGACGGCGGCAGGTGCGTCAGACGCGCTTAACCAGTAGCAGGTCAACGACGTCATCTACCTGGACGCCTCTAGGTGCCTCATCCTCGTGTGAGAGCAGCTTGGCAAGTGAGGCGGCGCCGCGGCGGTATGTGGACGTGTAGAATGAGATGAAGGACGTATTGGTGCATTTTCTTAGTTTGAGGACTGTTTTAGACACAACAAACAAGTTTATTGACTATAGTTGCATTTCACTCTTAAAACTATGCTCCAGAAGCTTCTCAACCAACCTAGACCTGTCGTAGCTACCGATAGCACCCATCCCCATTGGGTATGGATATAGCTTAACCAAACCCGCACCCGCGTTCCTCGTATCTTACCCGCACCCACACCCGTACCTGCATATGGGTATAGATTTTATACCATACCCACACCCGTCAGGGTATTAAAAACCCATGGATAAACCCACCGAACAACTCAATGAGGTAATATTAACAATATAACATATAAAAAACAACGACATGTAGGATCATTTATTCACTAATTCGGCCTTGGGTGATGAGATCGATCGTGCGGGGTGTCGGAACGTCTATGGTGTAGGAGATGAAGCGCCAGGAGGCATGGGCGACTAGGCGGGGTGCCATGTCATGAGTTGACCTAGACGTGGTGGGCCTGGCAGCGGGTGGGATAAAGTAAAACCTAATTGGTAGTAGGGTTAAAATAAATTGACCGTAAATTTAGCACTTGTCTCGTTTACTCTAGGTATTAAATTTTGGAAATTGGCAATTTTCTAGAGAACTCACAAGTCATATGCAAAATAAACCGGGTATGTGGGTATGTGGGTATGGGTTCTGCTATACCACACCCACACCCTCTATACCCACTGGGTACACACTTTTTACCATTTGCATACCCATGGGTAAAGTTTTTTTACCAAACCCTCACCCTACAGGGTAAAAACCCGCAGGGTAGGTGGGCAATGGGTACCCATTGCCATCGGTAGTCGTAGCGTATCAAGGCTCTACGAAGATCTACTCGTGATGGACTACATTCAGAGCAACACTACGAGATCAAGACTTAACGTACAAGGCAACACAGAAGCCTTAGGCACACGAATGGACACGACCACTACCTCAACCTATATATACCGACAGACTCAACCACGACAGCGATCATCGATTACTCGCCAAAACTCTGCCTCGAACCTCTCTATAAACCCTAGAAACTAGATCCACAACTACAGTCTCCGGTCGAGACCTCCTATAACTCGCCAAGATTGTCTTTGTACTAGCTTTGTAGTCACAGCATGAATAAATACGTATTTCAGTTGAGACACGATTTTGCTTGTCATAGTGGTAGCTACATGGAAACCAATCCATATATATCCATTTTAGCTTGTTTTTCTAGTAGAGCACGGATTCTTGGTGTACAAAACTGGTTTCAAAATTTCAGAAAAACTATTTTTGGTTGTCGTTTTTGTGTGTTGGCTCTTGTGTTGACTTTAAAAAATAATCATAACGGATAAGGAAAACTTGAATATTTTTAAATCAATTTTAATAACTAGTCAGCAACCCGTGCACCTGCACGGGCTAGGGATTATAACAAATTAGAGAATCATGCTATAGTATATTTTTAGTTTGTGTCCAATGAGTCTCTATGTTTCAAAACAAAGAATATTAAAGTCTCATAGAAATATTTATGTTGTGAAGAAGTACAGAAGATCATTTGTATGGCCTTGTTGATGTCATCATGAAAGGATAGTTTTTGTGCCAAATTGATTCTAAGAGGATTATTGCAAATACTAAATCACCCCTAAGTTCTGTTTTATTCATTCTATACATATTAGTGCTATACAATGTGATGAATTGGTAAAGGAATAATAATACCTTGTAGATCCATGTTGATTCAGTGGTTTCGCTGCAAAACAAAATGAAATAATGAAGTAATGATTAGATAAAGGAAAATATTCCAATGTTAGTGGTCTTGTGTGCGCCAAATTTTCAGACATTTCATAATGCAGTTAATGTACATATTATAAACATGGAGCATATACTCTCAGGTGTAATACATTTCACTCCGATTTTATAATTCATATATAAAAGTCTAAGAAACAATCAAAAATTGACAGCACCCATAACGATCATAAGAATACAAAACTAAATACCCATTTAGCAACATAAGATGTACTAAAACTATCAAAAGTAAGTGGAAGAAAGCTGTTATGTCAAAGAATCCTATGAATCCACAAACCTGGAATCTAAACATATCAGGATTAAATCACTTTCTTTGACCTGTACGATATCACCCCATAATCCTCAGGAGAGAGATGACAAAAAAAATCTAAGTCAATATACAGAAAGTACATTTCGAGCCTCGCCATGGTTGGTCTTTTATTGGTCCAAAACTGATGCAAGTTCCACAGTCCCCTGAAAAAAACTGACATTGGCCGGTAAACGTGCTTGGCTTGCGTATTAGGAAACTTTGTAGCCCCCTTTCTGACCCATTCGTTCAAAAAATTTCACGCAGCCTCACTCGTCCTGTTTAAAATGCTCTGATTTTCCTGTACACGGCCATAAACCCCTTGTGTCACGGATGGAAAATAAATCCAAACTCCCAAGCGGGGCCTTAAGGAGCTGTCAGTTTGAAAACAAAAGCTGTAAAAAGCAAATCAGGATGGTTACACTTTTTCATTAGAACGGTAAGGAGGAGTTGCAATCTGAGACTGTTGTCTAATTTTTGGAGACCTACAGGTGCACTGGAGGGGGACAATTGGCCCAAGCTCTTCTACATAACCTGGAGATGAGTAGAACTTTACCTCAACGGTTGCAGAATATAATTAAATTCTGAGGCACGCATATACTTTGTTTCCAAGAACAGAAAAAGGCACCATAATAATGCAATAATGCCAGGATCGGCCTTGGCACATACGTATAGTAGATTTTTTCTGTACAGTTTTGCGATCATCTATCATTGAACCTTATATCTTCATTAATAAACAAATTCGGGTAAAAAGAAATTGTACAAAAGTAAGCATAATAGTAGATCTGTTAAGTCAAGAGTATTTCAGGTCATACACTGGCACCCGATGCCAAAGACTTAATTTGACAAACACCTTGCCTGCAACAACCTATACAAATATTAGTGCATGCATGCAATGGATGATATGACTTAATTAAGACATTACTTAACTAATGACTGATGGATAGAAAAATTACTTCCCTCCAGTAAAAACTAAAATATTCACTTACCCCTCAATCTTGGACTAAAATATTCTGCGCTTGTCCTATGACCTCAAAAACCTGTATATAAAACTTATTTCCTTTTGAGCAGCTCTATTTTGTAAGCAACCTGATGGGCCAATGCGCGTAACTGCTGCAGCAGTATAACTTTTCAGCGTCACTATCGCTCAAATAGAACACTGCATATGAAATATATATCTGGATCGTTCTGTACATTTGCTTATTTATTTTTGTTGCAAGGAAGCTATGCATATTTGGCTACCTTAACTCAAAAGTTCAGAAGTTGTAGCAGCAAACACCAAACTGGACAACACAATAACTACATCATATAGCGCGAATCTTGATATACCATTGAGATGGAACACACAAAAGAACTCTGTGCACTGTACACTGAACTCCAAAATAACAATGCAAGCAATGACAGGGCCAGGGAGAAGAAATACACTGTACTTTTTACATCAAATCAAGCGCCTGGGAGGTCGCTGAAGCTGTGGATGACCAATGCTCCTACGATGCAATTGCATGCATGCATGTGGTTGTAGATTGCCCTGAGGCAGCTGGTTAATCGTTTTTGGCGGCCATGTGCTCTACAGTGTCTAACCTATTCCATATCAAATTAGTACATGCATCTGACGGGAAAACGAAATCACGTTACTTACCTGAGATTGGAGGCAATGGTGTCGGAGCCAGTAGCGGATGCCCTCCAGCAGCACGGCAGTCGATTGTGGAAATTAGGCAGACCTAGAAGTTATTGGACTATATGGTAAGCAATTTGTGGCCGGCGCGAGGATGCCCCTATAGCAGTTCTGTTAGCTGCTTAATTCATGAGAGGTGAAAAGATATGCTGCTCGCATACCTGCGAGTCAAGACCGCTCTCTCGCCATGACTTGCTTTTGTTTTCGCCTGGCCGATTTTTTTTTATGGATGCCCGCGGCGTTGCAGAAATCTATGCACTCATCTGGAGCATGATAAACTCCTAGTATAACATGCCATTGATCAATCAAAGAAGGCAATAAGAAAAGAGAATTTCGGGCTGCTCATAGTACCTAGATGAATCTGACGCATCCGACTGCTAATTACCTGCAAAAGTAGTTTGATATATCTTAGAGCCCTCCGAACAACACGGACACATCTAGGTGATTGGTTCCGAACGTGAAAATCAATTTTCTGCACGCACACCAAACCCTCCCGCATCGGCGACATGCATGCATCTCTCTAGCTTCTGAAACGTCGCCGGGCGGCGTCGCAGTTTAGAATCAACGTGAGATCGATAGGTCTGCTAACCCTTAATGTCTCCACAGCTGTGACCAGCCGTGTCCCGCTGCTCCAATTGGATCGTATCACATGTGCCCATGAAATCCATGCTACTACTTGTACCAAGGACATTGGGCTATGCATGCCATGCAATTCCTGGAGAGAGAGGGATCAAAGGAAGCCATGCTACTACTTGTACGAAGGACATTGGGCTATGCATGCCATGCAATTCCTTGAGAGAGGATCGAAGGAAACATGAGATCGGCTTGGGGTTAGGGTTTGGTGGCCGAGGGAAAAAAATGGGAATGTATTGTTTATGGAGAACCACCAAGCGATGAGTCCATGCGCGTGGGAGATGGCGAGGTTGTCTATTTCATCCGACGGCTACAATTTAGTGCTTAATCAGATCTAACGGATAATATTATGACTAATCTAGGATTAACGTGGAGCCTCCTATGGTGCCTCCAATTAGTAAATATATATAAGATTCTACAAACTCGAATAGTGACATCCCGGTCCACTTGAGTAATCACTTTTTACTGTTGCATTCGTAGGTACATATGGAACGCAGGTCTTCTCCTTATTTCGGTCCCTACAAAACCGTAGAGAATTCCATCACATCACAACTATAACGTAACTAAACTCTCCGTCGTTGTTAGATTGTTATTTTGTCCATACTAATGTATAGTACACACTCTTGGTCGGTCGTGAGTACTTGCTTCCAAAAATCTAGCCCTTTAATAGATATTAAATAACCTCTTAGACATATTTTTTTTACACAAACCTCTTAGACATATTAGATAACAATAAAATGGTTACTAGTACACTTATAAAATGGGTGAATAGCTCCTGTGCGACGCTTTTCATCGCTATTGGATTTGAAGCGACGTTTTTCCTGGAAATAGCTCGCATGCGACGCTGTTTTGGTTGGAAATAGCTCAGGGCCACAATAGCCATATAACGGCCGTTAAGGACACAGTTAGGTTAGATGAGACAGTTGATTAAAACATGATGGTCCTAATTAGTATCAGGTGCTAACCCAGACAAACCAACCGCTTTCCCACCCAGCGCGCGCGTGACCTTCTCTGGCGGCGGCGGCGGAGCTCACCTTTCCTTCTCGACGGCGGCGGTAGCGGAACTTTTTCAGAGGGCGGCGGCGCTTCCGTTCTACGGCGGACGTCGTGAGTGCCATTCGAGCGCTTCCGACCGAGCGCGCGCGTGACATTCTCTGTCGGCACCCGCGGCGGCGGGGAAACGTTCTCGACGGCGGGGGCGGCAGCGGAACTTTTTCAGAGGGCGGCGGCGCTTTCGTTCTACGGCGGACGTGGTGAGTGCCATTCGAAACCCTAATTCCTCTCCCATCATTCTCACATTAGATCTGAGGGCGCCCTTTTGAGCGTAGATTGTGGACGGCGGCGAGATGGAACCGGGAGAGGGGACAAGTAATGGGTAATTTCCCGAGGCTTGAACTTAATTTCAATTCTATACCCATTTGCTTACTACCTCGACTTCTAGCTCACCTTGGTCGCCAAAAAACAGGGGACATGGTAAATTCAAATTTTCGATCAAATTCTTTCCCTCCAAGGCAGTGTTGCTTGATGGCAGCATGCGGATGATTGAGAGAGACACGATGGTTGAATGGGATATACCTTTTGAAGAATTTGATCCCCAAGACCTAGAATTGAAGGAAGAGGAGGCCGTGAGGAATGTGGTGGAAAAAATTGGGGAGAGTGTGATTTGGGGGCCAGAACAAGAAGTTTCTTTGTTACGGTTCGATGATTGGAAACAGGAGTATGTTAGGATTGAGACAGGGGAAGAAATGGTAGAAGAAATCGATCGGCGAGACGGCTGGACAAGCAAAAGTGTTCTTTTTTTGGCAGAGCTCGTAGCTCTGAACCCTGCATCTAGGGTTGGATATGTGGCATCGAAGTTGGCTTGCCAGATTGCTGAGGATGATTGGTCTGCACAAAGGCAGATAGGGCCTTTAGTTACTGAATTGGCAGTGTTAAGAGCGGAGGCAGATGCAGAAGAGGCAGTTGATAATGTTGAGGAGGTTGTATGTATCGATTGGAATACAGTTGAGATTAATGAACCGACAGATTTGGTCATTGATCCAATGTCTGACATTGAAATGGCATCTATGTTTGGTATTCCTGTAGATGAGCAAGACAAGGAAAAGGAGAAAGAAGATTCTGCAGATGATGGTAACAGACGGTCAAGGACTGCAAATACAGATGCTAATGCTGATTTTGAAATAGATTCAGAGTTGATGCAGAATGCTGCAGTTGATGTGGATGATGGCCATGATGAAGAGCTTGTATGTGTTTATGACAAAGAAAATCCAGTTATTGAAGTAGGTAAATTGTTTCCAAGCATGGATGAGTTTAGGATGTGTTTCAGGACTTATGCAATCAAACATGAGTTTGAAACCAAGACTTTGTGGACAGATACAAAGAAATTCTATGCCAAGTGCAAAGGTTTTGATGGTGGTGCCATGCCATGCAAGTGGTATATATCAGCTAGACGTCAACCTGATGGAAGGACAGTAAGAGTGAATCAAATTCCAAAAGTACATACTTGTATGACAACTTCACAACAAGTTACAAAAATGACATCCCAACTTTGGGTGGCAGAAAAAATCACTCCTATTTTATCCAAGAAACCAAACACGACTGCAAAGAAACTGAAAGTAGACCTGGAAAAGGATTACCCAATCCAGCTGCAATATACGACAGTGTGGAAGGCAAAGCAAAGAGTAATGAAAAGATTATTTGGTGATTGGGCAAATACCTTTAGAATGCTTTATAACTTCAAAGCAGAAGTGGATAAAAGGTGTCCAGGCAGTGTTGTTGAGATAGATACTGAGGTGACACCAGATGGGAAAGTGTTCTTCTCCAAATTCTTCATGGCTTTAAAGCCTTGCATTGATGGCTTCAAAGCAGGATGCCGTCCATATTTGAGTATAGATTCATCATTTTTGACTGGCAAGTGGAATGGACAACTTGCAGCTTGCAATGCTCTAGATGGACACAATTGGACGTACCCTGTAGCTATTGGCTTGTTTCAGTCTGAGTCAGAAGCTTCATGGACATGGTTCATGCTGCAGTTGAAAAGTAGCATTGGTCCAGTGTTCCCTTTGGCAATCCACACTGACGCATGTAAAGGGCTAGAAAATGCAGTGAAGAATATTTTCCCACATTGTGAGCAGAGGGAGTGCTTTGGTCATATGTGGATGAATGTGATAAAAAAATTCAGAGGAGATGCATTTGGCCGCTTGTGGCCAGCAGCAAGAGCATACAAGGTTAGTGCTTGGGAGTATCATATGAATAAGATAAAAGAAGCAAGCACTGAGTTTGGCCCTTGGATGGACACATACCATTCTCTTTTGTGGTACAGGTCAGGATTTAACACTGCCATCAAGTGTGATCATATCAACAACAATTTGGCAGAAAGTTTTAACAACAAGATAAAGGATTTCAAGGACTTGCCTGTCCATGACATGGTTGACCAAATTAGGATCATGATCATGAAGTGGTGGGAATTGAGAGCAAAGATTGGTGATAAGCTGCAAGGGCAGGATAAACTGCCTGCTGTGGTGCAGCAGGTAGTCAACAGGAGCAGAGGGCTTGCACATTTGTTAGTTGTGAAATCCTCATTGCATTCTGGTGAAGTTAAAGATACAAAGACTACCAGAAGGCATGTTGTTGACACTGAAAAGAAAGAGTGCAGCTGCCTTGAGTGGCAACACACTGGAAAACCTTGTGAACATGCCATCATTTTCTTGGCATCCAAACCCAAGCTAAATATGCACCCATATTTGCATGAATATTACTCAGTTGAAAAATTCAGAGCTGCATATGCACATCCAATTCCACCACTTACAGATCAGTCTCAGTGGCCTGAAGTGGACATAGAATTCTCCTTGTGCGCTCCTTTGACGAGAAGGAAGGCTGGCAGGCCGAAACAGAGTAGATTCAAGCCTTGGTTTGAAAAAGGTGGGAGCAGTAAGAAGGGGAAGAAAGACGCCAAGCCAAAGAGGCCCCAAAAAGGTAACAAAAATAGATGCAAGCGTTGTGAAGAACTTGGACACCGAGCTGGATCCATCAAGTGTAGATACACCGATCCAAAGGTGACTGTCAGGAAGAAACGTGTGTTTCAGCCCCTTGAAACTGAACCTCTTTGTCCAGCCAAAAAGGCCAGAATTGGAGGGTGTAGAAAGAAGAGGAGTGTGCAGACTGTGTTCGGCTCTGTCGATGTTGCAGTGCCTGTGCAACCTGGAGATGTGCAACCTGAATCTATTTTGGAGGAAGTTGAAGCTGTTCTGGACCAAGTTGAAACTGAAGTTGTTCTGGAAACTGAAGCTGAAGCTGTTCTGGAAACTGAAGCTGAAACTGAAGCTGAAGCTGTTCTGGAAACTGAAGCTGAAACTGAAGCTGAAGCTGTTCTGGAAGCTGAAACTGAAGATGTGGAAACTGAAGCAGCTTTGGATCAAGTTTTCCAGCCTGAAATTCCCCCTCGAAGGCCTAGTGAAGGAGATTCAAAGAAAACAAGGAGCATGAATGATCTTCTTGATATAGAAGCAAAAGCAAGCAAAAGCAAGCCGAAGCCGAAGAAGAAGAAATCAAATGCTAAGAAAAATTGATGTATTGCTACTCGAATTTGATTCTTGAACACTTGTGTGATTTGTAATAATGCTACTTTGATTCGTGAAAACTTGTGTGATTTGTAATAATGCTAAACTAGAATTTGAGTTTGAAATTCAAATATTTGCCGAAATTCAAATATTTGCCGAAATTCAAATTCAAACAGAGAGCTTGAATGTATATATAACTTTTTTATAAGACCCAATAGGTAGTATGTGACATTATAAGACAATGTGCACTGGTTTTCCATTTTTTTGATTTTTTTTGAATTTTTGTTGCTCATTTCAAATTCGGTCAAACCCTTAGTTTGACCGGCATTTAAACAAGTTCTACACACAAAAATGGAAAAGTAAGCCTGGATCCTTCTTAGTCACACCAAAATGAACCTTTGGTGGGGTTTTGGACAACTTCATTCCCAAAACCTTAAACCACTTGTCTTCAACCTTGACTTCATATGGCAGAGTTCTGCCGATATCACATCTTATGCATGAACAGAGAGCTTGAATGTATATATAACTTTTTATAAGACCCAATAGGTAGTATGTGACATTATAAGACAATGTGCACTGGTTTTCCATTTTTTTGATTTTTTTTGAATTTTTGTTGCTCATTTCAAATTCGGTCAAACCCTTAGTTTGACCGGCATTTAAACAAGTTCTACACACAAAAATGGAAAAGTAAGCCTGGATCCTTCTTAGTACACACCAAAATGAACCTTTGGTGGGGTTTTGGACAACTTCATTCCCAAAACCTTAAACCACTTGTCTTCAACCTTGACTTCATATGGCAGAGTTCTGCCGATATCACATCTTATGCATGAACAGAGAGCTTGAATGTATATATAACTTTTTTATAAGACCCAATAGGTAGTATGTGACATTATAAGACAATGTGCACTGGTTTTCCATTTTTTGATTTTTTTTGAATTTTTGTTGCTCATTTCAAATTCGGTCAAACCCTTAGTTTGACCGGCATTTAAACAAGTTCTACACACAAAAATGGAAAAGTAAGCCTGGATCCTTCTTAGTCACACCAAAATGAACCTTTGGTGGGGTTTTGGACAACTTCATTCCCAAAACCTTAAACCACTTGTCTTCAACCTTGACTTCATATGGCAGAGTTCTGCCGATATCACATCTTATGCATGAACAGAGAGCTTGAATGTATATATAACTTTTTTATAAGACCCAATAGGTAGTATGTGACATTATAAGACAATGTGCACTGGTTTTCCATTTTTTTGATTTTTTTTGAATTTTTGTTGCTCATTTCAAATTCGGTCAAACCCTTAGTTTGACCGGCATTTAAACAAGTTCTACACACAAAAATGGAAAAGTAAGCCTGGATCCTTCTTAGTCACACCAAAATGAACCTTTGGTGGGGTTTTGGACAACTTCATTCCCAAAACCTTAAACCACTTGTCTTCAACCTTGACTTCATATGGCAGAGTTCTGCCGATATCACATCTTATGCATGAACAGAGAGCTTGAATGTATATATAACTTTTTTATAAGACCCAATAGGTAGTATGTGACATTATAAGACAATGTGCACTGGTTTTCCATTTTTTTGATTTTTTTTGAATTTTTGTTGCTCATTTCAAATTCGGTCAAACCCTTAGTTTGACCGGCATTTAAACAAGTTCTACACACAAAAATGGAAAAGTAAGCCTGGATCCTTCTTAGTCACACCAAAATGAACCTTTGGTGGGGTTTTGGACAACTTCATTCCCAAAACCTTTCTATCAACATGTTAGAAATGGCCTCCAAAGCTAGGGGAAACGACCCCATTTCTATCAACTTTTTTTTCCGACCTTGTCCAAATCACCTAGATATTATTCCTTACCTTGTGTTCGACATTAGAAGACAATGTGCGGAGGTTTTTCATTGTTTTGATTTTTTTTGAATTTCTGTTGCTGAAGACAATCTCGCTGTACACGCACCGTCGATCTACGCTTGCAATGAACTTCAGCCGTCCGATTGTTCTTGTAGAAGGAATCTTAGGCCAGGCTCTGGGCGATCCGTGGGAGGGCTGGTTCCGCTAGCTGATTGGCTAGCCTTTTTTTTTTCAGAGCGTGAGAGAGAATAAGGATGCGATGCGTGGCACGGGCGCATGCAAGCGCGCGCTGCCGCAGGCCTCGACCACGTCGCAGCCTAGCTATTAATTTTTTTGCAGCGTCGCATCCTAGCTATTCGGGAACTATTCACATCTGAGTTTCTCTTTTTTGTTTCTCGATGTATATTTCGTATTTTGAGCTGAAATTTTATGGGGTCACGCAAATATGTGCTGTGAACATGCATGATTTTTTCCAGATTTTTTCGCAATGTTTAAATTTGAATTTAGCCCGCATGTCACCGTGTGACATGCAAAAGGTGCATGTCACTGGATCTGTGTCCTTCAAGCGTCGCACGGAGCATTACTGCACGCGTTGGTCCGTTGCGTTAGACTTTGGACTTGCGTTAATGCACGCATGCAGGGTCACGTCGCACGTACTACGAAACGTAATTTTTTCTACGCTTTCAGACGGCATGTCTTTCACACTGCCTCCTCCTCCCTCATCCACCCCAATTAATACGCACGTCTCATCGCAGTCTTTAAATGGAGCCTATCCAACCCATTGCCTCCTCTCATCCCTCTCCAGCCCCATTGCCTCCTCCTCCCTCTAGCAACATGGACAGCCCAATCTCTCTCCCTTCCAGCCCCGACCCTACAGCGACGAGGACAACCACCCACAGCCGCTTGGCTGGTGGGAGGCGCCGCCGAGGGATCCTCCGAGGCGTCGGCGTCCCAAAAAACGCCGGCGATCCGTCTTCGCGGAGGGCCCCTTCGTCCACAACCCCACTCCCGACGACGTCGCGAAGATGAACAACCGCTCCGAGGAGGCCCTCGAACGCGGTCTAGCCTTCCTGGAGATGCAGGAGAGGGAGGAACTCGCCGCCGAGGAGAGGAAGGAGGCGGCCGCCGAGGAGAGGAAGGCGGCGGCCGCCGAGGAGAAGAAGTGGTACCCCGTCCGGGAGGACAGGGCCACGAAGCGGCTCCGGGAGGAGAAACTCCGGGCCTTGTCCGACGCCGAGAGGGCGGCCAGGGCGGCGGAGTGGAGGAAGGCCGCCGGCGGCGACTAGGTTACGGCCCGCAGACGAAGGGGCGCCAACGGGTAGCGGTTAGGGTTTAGGGCCCTTTATATTTAGGGCTATGAAATGTAATTTTTCTTTTTTTAGTTTAATATATGTAACGTGTAATGTGGGTCGGGCCACTATATATATATATATGTAATGTGGATGCAGTTATGGATAATATATGTTATGGATGCCAATGTTTTCTTTGACTCCTTAATGTCCTCAAGAAATTCATTTGAATTTTGGGGTAATTTTCAGCAATAGCCAACATACTCTTCTCCCGTCGCTGTGTGTTAACCGCTGGACCGTCGCTGGTCTTGACGCGTGACCTGCAGTCCAACTGACTAGTGGGGCCCCGCGTCCCATCGATGTTGTCACGTCAAAACCCAGCACCGCCCCTCTGCCTGGACTGTGCACGTGTCAATGGTGAAAGAAAAGGGACAAATCTCAACCAAGCGTGGGAATTCAAAACCATGGCCCTTGATAATGCTAGCATGCCTTAAAATGTCTTACAAAAGTGAACAGAGTGAGTAAACAAACTAAAATGCTGAAAAATGATAAGTAAATAATAAAAAGAAGAGAGGACATAGGGAGAGGGAGACACATCCTATTTTTATTGGGCCCAACAAGACGTTTAGGCCTGGAGTGTGCACGTTTTTTTTTTTGCCGAAAGATCACATCTTTTGACATTGGGCCTGGCTAGGTTTTACTTGGGCCTGGCCTTTTCACCTATCTGTTGTAGTTTTTTTTTCTACAAAAGAACGGAACATTTCACACACATTTCTAACGTTTTACAAATTTAACCAAACTAAATAAATGTTGGATTTGTGATGCATATCTGCCAAGTCTTAGCCATACACAAATGGCCCGAGCTAACTGCTACACTAATTACATTGTTACAATGACCAAGGATCAGCAAATAGACAACACACATTTGCAACATTTTTGGAATTGGAACAAACCAAATGAATTTGCATCTGTCATGCATTACTTCCAAGTCTTAGCCATACAGAAATTGTCCAAACTAACTGCAACACTAGTTACATTGTTTAGTGACTAATGATCAGCAAATAAACAACACCAAGAGCAATTGCACATAAATAAAAAACTACAGACATCAGATTGTCCTGCTTCTTCAGATCGACAAGCTTCTTTAGGTGCTTGTTCATCTTCTTCATCTCCTTCACTTCCGCCGCAACCCCGGCCGCTTTCCCCACCGGAGCAACCACCGTGGCTGATCCCCACTGCTCGGCCGACGGCGGCGAATTGACCTCCAGGAAGGCGCCCTCCAGTTCAATCCTATTGATGTACTCATCAAGCCACTCGAAATGGTGGCATTTCCGCAGATCCGGCTGAAAACAGAGCAAAATTTCCCCAAATCGGATGAAACCCTAATTACCAAATCGGATGAAAACCACAAAATTGATGAAAATAAAATGAAATTGGTAGAGGGGAAACTAAGATCTCACCTTCCCTGGCTCTGGTTTGCTCTCGCATTTCACAAACTCGCGCCCGGCGTTGCCTTTCTCATCGCTCACGGTGGTCAGGCGCTTCAGGGGCGCCGTCCGTGGGCAGTCAGGGCACCGTCCCAGCGGCACTGGACCATAGCGCGGCCACCGGCAGGTTGAAGCGGAGGTCGACATCACCGCCGGCGTTGCAGCGCTTAGAGGATCGCCGGAGAAGAAGTGGGGTAGGAACGGGCGGATGCTCTGTACTGCAACGGTCGAATGAACGCTGGCTCCGGTGCGGGGACGAGATCATCTCTCTTGATGCAGCTACGTGTTCTGGGTCCCACGACGTGAGGTGGACAAGCAGTGGGTCCCACGATCTGACGTGGATAAGTTTTGGGTCCCGCTCAGCCCATGTAGTTTGAATTGATAAGCTGTCTACTGATGTTTAAGAGAAGTGTCGCATTGCAGCTATAAGCCTCCCGTCAGACGTCGCATGCTAGCTATTTCCAGCAACAACGTCGCATGCTAGCTATTTCCTTGGAAAAACGTCGCACAGGAGCTATTCACCCCTTATAAAATAGATGATACCCCGCACGTTTTTTCGTCCTTAAACTGTCCCAAGAGTTCAATTTAGTTCTAAATGTTTCTCTAGATACAAGACGAACCTTCGAATCTTCTTATGGTCCAAATATATGGTTTAGCTCATTTTTGTCGCTTACTAGAAAAACCATGTCGAAAAGAAAAAACAAAACCAAACTCGTACCAAGCCAACCTCTTAAATGAGTGTGGGTTTGCACTTAAATGACAGCAGAAGCCCTAGCAGCGCTGCCGCACACAACGGTTTTCGAATTGCCCATGTTGCCGCACCTCCCCGCCCGAAGGAAGATTTTTTTTTGAAAGTAGGAAACTAGTATTCATACGTCAAGGATACAAAGTACAACACAGTACAAATACGAGAAGAACAAGAAGGATACAGGCCAGATCACTGGCACCACCGAACAAACGAGAAGACAATAGAAAACGAAGAACACCGTCTTCATCGCTTCCGTCACCGCCGCATCTTGCGAGCCCAGCCGACGTCGCCGGAGGTAGAGCACCGCACCGAGAAGCAGCATCCCAGGAGCCGAAGCACCCCTTGCGCAAACGCGTTGGAAGACCGCAGTAGCCACCAGCTCCGAAGAACTAGATCTTGACTCGAAAGGAACACCGGCGGGAGACACACTCCCAGGCACCTTCAGCTCCGAATCCATGGCAAGAGCCACACCGCCGCACCGACGACGAATAGATCCGACCACCACCCACCACAAGCCGCACCAGCATCCAACTTTCTCCTTCCCGGGCAACCGCCCCAGAACGCCGATGCCACCACCGAAAGAAGCGGCACCTGCCCACCAGCACCACCACAAAAACACCCCAAGCTCCCCGGCGGCACCCTCTCGAGCACCACCGCAACGGGGCTAGAGCTGGGAGACCAAACACCAAAGCCAGAGCACCGCCACCGCCTCGCTACCCTCGGCTGGAGACCCAAACCACCACTTATCTACAAGCCGACCAGAGGAAACCGAGGTTCCCCCCTCTCCCACCGCCGGAGCGACGAAAGGAGAGGAGGGGAACCAGGGATCTCGGCGGCGAAGAAACTGGAAACTCCGGTCGCCCCCCTTTTCGCCTCTTAGGACTGTAGCAAGGGATAAGGGAGAGGGAGACCTCCTTGCTTTGCCCGAAGGAAGATTAGAAGCACAGTGAATTTGTGCAACTCAGTATAACCCAAACTAGTGAACATAAGGGAAAGAACTGTAAGAGCCATTTGCGCAGTCACGGTGTGGCCCAAACTAGTGAACACATGGGAAAGCAATGGACCAGCCGGATGGGTTCTCAATATTGTCCCACCCTGAGGACTGAGCGATAGCTCACTGGCGAGATGTGGCAGTGGCCTCTCTCCCCTGCCCGGGTTCGACTCCTTTTAGGAGCGAAGTTACGGGTGCCTCACCCGCGGTGCTGCTCACTAGGAGCAGTATACGCTCGCTCTATTTTGCCTCTCTCAGCACACGTACGAGCCACATCGATAGGAGTCTTAATACGTGTTGGATTCATACAAGGTCTGCAGGTCTTAGCTTGCGTACTAGAGGTGTGCGTGTGTAGTGTTGCCTGCGTGTGGTGTGAGTTGTACGTGCATTCAGATAGTACAGCGGTACTAATCTAGAGGCCTCACCATGTTAGACTAGAGAGATGAACACCAACTTATAAGGGGGGCCATTTTGTTGTCTTCTAGATGGTTGAATTACATGAAGGACAAATATATAGCGCGTGCGCTCGTGTGGATAATCCCGACTTATGACTTTGACGACGGCGCGTCTAGCCTAGCAAATATAATAGTTTAATTTTTACTTTTTTTTTTGCTTTTATCAAAATTTTCAGCATTGTTGCCGAGTATAAGAAGGTATGCACTTGTTATGGGAGCGGTGTTTCTGCTCCCGGGCTCACCAGCTCCCGGTACTTTTCAAAAAAATGTAAAAAATCAAAAACTTTGCAAAAAAATGCGAAAAACATCATGCACGTACCTGACCATGGTCTGCATCGCCGTGAAAAATTTCGCACCGAAATGTCATCGTATGCACCCTGGGCGAAAATGACAAATTTCTGACAGCATGTGAGATCCGAAAATTTGAATTTCTTGTCAGAATTTTGTCATTTTTCCCCAGGGCGCATACCGTGACATTTCGGTGCGAAAATTTTCACGATGGTGCGGACCATGGTCAGGTACGTGCATGATTTTTTCGCATTTTTTTGTAAAGTTTTCAATTCTTTTTTGCTCCCGAAAAAATCGGGAGCAGGTGAGCCCGGGCACCGTTTTGAATTTCCTCTTGTTAATCACTACCTTAATGACTGTAATTCATGCTATGCTGCCAAACATACTCAAATTTGGATTCTCGTTCGCATGAATCTTGGTTTATATATAAGCATGTACGGATTAAGCCATTTAAGATATATGGCTAGTTAGGAAGTTTCACATGTTGTTGAAGAGGCAGTTTCCATATTACAATATGCTAATGATACTAATGTTTTTATGGATCATGATTTACAGAAAGCTATGAACATCTTCGGTTTCAAAAAATGAATAACTGTGAGATCTTCTGTTTGATAAAGCTAAGGATATAAAGGACCATAATAAAAAAAATTAGTTGTGAAGCTGATACTCATCCTTTTAAATACCTCGGTATTCCTATCCATCACAAAAAAATTGCTTAATAAAGAGTGGAATTAATTAGAACTTTCTCAAATATAGAGCCTCCACATAACATGACATTTTTTGTTATCTACAAGAGATTAATAAATTCGAATTTAGTGTAGTTTATTGTAATCAAAGTGTGTCAACCCCTATTAAATTAGATGCTAAATCGTCCGTGTTTTCTTTAAACACTCCTAGGTCCAAGCACCTTCCACAAATTACTGGTTTGACTAAAAATCAACAAAGAAGTTAATAGACTTATGTACGATCTTTTGCTTTTGATCAAGTTTTTCACTATAGTGAATGCCATTTTTTTCTCTGGATGTATAGCTAAAATTCTTGTCTCAAGCTAATATTTCGTACATTAATAAATAAATTATCTTATATTTGCCTGCTTTTTCATTTCTAGTAGAGTGTTTTTAAGTAGTATATTTTGGTAAGAGTTTTAAGGGCTAAATCAACCTAAGGAAAAAAGTTTAAAAGGTTAAAATTAGCACAAGATAAATAGGACAATGTCTTAAAAAATTGGTAATTGTTGTAAAATACCAATGCAGGGGGTAAGATGAATCCTTTTTTAAAGCAGCAGTTATGCCTCTTCATTACGAATTTTCACATACCTCCATGCATACAGGAGGTATGACACCCACGACAAAAAGAAACTAGATGTAAGCGAGCACAACAAAATTCAATGACTTTAGCTAACCCATAAATACCTAAAAGTAAATTAAATTATATAAATAACTTGCCGGTGGAATGTACACAAAAGACCGCAAACCAGAAGATAAATGTCAAGATACTCAAACTGATTTCTCTCAAAGAAGGATACTTAATCCGATTGGATTTGTTGATGGAAAGTGCAATGCATATAAGGATAAACAAAAAATAACTCAAGCATGTGTGCAAGATGGGTTGCTAACGCATCAGCTTGGACTACCACAAGAGTAGCTGCTTGGACTACTGCCAATACCAGCTTTTCACCTAGTGGAACAGCTACCACACGACGTGCTAACGCAATAAAATTACCAGCTGTTGTCATAAGAGTACTTGCAGCTGCTCTATTGTCATATAGAATGATACGATCATTGGTATTGGCAGTAGTCCAAGCAGCTACTCTTGTGATCTCACATGTCCCTTTGAGAATGTTGATGGAAGTAGTGGCTTCGAGGGGCTGTGAAACATCTGCACATAGCAATTCCACACTACTCAGACAGCTTGTTAGACCCACGGTAATGCTACCACCATCATATGGGACGCGGCAACTATTGAATACCGCTACGCCTTTGCTAAAGTCTTTGACTGCACCTCCATCACACTTGATTTTTAGATTGAACTCGAAATAAATACAATCATCCGGAATGAGCCCTCGACATGGATCCATCAAAGTTAACATATCATCCTGCATAGGCCGTTTGGGGAAAAGAAGAATCATGTCAAAACATATAGTCCAATCCAATATAGAGAAGTAACACCATCTAGGGAATAATGGATTTATCTATTTTGGGACAAGGTAGCAACTTCACGCAACAATCCATGGGAAGGAGGAGTGAATTAATTAATTGATACGTACCGGCGAGGTGATGATCTGGGAATCAGCCGCTTCACGCTTGAAGAGGTATACACATCTAAGGTCGACTTCGTCCCTTGCGATGACGGTACCAAACACGTTGACTGGGAAGCCGACGTCCGACTCACACACCTTCAAGGAAATGAAGTTGACGCACGAAAATACGATGGAGTCACTTATCGGTTGAGGTATCTCGTGAAGCGGGGGCCCACGATGAAACTCGGCTGTAATAAATATATATATACTATTATCAGCCAAATTAAAATGCTAGTTATTTTCTAGGTAAATAACGAGTGACAGTATGCATGATTATACTGAGTATGTATGTACTACTCACACTCTTTGTCGAGGTCGAAGAAGGCGAAGTTGTAGAGGTGACAAAACCGGGTAGGTACGAAGGCATTCCAGTTTGGGTCGTACGCGGTGAACTCCTGACAGCGAACGGTGTGGAGAGCTCTCAACGCCCTCTCCTCTAGCTTCAGCTGCTGCTTTTGTTGCGGAGTGATCTTCTTCTCCATCAGTTCTCCTCCTCCATGTTGTCGTCGCGGTAGTGGTGCACCTTGTGCAGGTGAAGGCGGCCTGATGCCGAACATGTGGCGGATTTCCGCGGGCGACTTGTCGTGGATCATGTTGTTGACGGTCCGGCAGGCGAGGTCGAGCAGGCCTCGGTTCTGGAGGTAATCTGCGGCGAGGACGAGGTGGAAGAGGGTGGCGTGGTCGAGGCTGCCGACGAACCCGGCGGCGTCCCAGTCGCCGGGGTGGGAGGAGGCCTGCTGGTTGGAGTAGTGGATGACCTTGGAGAGGATGTCGGATTCGACGGCGAGGCCGATGAGGGAGTAGCCCTTGTTGCAGCCGCTTCCGGATGGGACGTAGGCGTCGCCGTACCGGTCGAACATGCGGATGGCGTCCTCGATCTTGGTTCCGTCACTAGTAGAAAAATAGCCTTTTGTCCCGGTTGGTTTGGGCCATTGGTCCCGGTTCCCCAACCGGGACGAATCAATCGGGACGAATGCTCGTCCCGGTTGGGACACCAACCGGGACGAATGGGGGGGGCACGTGGCCCGGCCACAGGCAGCAGGGGCGGAGGCTTTCGTCCCGGTTCGTATTACGAACCGGGACGAAAGCCCTGGGGCTTTCGTCCCGGTTCGTAATACGAACCGGGACTATTGTCCCGTCAGATTTTACTTTTTCCAAAAATTTCAGAAAATTGTTTAAATTTATAAAATAAATAATGCTTATTCTATAATTCATAAAAATATGAATAAAATACCAAAATGTTCAGAAAAATAAGACCTATTTAATTATGAAAAATGCATGCATGTTTAAAAAAACTTAAATTAAATATTTCTTATAACTACAAAAATGGCACTACTAGTTAAATAAGAGGAACCACTATTACACATCATCGCCACGAATATATATATTACACACATCTTATTCGTCGTCCTACATATATACATCTCTTTTACACTCTCCCTATTTAATTTCAACCTTACAGTAGAATTCTCCTTTCGGATCTAGGACCTCTGCAAGTAAGAATCCGGCAAATTCCTCTTAAATTGCTCGTATGCGATCGTGTGGTAGAAGGCCATCCCGCAACCGTTCGATCTAATTAAAAAAGGGTCAATATATATGAATGAAAGTAAACAGAATTGATGGCAATAAACTAAAATTATGAATATTGCATACGCACTTTAAGTTGTTCTAAGATTCTGCCCTTCTCACAGCACGTCTGACGAATGAACTCGCAGACGTAGTATCCACATAAATGATTCCCGCTTCCCTGGCTCAAGCACTTTACGGGAACAGAGTTCGATCAAAAAATGGTAATGGTATTGAAATAGAATCAAAGAGATGCGCGGATCTAGATAGTGGTACTTACATTTATTGGTTGAAATGTAAGCTCCTTCGCCCATTCACCCCTAGCCCTGGCGGTGAATCGTTTCCAAGCCCTGCCCGACAAAGAAAATGAATAAAGGAGTTATATATTAATTACTTGCTATCAGTAAATGAACGGAAAGTTGCCGATAATGCCATAATGATTGAAATTACCTCTGAAGGTATTCCTGCATGTCCGCCCACTTCTCAAGGGGTTTATGTAAGGAGTCCATGACTTGTACTACTCCTTTGTCAGGCATAATGATTAGCAGAATAAAGTGGAAGCTGCGCACGCATAAGTCATCAATTATACACTTAACATCGAGAAATTAAGCGAAATAAAATATGTAGAAGACAGTAACACTTACTTGAAGTTGTAAGGAAATAATATTTCTCTTTTGACTTCGTTGAACCGTAACGCATTTACCAAGTTATTCTCGGTTTGGTCGTAAAAATCAAGGAGACTTTTTTCATGAATGGTATTTGGATCAACGAACCCAATATCATAGATTTGTCCTCTTTTGCATTCGAGAATCTTCATTCTGCATAATTAATATAGTGATAAGTAAGATAATTATAAATGCAATGAACGAGGTGAGCTAGGTAGAGACTTAACTACAGAAATAATACTTACAGACAATAGGCACTGATGATAGCTTTGTCAAGGGCTTCTTGTTGGTATAACTGAAATAATTCACAAAATTCAATCATTACGTGGTCATCTCCATGCCCGTAATGCTCGTTCTTATATCCCACGTAGATCCAATTTTCCCCTTTCTTTGAGGCAGCCATGTACCAACTATGCAATCTTCGCATTTTTGTTGGTAGATCTTTGACATGAGATTTGACGAGAGGATGCCCGTGCCGGTATTGGTATTTTGGAACTATTTCTTCGTGGAATTGTAATTGGTCTAAGTACTGAGCAATAGACAAGCCGTGAGCAGCGGCTGCTTCTCCGTACATTGCAACAAACTCAGGATCGATTGTTTTTGCCCGTGCCGCAGGTTTGCTCGACCCCACCTTGGTATCGGAAAACACTTTGAGCGGGGGGCACGATTGTTTTTGCTGTTCTCCTAGCTGGGCAACTGTCTTCCGGCTTGCACTAATACTCTTCGACCGCTGTTTATTTGCCCGAACCGACTTGAGAATAGAGCGGTCATAGTCTGGTGTCAGCTTTGGCGGGGGTTGGGCATAATTTTTCAGCATTTTCACGACAGCGGCATGTTCTTCTGGGGTGTCGGGGAACTCTGTTGCTTTCGCCTTCTTTGCCTTCAAGTTAGCAAACCACTTATCCGTTTCCCCTTTTGCGATCGCCTTATTTTCCTCCACCGTATAGTCATAAGGTCTCTTGGCAAGATTCTTATGAGGTACTTTTGGGAGGGGTGACCTTGAACGTTTCGGTGATCGGTTTTTATCAAACCCCAGAGTACCCACACGTGGCGCCGGAGAAGACTTACGCGGCGGCGGAGACGACTGACGCGGCGGCGAAGACGGCTGCTCTGGATACTGGTGAGGCGGCGGAGACGGCGCCTGAGGCGGCGGCGGTGGAGAGTGGTGAGGCGGCGGAGACGGCGCCTGAGGCGGCGGCGGTGGAGAGTGGTGAGGCGGCGGAGACGGCGCCTGAGGCGGTGGAGAGTGGTGAGGCGGCGGCGGTGGAGAGTGGTGAGGCGGCGGAGGCGGTGGAGAGTGGTGAGGCGGCGGAGAGTGGTGAGGCGGCGGTGGCAGCCAGTTTGGAAGCACGATGAATTCCTTTGGCCATAGAATAGTCCCTTTCTTGGCTTCTCCAAGTTCAACCACCTCCCCATCTTCACCTGCAGGGTGTTCCAGCTTCAGCTCCTCAAATCCTTTACTAACGTCATCCACCCCGACAACAGCGTAGCCATGAGGAACCGGGGAGCAATGGAAAGTTGGTGTAGGTCCAATTGGTACGGCATAGCCGACCGCCACCTTCATGGTTATGTTGAACACTTTCACATGTAGCTCACAAGGTGTGCTCTCCGTGATATCATCCACTGGGTAGCGACGAAGAGCATCCGTCGTCAGTGCATCATCATCACGTGCCGGGACCATGCTCGAAGCCACGCTGCTTTTCCGATATGATGGGTCGGTAGCATCGACTGCAGCTTCTACAACGTGCTGCTGAGATAGGCCGGCAGTGCCTTGCTGGCTAAGTTCGTTAATTTGATCCTGCTGCCGCTTCATTTGATCCTGCTGCCGCTTAATTGTTTCTTCTATATTACGCAGCCGGTCTGCAGCAGCGATTGCTTCCCTTGCCTCCCTTTCCTTTCTCCTCTGATGACTTTTATCGGGAAATATTTTCCTTTCCTCGGGAAACCCATGTTTCCACGGCTTGGAGCCTTTGGTGCCTCGTGTTCGTCCCTCATGTTCTTTATTCCCAATGGCGCGTGAAAGCTCGTCATCGTCTCTATCGGGACGGAACCGTCCCTCTTCAACATCCTTGTATGCTTTCCTAATTTCTTCGATGGGTAGTAGGGGATTATCCTTGTGTCTTCTGGTATATATGCACTTTCCTTCTGCGTCCAATGTGCCCCCATGCCCGTAAAACCAATTTCTTGTCCGTTCGGTCCATCCTTCTTTTATAGGCTCTGGAACGATCCCTTTAGCCAGCAGGTCGGCCTCAAGTTTGTCCCACTTAGGCATGGAACAGGCGTAGCCAGCAGCCCCCATAGTATGGTGGTACTTCTTTTTAGCAGCATTTGCCTTGTTTACTGTAGACTTTAACTGAGCTTCCTCTGATTTCTTGTAATTCACAAAATCTTCCCAGTAGTCTCTTATCTTCTCATACCCGCGATCGAAATCCGGAGTTTTATCTTTCAAGATGAAGTCGGTGTACAATCTGTTCTTAAATTTGTTGAATAGCTCGGCCATCTTCTTAAGAGCCCACGCCTTGACTTTATCTACTAGAGCTTTTTTTCGGGCATCCATCTCCTCCTCATCTGGCTCCCCCTCCTCTGGATCCACCTCTGGCAACGGCAATGTGAAATTAACCATGACCTTTTGAAAAAGGCGTCTTTTGCCTTCGGGGCCGATATAGCTAACTTTAGGATCCCTTGGCTTATTCCATTCTCGGATGGTGATCGGGACGTAGTCCCTAACAATAACACCGCATTGCTTCACAAATTTTTGTCTAACATCAATTGGAGCAATGGGTTCGCCGTCTGCACCGACTTCTTCGATCCTGTAGCGGACATTGTCCTGCAAACTTTTTGGTTGGGCCTCGTTTCGTCCTCACAGAGGATTTGCTCGTTCCGGATGGCTAAAAGAAGAAAGACTGTTGATATGTGTATATGGACAACAGAGGCTAAATTAATTAATATAAATATATATATGCACCTCGTCGGAGTTTGTAATAATCAATGTTGCACCGGAGCCGCCGGCTTCTGCCTTGTCGGCTTCTCCCTCATCGGAGATGCCGAGTTCGGCCTCTTTCCAGGCGTTGAGAGACTCATCCCCCTCACCGGAGTCGTTCAGAAAGTGACTTGTTTCATCATCGCCGCAGATTATATCCTCGAGGATATTTTCCTCAATTTCATCTCTGCCGTGTGGTTCCATAGTTTCTGCAAAATACGAAAGTTATTTTCGGAGCCGTCTCTGCCGTGTCGTTCAGAAAACTTGTAGGGATAGAATGGTACTACAAGGAAAGGCGCGCGTTGCTGCGCCTGTTGTTTCTAAGCGTCGTCATGGAGATACATTTTTATGAACATGTGTGATTTATGCTCATCGTCGGCACTTAGGTGACTAAATCGTCGATGACCTAGCTCATCGATTTCATCCCCCGCAACACGGTAAAAATGTCGCGGTAAATCACTCCTCACAAAAATGAAACACTTAGCACATTCGTGGTTTGTCGAGTTTTGACTTCAATTTACATCACTAAATAAAAATCAACATCGCTACATCACTGAAATTTGCACTAGCTAAATATTACATATGCGAGGATGATCCACTAAATAAAAATCATCACAGATCAATTTTGCAATTATCATCGGATACTTTATATACACTAACCGCTGTCACATATCACAGATCAATTGCAAATAATAATGTAGACTGTCACATATGCTATTGAAAATAACCATACACTAACCGCTGTCACATATCACAAATCAATTGCAATTTTTTCTAATAACATTTCTAACACTAAATTTCCTAACACTAAATTCCTAACACTAAATTTCCTAACACTAAATTCCTAACACTAAATTTCTAACTTTGCTAACACAATCATCAAATAACATTGCTTTGCTAAATTTTCAAACTTTGTTAAAAAAATTAACTTTGCTAAATTTGCTAACTCTTCTAAATTTACTACACTAATTAATAATTTTTAAAACTAACTAACTAAGTGACTTGTTTGTTTTAGATTTAGATTTTTAGTTAGTTTTAAAACTAACACAATCATCAAATAACATTGCTTTGCTAAAAAATTTAAAACTAACTAAGTGACTTGTTTTAGTTAGTTAGTTTTAGATCTAAATTTAGAAGGCCAGTTTTTTAAAAATTGCTTTAGCTAGTTAGTTCTAAATTTAAAACTAACTAACTAAATCTAAATCTAAAACTAACTAACTAACACAATCTAAAACTAACTAACTAAAGCAATTTTTAAAACTAACTAACTAAATCTAAATATAAAACTAACTAACTAAAATTACTAATGCACTAACTAAACAATTTTAATTAACTGCTAACCCTAATTAGGGAGTGGATGCTCACCTTGCGTTGGAGTGGAGGCGCAGCAGGCCAGGGGCACGGGCTCCTCCTCGGCTAGAGCAGCGGACGGGCTGGAACAGAGGAGCTTCGACGGCGGAGGAGCTCGGACGGCGGAGAGGTGGCACGGAGGAGCGGGTGTCGGAGGGCGGCGCGGAGCGGGCGCCGGAGGAGCGGACGACGGCGAGCGGCCGGCGGGAGAGGTCGCGCGCGTGGCAGAGGAGGCGTGCATAGAGGCCGGCGGAGGAGCGGCCGGAGGAGCGGGCGGCGCGGAGCGGGCGCCGGAGGAGCGGACGAGGCGAGCGGTGCGGCAAATTTCGGCAGCCTGACGGCGTCGATCTCTGTTATGTAGCAGGACTCATCCGTCCCGGTTGATGCCACCAACCGGGACGAAAGCCTCATTCGTCCCGGTTCGTGGCATGAACCGGGACCAATGCCCTGAAAATTTAATGCCCTGGCGCGAACCGGGACCTTTCGTCCCGGTTCTTCTTATAAACCGGGACCAATGAGTCCTTTTTCAATTTTTTTTCAAACTTTTCAGTTCTGAATGTTGTTCCCGCCTTTTTTATTCTTATTAAGGTGTTTGAATATGAATTTCAAATGGTTTTGAATTTGAAAAGACTTTCAACATGAAAAGTGTTTAAATTTGAATAAATAATTCAAAAACATTTTCCGTTTTATATAATAGTTATTCTATCTATACAAACTATTAACCATTTTGTCATTTTTTTTAAGATTAGAGGTGAATTCATTTAAGTAAATTTTTTGGAATGTGAACTTAATTAATTCATTAAACTGATAAATTCAATATATTTTCATATGTTTGTCAGAAAAATGAAATTAAAATATCAAATTGTTGATAAAAATGTAATCTATCTATTTATGACCAATTCATTTTTTTGAGATTATAGGTGAATTCATTTAATTACAAAATTTGGAATTTGAACTCCATTAAGTCATTAATTAATTTTATAAATTCAATATATTTTCATATGTTTATCAGAAAAATGAAATTAAAATATCAAATTGTTGATAAAAATGTAATCTATCTATTTATTTAATTTATATCTATTGAATTAATTCATATCTATTGATTTAATTCATATCTCACTAAACAGTACATAATGGCAACAGTGGATCCTTCAGGTAATCGACCGGATACGGTACAGAATGACAACAGTGGATCACATAAAAGAGAACTGGAATGGTGATCACATACTCTGAAACTAACTTCGACGGTGTATTTGATACGGTACAGAATGACAACAGTGGATCAGTTGTCCTAACAATCTTAGTCATACTCCTGCCTAGGCCTATAATACTCGTACTCGTAGTCGCCGTCATCGTCGTCGTCGCTGTCATCGTACTCATACGGCGCTCGTGGCTCGAACCTCGACGGGTGAGCACCCCCGGACTGCATGTTAGGGTAGCGTAGGCGGGGGTTATCGCCAGCCATGATGTAGTTCATAACGCCCTGGAGAGTCCGGCCAGCCCACCACAGCTGACGGCCGGCCTCGTTGAAGTCCGAAGGAGGAGGGCCATCCCCCTCGTACCTGGCGAGCGCCCTCTCACGCCGATTGATGAAGAAGGCTTCCCAAGTCGGGCGGTAGTCGAGATGCCAGCACGGATCCATCCGCTGCTCCGGTGTGAGCTCGAGGTAGTAGTGGTTCGTGATGGCCGCCCGGCGCGCCACACCTTGAGGGAGAGGAGGGACCGGCACGCCTCCGGCGCTCAGCCTCCAGCCGGCGGGGACGCGGTAGCCGGGCGGGCAGGGGTAGTTCGAGGCGGAAAGCTCCTCCGCCTGACGGTAGGTTAGTACGGTGGAAGCCATGGAAGAGTGATGAGGTTGTAGATATGAGTTTAGATGTGATATATATAGTGAGAAATTGCGGGAAGACGAAGGCGGAAAGCGGTGGAAGAATCACACGGATCGTGTGTTTCCTTCGAGCGCTTGTGAGCCGTTGGATCAGAGTTGTGTTTCTTTCGAGTGCTTGTGAGCTGTTGGATCATGTGCACACGGATCGTGTGTTTCTTTCAAGCGCTTGTGAGCTGTTGGATCAGGGGTGTGTTTCTTTAGAGCGCTTGTGAGCCGTTGGATCAGAAGCACACGGATCGTGTGTTTCTTTCAAGCGCTTGTGAGCTGTTGGATCAGGGCCTTTGGTCCCGGTTCGTGTTACCAACCGGGACTAAAGAAGCACACGGATCGTGTGTTTCTTTCGAGCGCTTGTGAGCCGTTGGATCAGGGGTGTGTTTCTTTAGAGCGCTTGTGAGCCGTTGGATCAGAAGCACACGGATCGTGTGTTTCCTTCGAGCGCTTGTGAGCTGTTGGATCAGGGCCTTTGGTCCCGGTTCGTGTTACCAACCGGGACTAAAGAAGCACACGGATCGTGTGTTTCTTTCAAGCGCTTGTGAGCCGTTGGATCAGGGGTGTGTTTCTTTAGAGCGCTTGTGAGCCGTTGGATCAGAAGCACACGCCTATAAATAGCGACGTCCCTGCAGCGAAACGGCACACAACGAGCGTCTACCTTTGCCACCGAACCCAATGGTTGGATTTAGCCTACCCGCTGGCATGTTCCCTAACACAAGCCCTCGGGTAAGTTGAATCCAACCACTGGATTAGGGTGACACAATGATGAATTGCCGAGGAGGTGGGAGTGGTGGTGGTGGAAGTGGTAGCCATGCCCCTCGGTCGGATCCAAGCAGCTGCAAGGCTCTCTCATGATCTACAACATTCCCAACACTTTTTGGGATGGTCGTTAGATCATGAGAGATGTCTTGCGGCTGCTTGGATCGAAGGTCGATTTGCTGCTCACGACGACGCGAGACGGATGCGCAAGCTTCCGGATGGGAAAAACCAGTGTTGGATCAGCCACATGACCCTATATGCAAATCATTCGGATTCCCGTCATACAGCCCAACGGTGCATTTGATATGCAGGCACTCACGAGCCACCGTTGGGCTGTATGACGGGGAAACCGTGTGGATTTGATAAAAGGTTTAATACATTAATTATTACACATCACCAACAACATCCCTATCTAGTGTTCACTTGTTTCTTCGTTTGTGTCCCTTTCTTCTGATTACGCCGTAGCCATGGACAATCTTCATCAGGCAAGAGAACTGCAATGGCGATCACAGACTCTGAAACTAACTTCGACCGGTTCCTGAGCCGCGGGGTGCTGAGCCGCCGGCACTGCGCATCCAAAGAGAAGGAACCCTCACAGGGTCATAGCTCACGTGAGAAGGAACCCTCTGAAGAAACGACCACCTACTATCATACTGCCTATCCAATAGATACATGTAGCGATGGACATGCTCATCCTCCTCCCTGATACGGCGACGTACCTCCTCCTCGGGGGCCGGCTCCCTCTGCACCGAGCGTGGCCCACGCGACGGCCACCACAGAAGATCCGGGTCGACGATGTCACCCGTATTCCTCACCAAGCTGCGTGTCCCGGAAGGTAGCACCTCCCAGTGCCAGCCCGGTGGAGCCCAGTCCCGCACATCGCCCCTCTGGTCCAACATGGACATCGTCCCCGAGAACACCTTAGTCAAAAACACCTAAGTCAAAATTTTGTTACAATGGAAGGAGTGATGAGGTTGCAGATGTGAGTTTAGATGTGATATGGCAATGGCGGCCAAGCCTACATATATATAGTGAGAAATTGCGTGAAGACGAAGGCGGGAAGCGGTGGAAGAAGCACACGGATCGTGTGTTTCCTTCGAGCGCTTGTGAGCCGTTGGATCAGAGTTGTGTTTCTTTCGAGTGCTTGTGAGCTGTTGGATCGTGTGCACACGGATCGTGTGTTTCTTTCAAGCACTTGTGAGCTGTTGGATCAGGGCCTTTAGTACCGGTTCGTGTTACCAACCGGGACCAAAGGGTCTTTCGTCCCGGTTGGAGGCACCAACCGGGACTATAGGCCTACCCTTTCGTCCCGGTTCGTGTTACCAACCGGGACTAAAGAAGCACACGGATCGTGTGTTTCTTTCAAGCGCTTGTGAGCCGTTGGATCAGGGGTGTGTTTCTTTAGAGCGCTTGTGAGCTGTTGGATCTGCACTCCCACCTCATCCACAGGTACACCTTCTAATCGCCTATAAATAGCGACGTCCCTGTAGCGAAACGGCACACAACGAGCGTCTACCTTTGCCACCGAACCCAATGGTTGGATTTAGCCTACCCGCTGGCATGTTCCCTACCATTATTGTGTTTGTCCTTGTTCGTCGGCCAGCCATTGGAGCCACCTCCCGTAGGTCGGTGAATAAGGACAACACAACGACGCTGTTGGAAACACAAGCCCTCGGGTAGGTTGAATCCAACCACTGGATTAGGGTGACACAATGATGAATTGCCGAGGAGGTGGGAGTGGTGGTGGTAGAAATCATTCAGTTCATCGACCGAATACAAATCAAACGGTTTCACCTGCATACGCCCTACGGTGCATTTGATATGCGGGCACTCTCTAGCCACAGTAGGGTTGTATGCAGGTGATACCGTGTGTTTTGTTCTATCTAGAAATCCTTCAGTTCATCGACCGAATACGGTTTGTATGCAGGTGATACCGTGTGTTTTGTACACGAACTTCTCACCAGTTTTTGTCAACACTCATACATAAAAAGGTTTTGAGAACACTCATACATAAATTGTTTTATATAATATTACACTCATACTTAGATCATGATCGCTTCTTCGGCCGTAACCATGGAGTTTCTTCATTATGTAACGGGATGCTTGGGTCAGTTTTCACTGTGAATGGCGGAATTTCATCAAACTTATTATAGTCTGCTGACATGTCTGTCTTGTCCTCGACTCCCACGATGTTTCTTTTTCCTGAAAGAACTATGTGACGCTTTGGATCATCGTGTGTTGTATTTCTTTCCTTATCTTTTCTTTTTTTCGGTCTGGAGCTCATGTCCTTCACATAGAAAACCTGAGCCACATCATTGGCTAGGACGAATGGTTCGTCTCTGTACGCAAGATTCTTGAGATCCACTGTTGTCATTCCGTACAGCTGGTCTACCTTTACCCCTTCTCCATTCATGTTGACCCAACTGCACCGAAACAAAGGGACCTTAAAAGTAGGCACATAGTCAAGTTCACATATCTCCTCTATGTAACCATAGTATGTGTCCTTTTGTCCATTCTCGTCTGTTGCATCAAAGCGAACACCACTGTTTTGGTTGGTACTCTTTTTATCTTGGGCAATCGTGTAAAATGTATTCCCATTTATCTCGTACCCTTGGAAAGTCAATATAGTCGAAGATGGTGACGCGGCCAATAAGTAGAGTTGATCTCCAACATCGGTGTCATTCATGAGATGTAATCGCAACCAACTGCCGAAAGTCTCCATGTGTTTTTGTTTAATCCAGGAGTCAGGCTTCCCTGGGTTTTTCGAGCGTACACTATTCTTGTGTACCTCGATATACGGAGCCACGAAGGTGGAACTTTGTAGAACTGTGTAGTGTGCTTGAGTGAAAGAATGCCCGTACCTACATATCATTGCTTTCTTTCCTAGCGTGCCTTTTCCACTAAGTCTCCCCTCATGCCGCGATTCAGGAAGACCAATCGACTTAATGTCAGGAATAAAGTCAACACAAAACTCAATGACCTCCTCTGTTCCATAGCCTTTGGAGATGCTTCCTTCTGGCCTAGCACGGTTATGAACATATTTCTTCAAGACTCCCATGAACCTCTCGAAAGGGAACATATTGTGTAGAAATACAGGACCGAGAATTGCAATCTCGTCGACTAGGTGAACCAGGAGATGCATCATAATATTGAAAAATGATGGGGGGAACACCAACTCAAAACTAACAAGACATTGGGCCACATCCTTCTGTAACCTTGTCAGACTTTCTGGATCGATTACCTTCTGAGATATTGCATTGAGAAATGCACATAACTTCACAATGGGTACTCGAACATTTTCCGATAGAATCCCCCTCAATGCAATCGGAAGCAACTGCGTCATAATCACGTGGCAATCATGAGACTTCAGGTTTTGGAATTTTTTATCTGCCATATTTATTATTCCCTTTATATTTGACGAGAAGCCAGCCGGGACCTTGATACTGCTCAGGCACTCAAAAAATATTTCCTTCTCTGCTTTCGTAAGAGCGTAGCTACTTAAGTAATGACGCCCTTTATCTGTATGCTTGTTGTTTGGGTCTTTCATACGCTGTTGGTCCTCCCTTGCTTCCGGTGTATCTTTTGTCTTCCCATACACGCCAAGGAAGCCTAGCAGGTTTACGCAAATATTCTTTGTCACGTGCATCACGTCGATTGAAGACCGGACCTCTAGGACTTTCCAATAGGGTAGCTCCCAAAATATAGATTTCTTCTTCCACATGGGCGCGTGTCCGGTAGCGACGTCTTTCGGAACAGAATGTCCGCCAGGACCCTTTCCAAAGATTACTTCTATGTCCTTGACCATACCAAATATAACATCACCATCAGGGAGCTTAGGCTTCTTCCGGTGACATGCCTCACCATTGAAATGCTTGCCTTTCTTTCTTACGGGGTGACTGCCTGGAAGAAATTGACGACACCCCCAGGTACACGACCTTCTTACATTTTTCCAAATATGTACCTTTAGTCTTATCTAAACAGTGCGTGCATGCGTTGTATCCCTTGTTTGACTGTCCTGAAATGTTACTAAGAGCAGGCCAATCATTGATGGTTACGAACAGCAACGCTCGTAGGTCAAATTCCATCTGTTTGTGCTCATCCCACACACGTACACCTGGTATGGCCCACAACTGCAAAAGTTCATCAACTAATGGCCTTAGGTACACATCAATGTCGTTGCCGGGTTGCTTCGGGCCTTGGATGAGAACTGGCATCATAATGAACTTCCGCTTCATGCACAACCAAGGAGGAAGGTTGTAGATACATAGAGTCACGGGCCAGGTGCTGTGACTGCAGCTCTGCTCCCCAAAAGGATTCATGCCGTCTGTACTTAGACCAAACCATAAGTTCCTTGCTTCACCTGCAAAGTCCGGGAACTCTCTCTCGATTTTTCTCCATTGAGACCCATCGGCGGGGTGTCTCAACTTCCCGTCTTTCTTACGCTCTTCTTTGTGCCATCGCAACAACATGGCATGCTCTTTGTTTCTGAACAGACGTTTCAACCGTGGTATTATAGGAGCATACCACATAACCTTAGCAGGAATCTTCTTCCTGACGGGCTCGTCATCGCCCTCAACATCAGCAGGATCATCTTGTCTGATCTTGTATCGCAGTGCATTGCATACCGGACATGCATCCAAATTCTCATACTCCTCACCGCGGTAAAGGATGCAGTCATTGATGCATGCATGTATCTTCTGCACATCTAATCCTAGAGGGCAGATAGCCTTCTTTGCTTCGTACGTAGTCTCGGGCAGTTCGTTATCCTTTGGAAGCTTCGGCTTCATTATTTTCAGTAACTTTTCAAATCCCTTGTCAGATAAACCAGTCTCTGCCTTCCATTTCAGCAATTCCAGTGTGGTACCGAGCTTTGTGCTGCCATCTTCGCAATTTGGGTACAACAACTTTTTGTGATCCTCTAGCATGGCCTCCAACTTCAGCTTCTCCTTTTCTGTATCGCATTCTCGTTGTACATCGGAAATGACCCGACCAAGACCATCAGCATGCTCATCTGGCGTCCGTTGTTCTTCACCACCTTCTTCTTCATTGTCTTCCATCGCAGTATCACCGTATTCTTCAGAGAACATACGATAGTTCTCATCATCATTTTCTTCTTCATCGTCTTCCATCATAACCCCTCTTTCTCCGTGCTTGGTCCAACAATTATAGCTGGGCATGAAACCTCTCCGAAGCAGGTGGCCTTGAATGGTTCTCGACGAAGAGTGCTCCTTAACGTTCCGACAGTCCACACATGGACAAGGTATAAAACCATCATATTTGTTTGCCTCAGCCACATGGATAAATTTATGCAGGCCTGTAATAAAATCAGAACTGCGTCGGTCGCCGTACATCCATCGCTGCCGTTCATCCATCTGCATATCATATAATTAAGTTTATCAAATACAATTAGAATAACATATTGAATACTGAAATGACCACCGTACATCGACACATGCAATATTTCTGTATCAATTATAGATGAGAAGGATAAAGTTGCTAACCTCGGTCGAGGATATCATTTTGTGTGAACTTAAGTGTGGCTCGGGCATTTCATCGAACACATCTTGTGCGTGGCAAAGGAAAAAAAATCTAGCACCCACTTCCCACCAATCCGAGCAAAAAAATAACACAGTAGAGAAGAAGACGGAGGTTACGTACGTATATAGGCAGGGGAGGGTCATTCATCCCGGTTCGTGGCACGAACCGGGACCAAAGCTCGGGCATTCGTCCCGGTTCGTGCTACGAACCGGGACGAAAGCCTCGCGACAGCTTTGGTCCCGGTTCGTAGCACGAACCGGGACGAATAACCCCAACTGAACCGGGACGAATGCCTCACGGGGGCCTGGCAGCTCGAACCGGGACCAATGCTTGGCATTGGTCCCGGTTTATCAGTCAACCGGGATGAATGGAAATTCGGCTCTGTCCGAAAGGGTGTTTNGTTTGCCCTGTCGTCTAGGTGGACACGTGTCTAGTGTTTTTACCGTACACTCGTCTTTGCCGAGTTTATTTTATTTTCTTTACCGTATACCCAACGTTACCGTGTGTTTTCTGTGCTACTACGACGATCGTACGTTGTCTTTTACCGTATGCCGTACACGATAAAGTTATTACCGTGTGCATGATGTCTAGCACACGGTAAAGACCGGTGGTTTACGGCAAAGAGCCGTTCTGCCATAGTATGTTAGATGAAAAAATCAACTAGTAGCAGCGAGTAACTCGGATTCGTCATGTGGTGCATCTTTTGCCATTTTACTTGTCGGCACCGTTGAACAACCTATGTAATATCCTTTTAAGTTTGTATAATCCTGTACGTCTCGGGCTTAGCTCACAAAGAGGACCAGGACATGTAATCGATCTCCCCGTTGCAATAAACTACTAGTTTATATAAATAGACAATGATCTTCGTGGGCATGTAATTAGAACCGCAGAACGTGTCATTTAGTCTCTCCTGGCTCCTTGGTACCGGGGATGCGTATCCACTGACACGGCAGGAAGACCACAAAGTCCACTTTGAGGACCACGTCTATCATGTGGGGTGGGGAGGGGGTGACCGCGCACACTAGTAGAAAACAGATCTTTCATCTCGATTCGTAACACAATCGGGATTAAAGGGTTCGACCTTTAATCATGATTACGCAGTCTCGGTTGCACAACCGGGACTAAAGGCCCTTTGAACCTGGGACTAAAGGCTATTTTTCCACTAGTGACATGCGGCCACCACCTATCAGTCAGGGCTCTAATGGCTAAATTTATTATCTGCGCGTTGCCATTTTGTCTCGAATTTATTTTTTGATCAACCCAGCAGCATAATCCAGATGAGAACAGAACAAATCCCCACCAAGTTCCCTACGAGAACACTCACCAGATCGGAGATTGACCCGCACTACCTAGACGGCGCAAATCCTCACGAAGACGCCGAACAACAATATTTAGGTGCAGCGCCGCCGATGAGATGCTGGAGAGGATCATCGAGCTCGACGATACAGTCATCGACAGCAACGACATGGACATGACTGCTCAGAGGTCGAGGTCCAAGAAGGGCGCTAGCTCTGACGCTAATTCGTGGACATTACTTGATTTACCCTAATTTTTCTCAAAAAATAATCGTGCATTTTTTATTGTTATTTTCTTTTGCGGGGCATTTTTTATTGTTATTTGGGACCTCATAGAGAAAGACGACGCACTTTACTTTTATGATCATGGATAATATATTAATATCCAGCTGATATCAAATGCAACCGACGTCTACACAACACGAATCAAGAAATGATATACCGTGGATACGTACAACCAAATTACTAAGAAAAGGATCTGTAAATATCAACATCAACCGGTTGCAGTAAGACATGAACATCAACCAATGCCATTGACACCGAGATATGTTCCCAACACTAACCCCTCACCGGTACAAATAAGAAAATCACAAACGTTTATCAAGTAGCCGAATTAACGACATTCATCCATTTGTAAATTAGTATATCTACGATTAACAAGACATTGCAATGCCTACATTAGACGGGTCAACGCCCTCGACATCGAGCTCACTAATTCTCCTCATTGTGTAACGATATTACCAAACATAAACACCCTATCTAAGCGTACAATTTGGACAGGAAAATTCTAGTACAAACAGAGCAAGATTACATGCGAGAGGGATTTTCACATCGCAGACCTAAATGTCGCGAGTTCAGATCTGGAAGTGAAGAGGTCGGCATGGGTTTCGTTATTGGCCCACCTGTCGTCTTCGAGAGGAGGAGAGCAGTAGACAAGTGAAAATTGATAAATATCAAGATTAAAATAGGATTTCAAATCTATTGGATGCTTTAAGTAATGACTCATATCGCACACGGTTTTGGAGGTACAAAACCAGATGCGATCATTCTCAGAAATAGTGGATCATTTTTTGCTTGGTTGCCCAAAATTTGTACAAAATGTTCAAAACATAACAAAGTTGAAATGGGTCATTTCTCTCGTAGCCATAAAATGACTCCGGGCCAAGGGATATTTTTTGCACTTCTAATCATATTGTTTGATTACTTCCAAAAGTGCAAATTTCTCGCACAACTTTCAATACATGGTATATGACATTTTAAAACCCATTTGGATATTACATCAACTTATACATAGCTAGATGAATGTGATTTTTAGTGATTTTACGGAACAACATGCAACACAGCTCTAATTAAAAATTGAAATGCTTTCAGCAAATTAGATGAAATCCATTTAAATAGGAATATAGTAGAATTCAAAATATTTCAGCAGTACCTCGACAAGTATGTTCTATTTTTAAAAATAAATTGTATTTATGGCAATTGGAACCATATTATTGTACTTGGTTCAAGGCAGAGCTTTTTAGGCAATCAAAAATTAAAAAAAATCATAACATAAATGTGGAACATTATTTTCATATTTGTTTTCATGGTTAACCACATGTTTGTGCCAATATAGCCATACACTTGTCATTTGAGTTAAAATTCATGAATGTTCATATCTAATCTTGTGAAACAAGTTTTCTCAAAAAATGTGAGGATTTAATTAGTACCTCCATTCTAAGAAAGGATGTCACAAATTTTGTTAGATACGGATGTATCTAGACGTGAAATACGTCTAGGTACATCCATATCTAGAGAAATCTATGACATCCTTTTCTAGACTGAGGGAGTAGATCATTTTATATCACGAGTAAAATGAACCTGCAGTACATAAACTTATGCGGTGGGAGCACTTTAGTAGAACTTGTTGAAAAAAGTTAATTTTACACATCAAACTTGCACTGGGGGAGAAGATACGGCCCAAAACTGCAGTTTGACACCGTGGCATGCTGACGAGACTCGGGGCATGGTCTGGACCCGATTTTGCTCGCATCATAGGGCCATATCGCAAAGTTTGCACGTAAATTTGCAAAAATAACCTCTTTAGTTTCTTTCTGAATGCAAACTCTCTTTCCTCAAATTACTGACCGCTTGGGGACTAAATGCCTAGTTCTCGCTGCTCCCTCTATGTTGCAGCCGCCACTTTTTATCTCTCCTTCTCATTCGTCCTCGGGTCGAGGTTCTTCGTCCGCCGAGTCTTGAAGCTCCCTTATGTTGCATGACAATGAATACAATGTTATGTTTAGTCTAGTGTGTCATTCAGTTTGTTCCCTTTGTCAAGTTTTTAGTTTTTCGTTCAGTCTTTGAGTCCGGCGCCGGATCGAGCATCCACCGGTGAGCCTCCGGCGCTGCGGACGGAAGCTTGCGCGCACGGACGCGCCTCTCCTGGCAGGCGAATGATGCCGAGTTGCGGAGCTGCTGCCTCGCCGCCCACGCCGCGTCCGACCTCGCCTTCAGCGCGACTGCTTCCCGGGCCCGTTGGAAAGCAGCTTCCACCCGGGCACGATGAGGCGCCCTCCGCTGGGTGAGCATCTCAATCTGGGCCTGCCGCATAGCCTCCATGATCTGGCGACCAGCCACCTTTGGCAGCCCCACAAGGAGTCTGACGGTGTTCGCGAGGCTTGCCGCTTTGACGCAGCAGACGCTCACAGTCGCCGGGTGCAAGACGCCTTCCGCCGGGCCGATGAATTGCAAGACTTGGAGAGGTGGCATCGGGAGTCCGTGGTGCGGGAGGCGGCGGGGTTCGCCGTGGTGGCGGTGGAAAGGCACGAGGACCAAGAGAAGCTGCTCCACACGGCGCAGATCTTTGGGTGTGCGTGCGTGCAAACCGGAGCGTCGGAGCTGCACCAGCAGATGGTCGCCGCCAGGGCGGAGAGGAGCAGGCTCGCGTGTCAGGCCGGCCGCGACAATCCTTGCTCCCCTTGGGGGCGAACGACGACGAAGCTGCCTCTAGCGCGCCACCTCCGCACGACGTGTAGATTATGTGTTATAGTTTAAGTTTATGTTAATTTTCATTTAAGTTTAGATTAGTTGTAGTTTAAATTTTAGTTGTAATTTTGTCAAAATGTATCAAAATGCAATGAAAATCCAGCCTTTTGCAAATGTTGATCGAAAACAAAAAAAGTTGAGGAGTTTTGTTTGGAGAGCCCGGTGCCGATGCAGGGGACACAAAAAAATGTCCGAGCAAGTGTCCGGTACTTCAAAGAGGACACCGGTTGGGGGGGTGTTGACGCCCAGGTACGGAGATGCTCTTACCCTAGCAAGTTGCTCGTGCTCCTACCTGTCCCCTAGCAGATAGCTCTACCTTGACGTGGATTTGATCAACGCGCTCCACTTGTTGCACCCTCACCAACCCTGAGCGTTAGAGCATCTCCACCGGGGGTGCGTAAATTGTGTCCGGCACCATCCGTTTGGAGGCCCAATTGCGGGGTGCCGGACACATGTCCGGCGTTTTTATTTTCCCCTCCCCCACCAGCACCCCCTAAACGGCCATGCACAATGCTCTGAAACAACCCTTTATTCATCCTGAAGCGCCGATGAAAAGCAACCTCATCATTTACCGGCTGGTGCGCAAAATAATCGTTGAACAAAAGCATATGTCCCGTCGCCCGCTCCCGGTTCGTGTTAGCCTTTTTCCCAGGCATAGATCCACCGCGTTTGGGTTCGGCTTCCTCCGCCTGCACCATCGCCACAAGAATGCGGATGACCTCTTCATTCTCTTGATCATCCATTTCAAGTGCGGTCTGCTCTTTCATCATTTGGTGAAACATTATTTCGTCGTCCGAGTCCATAGCCTAATCAAGGATCAAAACATCGAAAATCATAAAAGAAATCATTGTCGGCAAAAGGCCGAGCACCTTGCGGGCGGTAGGGAGGGACTTACTCGTCGTGCTGGTAGGGAAGAGTTTCCGTCGGAGAAGAAAGAAGGCAGGCCTTGACAGGGAGCGGCGGCGGCGAGTGTTGCGGTTGGGGGGCGAGAAACGGCGGTGGAGATGGGGACGGCGGAGATGGCTATGTCGAGGGTGGCGGCGGTAGCGCGAGTCGCCGGGCAGGGAATAGAGGATGGAGGGGTGGAAGCAGAAATGACTGCCGACTCGTTTTCGTGTGGCTGACAGGCGGGCCATATCTGTCGGAGGCTCATGCCGGACAGTGTCCGGCACCGCAAAGGCAGCCCCCAACTTTGGAGGCCCTGTTCGCGGTGCCGGACAGGTTTCGGGCTGGACGAGGCCTTTACGACCCCCCGGTGTGGCCTGTTTTTTTTGTCCGGGGCCCTAAAGGAGTTTTAGGTACCCTATTGCGACCCCCCAGTGGAGATGCTCTTACGTACTGGCCGGTGCTGCAAACTAATCCCGAAGTTAGTGTGTGGATCTTTGCATTGGCATAGGATCACAACACGTACTGTAGGAAATGAAAGAATTTGCCGTTTTCTATGTTTTGGTATTGGAAAAAGAGGTGTTATTATATAATAAAAGGCAAAGTACATTTATGCATGGAAGAACCCTCTAAGAATACCAAGACACAAAAATGTTATATTAGTACTCCCACAGATAGCGTGCATATGCTGAGTTGTTGTGAGATTTCACACTCTCATCTCATTGACATTCCTGCTCTACATGTGTCAGTCAAGTTAAGTCTTGATGCGTACCAGGATGGCATAAATGGCAGTTACAAATATTACAAGTACAATCTGTTCGGTCAAAAAGGATGAAACCTTTTTTTCGAGAATGTAAAAAAAAGATGAAACTAACTGAACCCCCAAACATTTCACCGGAGTTATCACACTTTCATTACGTTGCCATCAATGCTTTCTTAGAAGCACATATTCTGTCCCTCCAGATTATAAGCAAGTAGTACCGAAATTTCATTTCTCCTGCAAGAATCTAAATCGGTCTGAATGATCTTCCATGATCTGTAACACTATCAATTATCCCTAATAGCCTGCAAAATGAATATTGACAGTTCTTTGATTAGCTTTGGTTCTAGTCTATTTGAATGATAAGCGGTATATATAAGGCAAATGTTACGTTTGGATCGATAAAAAGATGGTCATCAAAGGCTCCCGATCTCCGCGTCGCCCTCCCCTGGCGGCACGGGGGAAACCTAGCGCCGCCGCCGTAGGACCTCCACTCCCCCTCTCCCGCATCGCCGCTACCAGAGGGCCTGCCGGCAAAGCCCGCGCCGGATCCGGGGAAGGTGGCGGCGGGGCGGCTCTGTTTCTCCGACGGCTGCAGCTTGGTGGCTGCGCGTCATGGTGGCGTGGGCGGGCTGCGGGAGCGTCGCCAGCGCGGGGAGTGGCCGGATCCTGGTCGTTCTTGGTCGGATCTGGCTGCTCCACTCTCGGTGGCTGCGGCGGTATGGTGCGGGGCGAGGCGGCGGGTTGAAGCTCGGGGGCTCCACGGCGGGATTGCGGGCGCCGACGGTGGAGGTGTCAGGCCGACATGATGCGGGCTGAGGCGCGGTGCCGGTGTGTGGGTGCGGAGGTGGGGTGGTGCTCTGCTGTGCTGCTCCACTCGGGGAGGGCGGAGAGGCGGGGCTGGCGGCCGTTTGGATCTGGGCTGGCCGGCCGGCGCGGTGGAGGCCTGCTCGCGGCCAGCTGGGCGCAAAGATGGAGGCATGGCGCAGAGATGGAGGTGCTCGGCTCCGACGTCCACCAAGTTCTGTGGCTGGCTCGGTGGACTGGCCGGTCGGGCTGCACGGGCAGGCACAAGGCATGTCGTCGTGGAGCTAAAGCTCTGCTACGTGTGTTTGCCAGCGCAGGCGGTGGCGACGCCTCCGGGTGCTGTTTCTCTCCTTGGAGGCATCATCGAGACGCGATGTCTGCCTTCTGCCCGTGCCACTTCGGGGGAAACCCTAGATCTTCCGGGATCGGGCGATGGTGGCGTCCTGCGTCATGCTCCCCTTGGGGGCATCGTTCTTTTAGTGTGACCGGCCGGAAGGACCTGTGGTTAAGGGAGGTGGTGGCGGCGAGGGTGTCAAGGCTGGTGTGTCGGCGGCAGCAGCGGCTATCTTTTAGGCCGGGGCGGCGGCTCCGGATGTTGGTACGACGGTCGTGGTCTGCGAGCAGCTCTCCCTGGGCAGCTTGGGCTGCGTGTGGCTGAGTCGTGCGGGGTCGTGGCTCGAATGCGAGCGGTGCTACGTCGGGATGGCGGTCCCGGAAGGTGGTGTTGGCGGCGAGGTTGTCGGGGCTGCTGGGGCAGCGGCAGCAGCGGTTGCCTTTTAGGCCGGGGCGGCGGCCCCGGATGTTGGTACGGTGGTCGTGGTCTGCGAGCGGTTTACCTTGTGCAGTTTGGGCTGCGGGTGGCCGAGTCGTGCGGCGTCGTGGCTCGAGTGCGAGCGGTGGTACGTCGGGATGGCGGTCCCGGAAGGTGGTGTTGGCGGTCTGCTCGGCGTGGCAGAATAGCTGGATGTCGGGGCGGCCGCCCCGAGTGATGTTGTGGGCACTTCCGAGGGGTGGCTTCTTCATCTTCGCTCGAGCGTCCCGTGTCTACACCTCCCATTGTAGTCACGGCGTCTTCTCTCTTGCGTGGTGTTTGGCCTTCTGTCTTGGCGCTCTTTGTGGTCTGATGTTCGAGGTTGTGTGGGCTTTGCCCCGTGGTGTTGTGTTCTGTTGTATGGTTTTCGCCCGGTTTCTTCCGCTAATAAACCGGGCACCTTCTACTTAATTAATGGAAACGGCAAAGCTTTTGCCTTCGTTTAAAAAATAATAAAAAGATGGTCATGAGTGGGATGCACTGGCCTGTACTGCAAACAAATCCCCAGATTACTTATGTCCATCTTTACATTGGTACTGGCTATTACATTAGACATACTCTAGAAACCAGATAATTCAGTGTTTTCTAGCTATATTTTGCAAACAAGGTGCTTTTGAACAAAATTGCAAGGAAAACTACACGGACACCTAGATATTTTTGCATGAAAGAACTCTTTTTCAGAAATGCCAGAAAGAAGAAATTCTACACTAACTAGGTAATAATAAGGCACTAACGTTTCCCACACACCACCAAAAGAAATTCGTTTGACCCAGCGCTGGCCAGGGGCGCCCAGCGGACTGCCGCACCTTCCCCGCCAACTCGTCTGCAGCATCGGCAGATACCGTCTGCCTCGGCTCTTTCAGGGTGCTGGCCACGTATCCCCATTACCACCAAAGTACCAAGAGAGGGATATAGGAAGGGGTGAGCTGAGTAGAGGGGAGCCGGTTCCCTCCGCGTCCGAGAGACGAGCACAGTCGCGGTCCAAACATTTCAAGTCACCAGAGTCACCAGGAAGGCATAAATAGAACTCACAAAGTGAAACTAACACCTCCAAACATTTCACCAGAGTTATAACTCATTTAGTTCTAGAGAACACGGTGGGGCTTTGTCCCTTTCGTGTCTAAGCGGTCTAACCAAGATGCAGAAACGATGCGAGGGTCGCCAATAAGCACAAACAGAAGGCGGTGGGAGAGTCCTGAGACCCTGTAGCCTAGAACAATAATATAGGAAGTTGACCCGCAGCCTCCAGCAGAATTTGGTGCCTGAAGAACCCAAGTTCCATGCTGCAGATTAGCACGGTTGGACCGTGCAAACCAGTTATTACCATATATAGCTCATAATGTATTTGTTCCAGATGGTCGTCCTTCAGTTCCCTGAATTAAAATCAGCCTGAGCAAAATCTGGCAGGTTGATTCTCTGGCAAAATTCGTACTACGAAAATTTCTGCACAATCAATAATTTCAACAGTGTTGTTAGCTTGGATCCAAGTACTGTAGATAATGAAATTGTTTCGTCATATGCGGAAAAAAATGGTTCCAAGTGTTACGCACTGGCCTGTGCTGCAAACAAATCCCCAAGTTAATGTGTGGATCTTTGCGTTGGCATAGGATCACAACACGTACTGTAGGAAATGAAAGAATTTGCCGTTTTCTATGTTTTGGTATTGGAAAAAGAGGTGTTATTATTTAACAAAAGGCAAAGTACATTTATGCATGGAAGATCCTCTAAGAATACCAAAACACAACATAATATATTAGTACAACAGATAGCGTGCATATGCTGAGTTGCTGTGAGATTTCACACTTTCATTTCATTGATATTCGTGCTCTACATGTGTCAGGCAAATTAAGCCTTGATGCGTACCAGGATGGCATAAATGGCAGTTACCAAGATTACAAGTACATTCTGTTCGGTCAAAAAGGATGAAACTCTTTTCTCGAGAATGTAAAATAGGATGAAACTAACTGAACCTCCATTATGTTGCCATCAATGCTATCTTAGAATCGCAGATTCTGTCCCTCCAGATTACAAGCAAGCTAGTACCGAAATTTCAACTCTCCTGCAAGAATCTAAATCGGTCTGAATGATCTTCCATGATCGGTAGCACTATAAATCATCTATAATATCCTGCAAAATAAATATTGACAATTCTTTGATTAACTTTGGGTTCTAGTCGATTTGAATGATAAGCAGTATATATAAGGAAAATGTTATGTTTGAATCAATAAAAAGATGGTTCCGAGTGGGATGCACTGGCCGGTACTGCAAACAAATCCCCAGATTACTTATGTCCATCTTTACATTGGTAGTGGCTATTATCATTAGACTTACTATAGAAACCAGATAATTAGGTCGTTTCTAGCTATATTTTGCAAACAAGGTGCTTTGAACAAAATTGCAAGGCAAGCTAACACGGACACCTAGATATTTCTGCATGAAAGAACTCTTTTAAGAAATGCCAGAAAGAAGAAATTCTACACTAACTACGTAATAATAAGGCACTAACGTTTCCCACACACCACCAGAAGAAATTCGTTTGACCCAGCTAGCTTCCCCGCCAACTCGTCTGCAGCGTCGGCAGATACCGTCTGCGTCGGCTCTTTCAGGGTGCTGGCCACGTATCCCCATTACCACCAAAGTAGAGGGAAGGGATATAGGAAGGGGTGAGCTGAGTAGAGGGGAGCGAGCCGGTTCCCTCCGCGTCGTTACTAGTAACGAGAGACGAGCACAATCGTGGCCGAATGGAGATGGCGGCGTGACATCTAAGACTACTCACAATGGGAGTATCATAAGTAGTATCATAGGTGCCATGTTGGCAAAAAGATGATGTGACACAACAATAAATGAAGAAAAAGTAGCTAGTGGTATCATAATATGATACCGTAACATAGCGGATTCCAAAACACAATGAGTCTATAAGCTAATTAATACAATGCATTATGATACTACAAATGTGTTACTACCCGAGATAGTAACATAGACTAGTATCATATTCATGATGCCAGTTTATGTTACTTTCCATTGTGACTAGTCTAAGGAACGGGCATGGCAGTTTTGTCTAATTTGTTAATAAAACACCCTCTGAGAATTATGGTTTTCCTATGGTTGGTACTATGTAAAACAAGTATACTTTATTGCATATACTCCTTGTCTTTACTACCGAGAGACGAGCTGAGACAGATCCGGGGCCCGCAGACGTCGCGCTCCCAGGAGGTGGCCTCGGCGGCGGGCCGGCGCTGGCGAGACGCGCGCGGAAGACGGCGCATGCGTCGAGGAGACGCACAGGCCAACCCCACCCGTCCGCCATGCGACCCGCGAGAGAGGAGAAGGGGGCGGGGGCGGCGGGCCTTGGTGGCCGGCAGAAGGTAGTGCGCCGGGAGGCAGTGCGGAGCGGCGGCGCGCCCGGGTGGCGGGCTGTAGATCGCCGCAGTCTAGGCACCAGGAAGAACGGCGGCCGGGCCTGCCTGTAGTCTGGGCGGCGGTGGGTGGAGATCCAGTACGCTGGCACAGCGAACCAGGGGCGGTCGTACTGGTGTGGTACTCCGGCGCACGGATCCGGGGCAGCGCGTTGTTGCGCGCGGTTGAAGACGACCGAGTGGTCGGTCGATGATATTTTTCAGAGCGCATAAAAAAACAAATACGAGCTGGTGGGCTCGGCATGGATTTGAGTCTAATAGTACTCCAAGATAAGAAAAGGAGAAAGAGTACGTACAGCAAAATAAAATTAATAACACTAATACAGTACGTGGCGGAAGACATACCTTTTGTCGTATGTGAGCTAGCTTCATCTGGTTCTCTAATTCACACCACCGCTTTAGTTTAGGGCAAGATACAATTTCTAGTCTTCGGAGGTTGGTGAGTTGTTGCATGCCCTCAGGCAAAGACCTGATACCCTCACAGCACTGGATCTCAAGTTCCTCGAGAGAGGTGGGCAGGACACACACCTTTTCTTGGTTATGAGTGAGCTCCATCGTTTGCTCCTCTGGTTCAACGATGTGCTTTAATTCCGGGCAACTACCAATTGCTAGTAGCTTGAGGTCGGTGAGTTGCTGTATGCTTTCCGGGAGAGACCTCAAGGCATCACAGCGCCGTATGGAAAGCTCCTTTAAGTTTGGTAGTTGGCCCACTACCCAGGCTGGAAAGCTGACACCATTATAACCACATATGTCCAACTTCTTCAATGTGCTTGGTGGCACTAGTTTTTCAAGCAAAATTCTGTCATCCACAAACCTCTCAACATCTCTAGTCCACTCCAGATTCAAGACCTCAAGATTTTGCTTTTCCATTAACTTTATGTGCTGTGCCTCTCCTACAGACTTCACATTTTCAAGTTTACTTATCTGCAGCTCAACGGGATCTACTGGTTGTAGCTTGACTAGGTTGCTACCAGAGTCAACATTACCAGGCTGCACCACAAAGTGTGGTAATGATAAGGCACTGCCACCGAGCTGAGGGAGTTCAGAGATATGGCGGCACCCATTTAGATACAGAAACTTCAGACTATCAATTGTACGTACACTTTCTGGTATCTCCTTTAGATTGGAGCATTTAGAGAGGTCTAATGTATGTAGCTTTTGCAGGCTACCAATACTTTCAGGTATACTGCGAATACCATAATTATTAGATAAGTCTAGGTGCTCTAGATCGAAAAAATTACTGCATATATGTTTGATGAGACTCATATAGGCATGTGGTTGAATGCGGCTCATATCGGATAGATTTAAATACCGGAGTTTGGTCAGATCTTCTCGCAGCAAACTGATGCATGTACCATGTAAATTCAAATGTTCCAGATTGGAAAGACCACCAAAGCTTCATCTAGATGATCAACCTCACCACAGTCAGATAAATCCAGATGCACTAAATTTTTTAGACTCCCAAATAAGCTTGGCAATTTTATCATACGCACACAGCCTGACAAGTTTAAGTACTTGAGTTGAATGAATCTGCTCAAAGCTTCAGGGAGCGTGATAAGATTGCACATATTTGAAGATAAGTTCAAATACTCAAGTTCGGTGAGGGTGCCCAGCACTTCCACTTCTTGGCAACATTCAAGATATGAGCTGAATGATAAGTTCAAATAGTGCAGTTTAGATAGGCTACCCAGAGCTTCTGGTAGCTCTCCAATATTTGAGCAGTAGGATAAGTTCAAATATTCCAGTTGTGTGAAGCTGCCCAAGAACGCCGATATACCTCCAACACAAGAACAATTTGAAAAATCCATATGAACCAATTCTTTTAGCCTCCCGAATGACTCTGGCAATTTTTTAATTCCTGAACAACCTGACAAATTAAGATACACCAGACCTTTAATATCACCTATTGACTCTGGCAGTGCTAAGATTGCAGGAGATCCATGAAGGTTCAGGTAAATTAATTTTGAGAGCTTGGTTATACTATCCGGAATCGCTGCATCTTGGATTCTTGGACTATTAAGATATCTCAGCTGCTTCAGATCACCAATACAATCTGGAAGCTTATGTATGATGCACTCGCTTAAGTCCAAGACACGGAGGGACTTGGCGGATGAATATGCAGCATCATGAAGTTCAATTTTGTCACAGTCCATAAAACAGAGTGCCCTTATCTTGGATGAATCCAAGCCCAATGGCTGACTACAATCATCGAGAAGTGCATAATGGTAGCAGCTTTCCTCAGTGGTCCCGCCTTTGCCAATGACAAAAAATTCATCGTCCATGGCAGATCTTGCTAAATCGTGCACCAGGTCATGCATGGTCAACAATGTGATATTTTCATCATATTGTTCGATAGTCTGCAACAGAATCATTTAGAATGTCAGATTTTTTCTGGATTTTTCATATTTTAGTCAATTTCGGAATTAACTCCTTTTGGTCCTGTATTTTTTCCAAAGCCAAAATTTAGTCCGTAAGTTCTAAAATTAAAAAAGTTTGATTCTTAAGTGTCAGGACCGTAAACAGTTCATTCCTTACAAATTGCAAAAAGATGACTCTGGATGACGTGTGGTTGTTTTGCATGTATGGCAGCCAAACATTTGTAGAGAGACAAATACGATTAAAAAACGCGTGAACTGCGAGGAACCCGGAGAAGCAAAATTAATCCTACTACAAAACAAGATGTAAGCAAAATTAATCCTACTACAAAACAAGATGTCTAAAAATTGAAGGACGCCCAGTACTCAGCCAGCTCCTGCTACAACATCCTTTTCGAAGGATCGCTTGTCTCACGGTCGTGTGAGCTTAACTGGAAGTCTTGGACGCCTCCGAGGGTGACCAGTCGGTGAAGACTATGGCGCATATCCTCACCGGCTGCCCCATCTCGACAACGATCTGGCACGAGGTGCTCTCTTGGATACGATCGACCGCGAGGCCCCCAATCGCCGAAGGGGGCTTCACAGAGTGGTGGTCGCTGGTGTTGCAGACCACCGCTCGCTAGTTGCGCAAGGGAACCTCGTCGCTAATCTTGCTCACGACGTGGTGGATTTCGAAACATCGGAATGCAGCAATCTTTGACAACGCGCGCCCCTCCATTTCCTCCCTCTTGGACACGATCAAGGCCGAGGTGCACGATTGGGCGAGCGCGGGAGCCCGGGGTCTTCGCCAAATTCTCCCCTAGAAAGCCTCTAGATTAGTTTCCTTTTCGGGTTGAGTTGTATGGTGCGACGTGGTCCCATGTTGGACTTGTATATATAAATTCTTCTTTTCTATCAATGCATCAAAACGCAAGGCTTTTGCGTTTTCACGAAAAAAATACACGAGCCATGTATGGAGACTCATGAAAATTTTGCACTAAAAATTAAGAATTTGTAGGAAAACCGTTGTATGGCATGAAGAAGAAACACCAAGATTTATTTTCAGATTTTGGTTTTATTAACGAAGTCTATGTACTTTGAAGTTGTATAACTTATTATTGTAAGAAACTAGTCTCGAACAATAGTTAAGGGATCAACAATGAACTTGTTCAATCAAGCCACGCAGTTGTGATCGTGACTTCATTAATTCACTGAAAAAGGGTAAAGTTATAACATTATATCCTTATCCATGTACAAAAAAAAGTTCTAGTCATGTCGGTACTATGTGGGTATGGCGGTGCGAATCCTCTTTTTCAATAATGTTTATATATGTCAAAGAGATTTTCTAGAACAATTTTAAGAAAGCAATGCTAATTACTAGAGCGCAACTTGATTTCTAGGGAAAGCTTACAATTTTCCTCTCCATTCACTTTCACGTCGGAATTTACAACCGGTATATGTGAGTGCGGTAGTATGTGTAGATGCAACTGTTCTATTGGAACATGTACGCTTGTAGTCTAAGATTCAAAGTACTTACAATGGCTTATAATATGTTAATTTTGAGAAATGGGTTATTGATCCTACAAAATCGCAACAGTCTAAATCATTCTTACAGCACGGGAATGCATTAGAATTAAAAAATATGCAATATTTCAATATCTCGAAATAGGCTTTCGCCCCGCTTTATAAATAAAGCCCAATGGCCAAAACGATACAAGGTGATTAGAAAACGCTCTTACACAGCAAATCAAAGATAAAACAACAAAGAACAACAGAAACCGGACTTGCCACCGAGGACCCTAACGCGAGCTCGAGAAGTACGAGGGTCCACGACAACGACCCCAAGAGGGTGACAACGCACAACGCCGCCGCCGTCGAGACCTAACGGTCAAGGGTTTTCACCCGGAGCGAGCCCTAGCACGGAGAGGGTAACCACAACGGCGCCCCCAAGAGGGTTACGACACCCGCGGGCGTCGTCGCCGTTGGCGCTGGAGCACAGAGCTTTCGCTCGGAAAAACCTTCCTACCACGCTTGGTACCGCGAACCGCCCAAAGCCTCGAGTCAGGCCACCAAGACACGATCTGGGAGCCGCCATTGCCGAGGCAAAGCCAGCACCAGGATCTCCCTCCGCCAACTCCATGCCACCCACGTGGACCGAGAAGATGACCATCACCACTGCCACGTCACTCGCCGCAGAGTCGTCCGCGCAGACCACCTTCCGGAGCCGCCGCCCTGGCATCTAAGATCTCGCCGCCAAGGATAAGCAAATGACATGACGACAGTTCCACCGAAATGGGCAGGAGAATGAGCGAAACAGCCAGCCCTAATACAGTGGGGGTACGACAACTAGAAGGACGTACCCGCCGGTCGCACCCGCAGACCCGAGTAAACGAGGCTGCTAGGCGGTCATCGGATCTAGACCCTCCTGGTCCGGATCCAACACCCCATCCAGTCCATGGTCAGGGGAAGGGCTCGCGACGAACACGGGAGCCACTGAAACAACACAGGCAGCAGGGCCCGTTCAACCCGGATCAGGCCCAAATGGGAGATCTGGGCCGGAGCACCGCCGCCTCAGGCCAGCTTCACCAGCCACCGTCGCGGAGCTGAGCTGCCCCGGTCTTCTCCGTCACATGCTCCCGTGGAGACGTCGTCGCTGCGCCATCTTCTGTGTCCATGGCCAAGACCTCCGGCCCGAGATGCGCTGCCGCTGCCCGCGTAGCCCGAGCCGCCGCCGCCACCGGCCGCGACGGCAGGAGCCACTGCTCCGCCATAGGTTCGCCCCTCCGCCGCCAGTTCTCCACGCCGCCACTGGAGTAGCCGCGTCCCTGGCCAACGCGACGCCCACGCCATACAGCTCTACCTGCGCCAAGCCGCCCGCGCGTAGGAGAAGGGAGAGCCCCGCCGCCGCCAGCGCCCGGCCTAGGCCGGCGAAGCTGTCCGGTGGCGGCGGGGGGAGGGAGGAGGCGAGCGAGACGCTGGGAGCGAGGCGGCTAGGGTTCCCTCTCATCGCCCATGGGAGAGACACGGACGGACGAAGGGGGTTCACAATATTTCATTATAATGTCACTTTATCTTTATAGTAAAAACGTGCTTTTTTTGGTGTCCTGCAAAACCGTGTAATAATAAATGTTTTCCATTGTAAGGCATGTCTGCATTCATCATAGCCGAGAGCATGCCTTTTTGTGCTAAGGAGTGAAAACCCTCAAGGATTTCTCGTAAATTGCTCAAGGTATCACTATCTTCGTTACTTTTTACATTTGGAAGTAGAAAATATTGGTCACCACCTATTTATGTATATGATAGCAAAAATATGAAATATGAAATATACAATAGTATACAATTGTTTTTAAAAGGTAATATAACATTTCCACATAAAAAATCAAATACGTTTGTGTATATTCAAGCTTAAAGTTGTAAAGCCTACATATAAAACAATATTTAAGAAAAATGGGTTAACTTCTCGAACCAAGAAATCATACTAGTTACAGGAAGCAGAAGTAATAGACTAGTTTATCATATGTTACATGTGGATGCAAATGCTCCTAGCCATCGCTACTCCGTGTTTTTCTTTTCTTCAACTAGCATGCATGCTGCAATAGAATTAGTAGTCGGATATTCTAGGTACGGGCTAGGGGCTAGTGCACTAATATGCATAAGTTGGGTGCATTTGTATGAATCAGCCACTAAGATATTTTTAAGAAGTTATTTCTTCAAGTGGGGTGTTCTAAGCGACAACTCTATCCAGCTTGTGTACTTTACAAATATGCACTAGTTACTAGTTCTAATAATTGCATAAGTTACTCACGAACTCACCGATGTTGACTTTGAATGCTCAAGGAAAGAGAGCCCCAAAAGCTGACTAATGTAACTTTCACCAAGCTGCCGAGTAGAGAAACCAAGAGAAACCCACTGGTGAATAAGATCATCTTTGTCTATCTTGTGGCCTTTTGGAAAGATTGCACAATAGGCAAAGCAGAGCTTCAAATATGAGGGCATAACACTATAGCTTAACTTCAGAGATGCAAGCACTTGTGAAGAAGATGTATCTCTCGAAGAAGATGCAGTCCATATATTACTGTCTCTCACCGACTCCCACTCACTAGGCTTCATAGATTGCAGCATATGTCCAAGTGATTTAGCTGCTAAAGCTATGCCACCACACTTCATTGCAATGACCATCCCTATCTTCTCTAGTTGTTCTTTGTCAACTCTAGATTCAAATGCACTCTTTTGCTTTATTATTGACCAACACATGTCATCAGTCAATTGTGCTAATTTGTGCGGTTGGATGGTAGAGATTTTCTTTGCAATGACCTCGTCGCGTGTGGTTACTAGAACAACCACATTACTGCCCTTGCCAACCATCATCATATCCTTGAGACTTTCTAGATGAAATTCCTCACCTTCCCACAAATCATCTAAAACAATCAGAATATTTTTATCAGCGAGGAGCTTCTGAAGGGCATTGTGTATCATCTGCATTTCAGTGTACTTGCTTTGTTCATCTTTCTCTGATAGTTGTGATATTATAGAATTGCCAATATTCGTCAAATCAAATTTCTGGGACACATATACCCACACCTGAGAGTATTCTTTGAACTGTGTACTATTGTAAACCATCTTGGCCAAGGTTGTCTTGCCAAGGCCTCCAATGCCATATATAGGAAGGATTGTGATCGCTTCTGTCATGCTACCACATAAAGAAGACAATATTTCATTTTTGTCGTCGTCCCTCCCAACAATATTTTTCTCCGACCTTGATGATGTTTCCCGTATATTGGAAACCTTTGGATCATTGGTGTTAGTGCCTTCCACAAATTTGAATTTCTTGTGTTGATCTGTTATCACCTCCAGTTCCTCCCTCATCTTCTCCATCTTATTGGCCACTGTAATCTTGGGACCAATTGTGAGACAAGGGATCATAATTGCCAAGTATTTTTTGAAGGAAAACTGCAAAAATAATAATTTATTAGTGCAGTCGAAATGACCAGTTGTATAATAAGGTATCACAAATATACTCGGCCGAATAGAAAAATAGGTTACAACAGTAAGAGACACGTGAGTAGGGCGAGAAATCACAAAAGCAGAACATAAGGTTTTCTCAGCCTCCGCGTTACACTCTCCTGGTGAAATGGGGAAACTGTAGCCGCCGCTGCTGTTAGGAACCTCCTCTTTCTCACTTACCACCGCCGCCAGGGGGTCGCTGGCGAAGCACATGCTCAACCCAGGGAAGGTAGCGGCGTGGCGGTTTGCTGCTGTGATGAGTGCGTCGTCGGCAATACACCGTGTCTGTGCAGACAGGCTCTTCCTCCTCGCCATGGAGGCCGGCGTGCAGTGGAGGGGCTGCGCGTGACAGGTTGGCTTCGGGGGGCTGTGTCCCGCGGCGCTGGTGACAACTTTCCCGACTGCTCGCGCCTCGCGGGCCGAATCCGGTGGCGCTGCAAGCTGGCGAGGCACGGGAACCTTGCAGGCGGCGATCTTCGATGACGTGGAGTAATAGTGCGGTGGGGCCCGTATTGCGGTTGTTTCCGTCTGCCATGACTCCGGCGAGCCAGATCGTCGACGTTGCCTCCAGAATTCCAGATTGGTTTCGTGTTGACCCTTCCAGTCCATTGGGTCTGGTTCGGCTGGTCCGGTGTCAAGGTCTTAAGTTATCGGTCTGACGTCCAAAATTCTGTAAGGAGATTTGTGGAGAAAATCTGGGTGTAAAGTGTAAACCCTACTTTCTGACAGAGTCGGCGATGGAGACGCCTTGTGCGTCGTCTCCTTAATAAAGGCATTGTCAAGGTAAAGTTTTCACCTCCCTCGCTACCTCAGGAGGGAATTATTCCATCGGATGATGCCGACACTCCTGTATCGTCGCTCTTGGGGACATCATTCTTGGAGCGGTGGAGCCGTGTTGCAACATGGCGTAGCAGGATCTCCAGCGATGGACACGTGATGATGGATGTGTGCAGGACGGGGGCATTATTTGGCGCTACATCAGGCCTGGCGAGATTATTCGCTTCGATCTACACCCCAAGTTGGTTTGTGATTGATGGCGATGGTGACTTGCTGTAACATGTGCATGGGACGCTATCTGGATTTATCCGATGAGCCGGCGATGGCTGCAGCTATAAGGCCCCGTTTGATCCCTATGGTTGTGCTAGAGAGTGGTGCCTCGTCACCTAGTTTGACAACTTTGGTCTGTATGATTGTTATGAAACTTTTTACCCGTCTTTGTTGAAAAAAATAAATAAATCAAGATCATTTGCATCTCTTCGATGCAGAAACCAGGGTAACTCCCCTTTATAGAAGGAAAAAACATTAAGAGACATGTCATCTTCTTTCCCTTTTTTTTTTTTGAAAGAGACATGCTGTATGCTTTTGGTACAAACTGTTGGAAATCTTGATTTAGTATGTAAAAATATTAACAAAATGTGAAAGCTTACATAATATCATTAGAGTGTTTCATGGGATGATGTATAATTAACTCATGGCACATGCATCTTCATATGGTTATTAATACAATTACCAAATTTTCATTTTTATTTTTGATAGATACATAATATCTGCTATTGATACAAAATTATAAGAGAACTAGATTCAGGAATTGAAGTCTTACTGAATTTAGAATCATAAATCTTATCGGGAATTATTTTTCTTGTGAGGATACATACATTAACTCAGTGCACACAAAATTATTCTAACAGGGGTACTACAGACCTTTGACATTTAAATTAGCTCCATCAAGTCTAGAAGAGCTCTTTGACAGTACCCTTAAATTATTATCGCCCGTACAATAGCACGAATCTAATGGATGCCAATGTTCCAAGAATTTTATATTGGTACTTTGGTTATGTCTCGCCTTAACTTTGGTGTGGTGACCTTGATCCCCAAGTTAGTGGGGGCCACGGACATTCGCCAGTTTAGACCAATCACGGTCCTCAACGTCATCCATCGGATCTTTTCAAAGGTGTGCGCAACTAGGCTCGCTCCTGTTATGGAGCGCATCACGCACCCGTACCAGTTCGCCTTCCTGAAGGGGCGGTATATCCATGATGGAATCCTAGCACTACATGAGATTATTCATGAGGTTAAGTCTCAGCGCCAGAAGGGCGTGTTTCTTAAGCTGGATTTCCAAAAGGCATACGACCGCTTGGACTGGGCTTTTCTCCGGCTGGCGCTGGAACGAAAGGGTTTGATGACCGGATGATACGTTGGATCATGCAGATAGTTATGAGTGGCAACACCGCCATCAACATAAATGGGGAAGTGGGTCCCTATTTTAGGCCGACTTGTGGGGTTAGACAGGGGGATCCTATCTCTCCCTTACTCTTTAACTCTGCGGTTGACATCCTTGCAGAGGTCTTAGAGAGAGCTAAGACCTCTGGCCACATCTCTGGTGTGGTTGGACACCTTGTCCCAGGGGGTGGGGTGACGCATCTCCAGTATGCGGATGACACCATGATTATGGTGGAGGGATCTGATCTTGACATTATCAATCTCAAGTTCCTTCTCCTTTGTTTTGAGGCCATGTCGGGCCTCAAGATTAACTTTGATAAAAGTGAGGTTGTGATCTTGGGTTATTCGGCTGAGGACCAACAGCGGATCGGGGACAACCTTAACTATAAGTTGGCCACATTCCCAGTGACTTACCTGGGGATGCCGGTCCGCGACTCGCGGATCCTGGTAAAGGACCTGGACCCGCTAGTTGAGCGGGTCAAGTCCAAGGCCGCGCCGTGGCAGGGGAGGTTTACCTCCAAGGGGAGCAAGACCGTTCTCATTGACTCCTGCCTATCTAGTCTCCCCATGTTTATGATGGGGCTATATATACTGCCAGAGGGGGTGCATGGCAGCTTTGATAGAGAGCTGTCCCGCTTCTTCTGGCAGGCGGCTAATGGTCGTCAAAAGTATCATATGGTGAAATGGGCGGATATTTGCGCCCCCAAGGAGGTTGGGGGCATAGGTATTTTGGCTTCTCGGCGCATGAATGAGGCTCTCATGTTGAAGTGGGTCTGGAGGATCCTGAGGGGTGATGGGGGACTCTGGCTTCAACTAGTGAAGGCCAAGTACCTACGTGGTTGCCCTCTCATGGCTTGTGAGAGGAAGGAGGGGTCTCAATTTTGGAGATCTCTTCAAGCCATTAAACATGAGATCCGGCTTGGGGCTACCTTCTCCGTAGGCGACGGAGGGAGTACCCTATTTTGGCTAGACTCATGGCTTGGTGAAAGACCACTTAGATATGAGTTCCCGGAGCTCTTTGCTATTTGCTCTGACCCTATGCTCTTGGTGGCGGATGCGGTCCATAACGGGCGCTGGAACATTCGGTTCCGCCGCACGTTTGGCCTGGTGGAGGCCGACCGGTGGGAGGGCCTGTTGGCTTCCCTTCCATACTCCCTTACGGATACCCCGGATAGTGGTTCTTGGGCCCTCTCGCCCTCGAAATGCTTTACAGTCCGGTCTGCCTACCGGGCCCTATTTTGAGGACCCGTGCTCGCGTGGACTTCCCACTTGTGGAAGGCCCCTATGCCACTTAAGATTAAGATCTTTACGTGGCATTTGCTGCGAGACCGCCTCCCTTCGGGTGTGGAGGTGGTCAAGCGCTTTGGACCGGGGGATGGTTCTTGTCCCCTGTGCGCGGTCCCAGAGTCGGGGACCCATATTCTCTTCTCTTGCCCCGCAGCTCGCCTCTTATGGAGCTTTCTGGCTGAGGCGCTTGGGACTGAGTGGCAGGCCCAAGACCTTGCCGAATTCCAAGAAGTGTAGGCGAACCGTACTGGTAAGAGGAGGCGCCTCTTCTGGTTAGTGTTTGCCGCGATGACCTGGACCCTTTGGACTATTCGTAATAAGATGGTTATCGAGCGTGTCTTTCTGAGGCGTGCCTCTGACTCCGTTTTCAAATTCTTGGCATTTTTGCAGCAGTGGCACCCGCTCTGTAGACAGCGGGACAAGGAGCGGCTGGATGGATTGATCGAGAAGCTTCTGAGGGCGGCACGCCTTCTTTCTGCATCTTCCAGCCGCTGAGTCACTCCCGTGTGGAGATGTATCCCTTCGTTTTAGCTTTGGGCATATTTGTGCTGTGGCCCCAGCAGACTTGTTTCGCTTTTTAGACTTTGTAACTGGATCTCTGTATGTTGTTGGGCGGTTGCTTTATTTATAAAGCGGGGCGAAAGCCTGTTTCGAGGAGAATCTAATGGATGCGATTCATTTGTATTCCCGCCCAGCGGCCCAAGATTATGGATTAGCATAGCTAAAAACCGAGGAGTACCAAAGCTTAAGGGATAAAATCGGAATATATATTCGTTTCAAAAAAAAAAAAAATCCGAATATAGACCTTCGGACTGTTTTCTTTTTTCGAGGAAGACGTGGGATTAAACACATGTATCAATCTGCCAACGGGGGAGCCACCGGCTACATGGCTCATTAGATCTAATAGGAACGAACTTATGATCTCGCGTCCGTGATTATCATCTGCAATGATTTGTCTCCATTCTAAATTAGTTCTTTTTAGTTAAAATTTGAAAGAACTCCGCCTATCAATCTATTATTGATGGACGGCGTGAGGGGATGAAGAAGAGATTCAGATGTTTCAATCTATTTAATCCGTGTTTCGAAGATGGTCGTCAAACTCGCCAGCTCGCCCCGATCCTGTCCTGATGAAAGCGATCGCGGAGGGTCTGCTACGACGAGGATATTATGATTACTTTTTTTCTGAAAAAGAAGGAACAAAGCTGCGGATCTCTGCATCGAAACAATGTTGCGATTACTACAGCCCGGCGGGCGAGGGCGACCACATTTGAAGGTAAACCACATGACTAGCTAGGAACTTCAGCCATGGCGTTTGGTCTGCCAGAGGTGCTGATGCATCAGAGTTTTGGCGAATCTGATTTTATCACACCAAGTCAATTAACCCTGTAACATTCTTCGTGTTATTTTAGCCGATTGTTTTTCGTGTAACTGTCCAGAATATTTTATCATTTACCGTACTTTAGATTATTTATTATTTGTCATATTGATCACCACATATTATTGACACACCATTGTCACCCACGCGAGTACTGGGTACCGTAAAATTCCTCTATAAACCAATGCTACATGACGATCTAAGATTTCTATTAATAAAGAAGTGATCAGTGACGGCATTATTTCAAGAGTACCCGTACCTTCCGCGCAGATGGCTGGGTGATGGCCTGTGTGTCGGCTTCGAACTCATCAATCATGTCGGAGATGGCATACATCGCGTACTTCAGCCGCTTCAGCCAAAGAAGCGTCGATTTATCCGTGATGGACCGCCTCTCGGCGTCCTCCAGCACCGCCTCGACGGATTCCAACGCCATCTTCATCTTCTCCAGGTCATCGTCGAAGTTCTTCTGCAGCGTGATCTGACCTCCGATGGCGGAACCAATCTGGTCGCCCACCACCTTCAGGATGGCAGCGGCAAGCATGCCGCCGAGCTCCGCCATGGTGGCCGCTGCTCTTACTCAGGTTTGGGGGAGGGCTGAAGGTCGTGGGAACAAGGCAGAAATGACAAGGTAGTTGCTTCTGGATTCCATGATCGGATCTTATTGGAGTGTTGGTGCCAGCAATTGCATCAAGTCAACTCTATGCCAAGTCCTTGTCTTTGTCAAGTTCATTTTTTACGGATCTGATGGAACAGCTGTGCACATGGTGGCTCGGCTCGGTTTACATGGCATCTTCTGTGACTTGATCTGCTCTAAAGGCATCGGCAATAATTGGGTATGGTTTAACCAGATTTATACAGGTTTTCCGCTGAGGCCAAACGATCATTGTACACCCACAAGGGCGGTGCACAGCTGTATGCACATGTCATGGTGGGTGGTGGCCCGGTTCACATGGCATCTTCTTAAATCTTGACTTGATCTCTGCAATACTACTGGGGTATAGTTTAACCAGATTTATGTAGGTTTTGGCAATTCGATCCAGTACGCCGCACTAGGGCAACCAACTCCATGCAGAGATATACAAATTGAAAATAGTTGATATCTTGTGTGTTGGTATTTTTTTTCTTTTTCTTACTGAGTTGTGAGTTGCTATTTGGAGAGAACTGGTCCATTGGTCTACAACTGTGCTGTATGAACTATTGTGTTTTCGTACTCGTGTTCTGTTAACTTCTTTCTCATGTTAAGCTCCACCACATGCCTTGGCATCGATCCTGTCACTTTCTCATGTTGTAAGAAATCTTGACATAATTTTGAAATGCACACAATATCAACAGTTTTCAAGATTAAAAAATAGTTCAAAGTTGTAAGAGGGTAGACTCCACCTTCCGTCTCTAAAAGAAATTTAGTCTGTACCACTACTGCTACTCGAGTTTAAGATTAACAAAAAGATCTGCGATGGATCCAGCAGGTCCGATCCTATATGTCCATTTGAAGATAGTTTCAAAAATCGTGTGACAGACGATGTTGCGCTTGTGATCTTACTTTGGGGCCGTAGATTAAAATGTATAGAGCCAGCTTCGATGTGATCATATTTCGCAAAAAAAAAAGCTTCGATGTGATCATGTAAACAAAAATGCAAAGATATTACTTTTCTGGACCTTCCGTTATTGTAGTATCAAGTTCATGTACACATAACGTACGTAGTTGACTTGGACCCGTTAAAGGTATCATCTCCAAAGTCTGCGATGAGGCCCACAGCATGATCGATCTCCATTCCAACCTCGGTTCCAAGAATAGCTCCTCTCTTATTGATTTTTTTTTGAATTTTCTCTTATTGATTTTTTGATTATATTTAGGGAAGAATTAATATTTATTTTTTGATTAATATTTAGGGAAGAATTGTGAATCGTTACTTGTGTTTTCAACTTTTCATATCTTACGTTAGGTTCATTATTGGTAACCCTTTGTTGATGTTTAGTTATGACACACCAACTCTTTGGCATTGAGATCCCCTCTATTTTAGTTGACTTCCATCACGGTTTTCCCTACTTCTTTCTTTATTTCTTTCTTTGTATGTGCAAGTTTTTTTGTGGGGATATGTGCAAGTTGGTCCTGCAGCTGTCATGTGTGGTGATGCAGTCTAGGATTTGTTTTAAAGACGGAGGTGGAGTCTAGCCCCTTCAAATTTTATAATTTTAACCTCGGGTTTTTAAATGTCGATTGCTTACGGACAACGCTTAAACTTTATTATTCAGCAACATATATGCAATATATTCAAAGAGTACAAGTTGCACCAGATAATGCCTCTACTTGGGCGGCTCTTTTGGGTGGGCTTCTCCGTTTCTTTAACATGCATGTATGCATGCATCTTAGTTGAGAATGTGAAAAATTGTAATAAAAATACATAATAAAAGGACATTAGTAGTACGTAAATTAGCTTTACTGATTTAATTCAGTAATTCACATAGTGGCATGACGACATACTGGTACCAAAACATTCAACAATTGTTTAAAGATGGAAAGAAGGAATCAACCATCTTCCAATTTATAAGTTCAATCCGGCTCTATTCAAAGTTCAATCCGGCTCTATTCAAGTGACGACTGCTTGCAGAAAATGCTAGAGTTACATATTATTCAGATGACTTTAAATTGAGCTTTATTAACTCAATGATCACATCAAGATGACACAATTTCATAGAATTTACTTAACTGATGTGTCTGCAAAATATTAAGGAGGCAACACAAGTTGGTAACATGTCCACATCCAGGCGTCGTCTAGTTGAAGATGCACAATACATATTTGTTTTAGATACAGAAGGCAGAAGCCGGAGTCTACCCTCTTCCAAATTTAAAGGCCAACTTGACTATTTTATCAACGGTTGCTTGCAAATGACGCTCCAACTTCATCATTCAGATGATGAGTTTGCACATGATAAATTGATAATGCCAACTAGGGCGGGCTAAATGCTAATTCGTGGGAAGATGGGCAGCATACATAATTAAAGCCATTGTCCTCGTAACTCAATGAGTGAATTCCACTTTTACCTTCTAGTTAAGCATTTGTGACACTAATTACCCTATCTAGTGTAGAATCGTCCAGATTATCTATTTTAGAAACTTTAAACCCTCTTTTTCTAATGCATGTGTGTTGGCAAAGGTGTGAGGTGATGATTGAGGCTCAAAAATATCAGGATGGCGACGAGAAACTGAAAAGATGATGAAGAGAAGGCTAGACATTATTGTCGACGACGACCTTCGATCTTTATATATTTTGACGCAACCATATAGATTTAACATGCCGGTTTGTTCTACTAAATGATGTAGAATGCCAAAATAAGGTAAAATCATGTTCAAAATTATATATATGTTATATTTCTAATATTGTCACACTAAATGGGATAATAAGTGTCACTAATTCACAACTAGGAGGTAAAAAAATAGAATTCACTCTAACTTAATTATGAGCGCACATAGCTGTTAAGTCAACACCTATGCAGGCCTGAGCGTAGCCTTGGTTTTGTTTTCTTCTACCCTTCAAGGTGTTCACTTTTCTTAATTGGGGTGTGTACTAGACTACTAGTCCTTCAGTGAAAAATACTCATGCATAACAGAGTAGCGTAAATGAACGCAACACGTCAAGGAGACTCGACTTGGGCTTGGGAAGTAGGTTTTTGGGGCAGCCATTGTTCCTGGGCTACTAATCTCTTCACTACCACTATATTCAATAATATGGAATTGCTATTTATGGTTTTGGACAGTATAGAAAACTGAAACTAGTATCAGAGTACCCATGTGTTGCCATGGGAAACTCTTTCGATCCGGCTTGTGCTCACTAACCTTTATCACAACCCTTCTATCCCTACTCAACCTTTCAATCCACCGACCATCTACCTGACAATCTACTACACCTCTCCCTTTGGTGTTGTTGCCCAATTGGGTAAGGGAATAGTTCCTTGACTCGTGAATTTCCTTCTCAGCGAGTGCTGACACTAGTGGAAACAGGGGCTTCGGTTTGGCCCTTCCGTCCCGGTTCCCTTACGGACCGGTACCAATCGTGGCACTAGTCCCGGTCATTGGTCCCAGGGCGCCCGCGAGGACCAGTCCCGGTTCGTAGGGGACCTACCGTCCCGGTTCGTGTTACGAACCGGTGACAAAGGGATGCGGGAGGAGGCGACAGAGGTGGGACCAGCCCGGACAATGCACTGTCCCGGTTCTATTTACAGACCGGGACTAATGGAGGGACTTTAGTACCGGTCCTTGTTACGGACCGGGACTAAATATATTCTATATCATCTTCCACCCCCCGACCCGGCCGTGGCCAGGCCGTGGCCATTTTTTAGCTCCGGGTTCATCTCCATTTTCTTAACCCTTGCTCCTCCCAACCACGAGTTCGGCCCCTATTTTCTCCACCATTTGTCAAGTTTGGCGGCACCTCATCTACCCGACGGTTAGCACTCCGGTGTTCCTTTTTTAGCTCATTTTGGTGTTACTTAGAAAATTTTATTTTTCTAGTGCTAGCAAGGTGTTTGATGAAATGCCTAAGTAAGAGATTTCATTTTTTTTACATGCAATTTTAGCTCAAATTAAAGTATAATGTATTGGGTTTACAGTTGTCCGGTGACCATCTTTACCATCGTCGATCGCCCGCGCCATCCCGTCGCCGGCACCTCCTCGGTGAGTCTTGTTTTTATCCCTTTTTAACTTATTGATATACTTTAGATGCATGTATATTATCTTACTTTTTTTATATGTATAGTGTGTCATGGTTTTGATATCCGTCCCCGTCGGTCCTCGTCCGGTCTATAACGATCCGGATGTCGTTGTTGAACCGGAAATTCCAACCGACCCTATCATCGAGTTTTTTGAAAATGAAATTAATGATTTGAAAGCAAAACTGGAAAGAAGTGAAAATCTCCGTCTCCAAACCCTAGAAGGGAAGATGAAATTGGAGCTCCATATTGCCGACATCGTCGATGAGCACAAGATCAAGATGGATGCAATGCGCTTGAAGATTAGAAAAATTAGAAATTATGCCATTCATAAAGAGGCTTGGTATCATTATGGTGTTGGTTCGATAGTTACCATAGTTGTGATTTTTATCGCATTTGTTGTTGGGCTTAAATTCTTTAGATAGTTGTATGTTAGTTTGAACCAATGTATGTTTGTGAGACTATATGTATTACATTTGGTTATTTGCTCTACTTTGGTTTGAATGTGATGAACTTATATATTAATTCACTTTATCACTGTTATATATTGAAGAAATAGTGTTAATGGTTTTTTATATTTTATTTATATAATGCAGATGAGTCAGATGAGTCGGCAATGGATGTACAGTGACCGACGTTATCCCGACTTTATTAATGGCATGCATTATTTTCTCCAAGTGGCTGAGAAAAACAAGCCGCCAAATGGTTTTATTTCATGTCCATGTAGTGTCTGCAAGAATACTCAGGACTACTCTACCTCACAAACCATTCACGTCCACCTGTTGAAGTCCGGTTTCATGACCGGTTATAATTGTTGGACCAAGCATGGAGAAAGAGGAGTTATAATGGAAGACAATGAGGAAGAAGAGGATAATGACAACTATCCTATGTTCACTGATCACGGTGGTACATCAATGGGGGAAGATGAAGCTGAAAAAGAGCCCATTGTTGATGAGCCCGATGACGATCTTCGTCGGGCCATTCTTGATGCGAAGATAAACTGCGGAAGTCAAAACGAGAGGTTGAAGTTGGAGAGAATGTTAGAGGATCACAACAAATTGTTGTACCCAAATTGTGAAGATGGGCAGAAAAAGCTGGGCACCACACTGGAATTGCTGCAATGGAAGGCAGAGGAAGGTACTTCTGACAAGGGATTTGAAAAATTGCTGAAAATAATAAAGAAGATACTTCCAAAAGATAACGTATTGCCCCCCAGTACGTACGAAGCAAAGAAGGTTGTCTGCCCACTAGGATTAGAGGTGCAGAAGATACATGCGTGCATCAATGACTGTATCCTCTACCGCGGCGAGGAGTACGAGAATTTGAATGCATGTCCGGTATGCGGTGCATTGAGGTATAAGATCAGGCGAGATGACCCTGGTGAAGTTGAGGACGAGGCGCGCCCCAGGAAGAGAGTTCCTGCGAAGGTGATGTGGTATGCTCCTATAATACCACGGTTGAAACGTTTGTTCCAAAACAAAGAGCATGCCAAGTTGTTGCGATGGCACAAGGAAGACCGTAAGAAAGACGTGATGCTCAGACACCCTGCTGATGGGTCGCAGTGGAGAAAAATTGACAGAGAGTTTCCGACATTTGCAGATGACGCAAGAAACTTAAGATTTGGTCTAAGTACAGATGGCTTTAATCCCTTTGGAGAGCAGAGCTCCAGTCATAGCACCTGGCCTGTGACTCTATGCATCTATAACCTTCCTCCTTGGTTGTGCATGAAGCGGAAGTTCATTATGATGCCAGTACTCATCCAAGGCCCGAAGCAACCCGGCAACGACATTGATGTGTACCTGAGGCCATTAGTTGAAGAACTTTTACAATTGTGGCGCGAAGAAGGTATACGTGTTTGGGATGAGCACAAACAAGATGAATTTGACCTACGAGCATTGCTGTTCGTGACCATCAATGATTGGCCAGCTCTTAGTAACATATCAGGACAGTCAAACAAGGGATACAATGCATGCACACACTGTTTAGGTGATACTGATAGTATATATCTGGGAAACAAGAATGTGTACCTGGGGCATCGTCGGTTTCTTCCGGAAAGGCACAACGTAAGAAGGAAAGGCAAGCATTTCAAAGGTTTGCCAGATCACCGGCCAAAGCCTAGACGGCCTACTGGGGATGTTATATATGATATGGTAAAGGATTTAAAAGTAATCTTTGGAAAGGGTCTTGGCGGACAATCTGTTCCAAATGATGCTGACGGACACGTGCCGATGTGGAAGAAGAAATCTATATTCTGGGAGTTACCCTATTGGAAAATCCTAGAGGTTCAGTCTGCAATCGACGTGATGCACGTGACGAAAAATCTCTGCGTGAACCTACTAAACTTCTTGGGCGTGTATGGGAAGACGAAAAATACACCGGAATCACGGCTGGACCAGCAACATATGCACGAACGAGACAACCTGAATGCAGAGAAGTATCAAGGTCCTGCCAGCTACGCTCTTACCAAAGAAGAGAAGAAGATCTTTTTTGAAGTACTAAACAGTATCAAGGTCCCATCAGGCTTCTCGTCGAATATAAAGGGAATAATTAACATGACAGAGTTGAAGTTTCAGAACCTAAAGTCTCATGACTGCCACGTGATTATGACACAATTACTTCCGATTGCACTGAGGGGGCTCCTGCCGGAAAATGTTCGAGTACCCATTGTTAAGCTATGTGCATTCCTCAATGCAATTTCTCAGAAGGTCATCAATCCAGTAACTCTGCCGGATTTACAGAAGGAAGTGGTCCTATGTCTTGTCAGCTTCGAGTTGGTGTTCCCACCCTCCTTCTTCAATATTATGACGCACCTCATAGTTCATCTAGTCGAAGAGATTTTCGTTCTCGGTCCCGTATTTCTACACAACATGTTCCCCTTTGAGAGGTTCATGGGAGTCCTAAAGAAGTACGTTCATAACCGTGCTAGGCCAGAAGGAAGCATATCCAAGGGCTATGGAACAGAGGAGGTCATTGAGTTTTGTGTTGATTTTATTCCTGACCTCAAGGCAATCGGGGTTCCTCAATCACGCTATGAGGGGAGACTGCGGGGAAAAGGCACGCTGGGAAAGAAAGCAATAATATGTATGGACGGGCATTCTTATAGTCAAGCACACTACACGGTTCTACATAATTCCAGCTTGGTGGCTCCGTATATCGAGGAACATAAGAATATTCTACGTTTGAACTTCCCAGAGCAATCTAAATATTGGATTGATGAAGAACACGTGAAGAATTTCGGAGGTTGGTTGCGAACACGTCTCTTTAATGACAGCACTGTTGGAGAACAGCTATACTTGTTGGCCAATGCACCATCTTCGACTATATTGACTTATCAAGGGTATGAGATAAATGGAAATACATTTTACACGGCCAATCAAGATAAAAAGAGCACCAACCAAAACAGTGGTATCCGCTTTGATGCAACAAACAGCAATGGGCAAAAGGACACATATTATGGTTACATAGAGGAGATATGGGAACTTGAATATGGACCATTTTTTAAAGTCCCATTGTTCAAGTGCAAATGGTTCAACCTGACAGGCGGGGTACATGTAGACCCGAAGTACGGAATAACTACAGTGGATATGCAGAATCTTGGATACGACACCGAACCATTCGTCCTAGCCAGTGAAGTGGCTCAGGTTTTCTATGTGAAGGACATGTCTAGCAGACCGAAGAAAAGAAAAGATAAGCAAGCAGTGAATGAATCGTACGACGTCGAGCCAAAGCGCCACATAGTTCTTTCAGGGAAAAGAAACATCGTGGGAGTGGAGGACAAGACAGACATGTCAGAAGATTACAATAAGTTTGATGAAATTCCCCCTTCACAGTGAAAATTGACCCAACCATCGCGTTGAATGATGAAGATTGTCCATGGATACGACGCGATAAGAAGAAAAAATGACAGACACGAAGAAGTGTTGAATGATGTTGATGTATTGTGGTCATTTGTAATAATTGGTAGAATTTTGTTTTGACTGTTAAAAAGTTGAGGGTTTTTCATTAAATATTTAAAATGTTAAATATATTTATCCTAACCTCGGATTTTATTAGTACAACGGTTTTACTCAACTCATCTATTTAAATGTTCAATATATATAACATATTCATATTTACATTTGAAAACATGTAAAGTTTATAAAATATGAACATTTGAAAATGAAGAAAAAAATACAAACGGCCGTTTAGTCCCGGTCCGTGGCTACAACCGGGACTAAAGGCCATTTTCGGGCCGCTGCGAAACTTAGCGCGCCAAAAAGCCCACCTTTAGTCCCGGTCCGTGACACCAACCGGGACTATAGGGGTCTTTAGTCCCGGTTGGTGTCACGGACCGGGACTAAAGGCCGATTTGAGCCTACTTGGTCCCTCTCCGCGGATTTCTTCCCCATTTTTGCCGCCAGGCCCAAGACGCAGACGCCTCCGGGCTCCTCTCACGCGACGACGCCGTCAGGCTGCCAAAATCTGGCCGCCGCCGCCGCCGCCGCCGCCGCCGTCACTCGCGTCCCTCTTCCTCGCCGCCGTCCCCGCGCGCTCCGCCTAAGGTACGGCCCTCTCAAACTCTAGATCGGCGCGGCGGTGGTCCGATGGCACGAACCCTAGCTAGAATCGGCGGCGGCGGTGGTCCGATGGCACGAACCCTAGCTAGAATCGGCGGCGGCGGTGGTCCGGTGACCTTAAATCGGCGGCGGGGACAGTTCGTAGATCGGAAATAAACTTTATTACATTGCTAGGGGTTCATTACATTTGCTTAGGGGGGGAGGGGGAGGTCCTATCTAGTCCTCGTCGCCCTCCTCGTCGGAGAGGACGACGTACGGTGGTGCCTCCCACAGATGCGCAGGCGGCGGCGGCGGCGGCGGCTGCTGCTGCTGCTCCATGGGGACGTCCCGCGGCGGCGTCCCTGGCTCCTCCGGGATGGCGTCCTGGGGCGGCGGCGGCGGCGGCAGCTGGGGCACAGTCGTGAATACCCACGACTGCCCGAACAGCTCCGGTGGGAATCCCACCGGCTCCTGGTACTCCTCCTCCGGCGGGTCGTAGGCCTCCTCCTCCTGGACGAGGGCCTGCACCCAGTCCAGCCCCGGCGGGGGTGGAGGCGGTCCCTGCGGCGGCAGACCGTGCGGCGGCGGCGGCGGCGGCAGTGCGTCCTGCACCACCATCTCCCAGCGGCGGCGCTCGTCGTCGACGAAGGCCTGCCGTGACGCCGCCATGGCTGCCTTCAAGGCGTCGTCGACGTCGTCGTCCTCCTCCATGGGGGCGGCCTCGCCGTCGGAGTCGACCTCCAACCATTGGTCGAGGTCGTCCATCCCCTCCGGGAGCACCGGGTACTCCGTGCGCTCGTCGTGCTCCTCCCGGAACCATTGGTCCCAGTAGGGGGAGCCCGGCGCGTACGCCGGGTCGTCGAGGAGGTGATTGGGGAGGAGGCTGCGCCGGCGTGCGATCTCCACCGCCCTGGCCGTGGGGTCGGTCGGGATCGGCGGCACCGGAATCCGTTGCGGATTCAGGTGCCAGTTGTCCGGGAGGTGGACGTCCGACCAGCGCACCGGCACGGCGTTCTCCCAGTGCCACTGCGCCTCCTCCACCCGGACGTACCGGCGGTAGCGCGCCGTCGGCTTCTTCTTCTTGGCGGCCGGCCCGCCGGCCTGCGGACCGGCACGACGTGGGTCCGCGCCGACGATGCGCACTCCGCGCGGCGCCGACGGTGGTGGTGGTGGAGGAGGAGCAAGGGGAGGCAGTCCAGCGCCCCGGCGACGGCCGGAGCGGCCAGAGCCCGAGCCGCCGGACTCGGACTGGTGCTTGCCGCCTGCGCCTGGCCACCACCGCTTCGACATTGCTCCGGCTCCGGCGAGGGCGAGGGCTAGGGCTAGGGCTAGGGCTAGGGCACGTTCGATGGGGAGTGTGGGGAGGGCGGCGGGGCTAGCTGTGTGAGGTCGCCATCGCGTACGGCCGGGGTTTAAAAAGGACGGGGGCCGCGTCCACCGTGGCCAGCATTGACTGCGGGACGGGAAGCCGAGGAGGCCGTCCAGTCGCTGGCAGGTGGGCCAGGAGCATTGACTGCGGGGCTCGGACGGTTGGGTAGCGGGGGAGACAAGGGAACGTGGCGGTCGGGTGCCGGTTCCCACGCGCGACGTGGCCGAGTGGGCTGACCGCGCGGCGGTTGGGTGGCGGGGTGGCCGGGTCGCTGGCTGGTGGGCCAGCCTTGACCACGCGCTACTGGCCAGTGGGTGGACGCGGGGGCTGGATTTTTCTAAGGGACCAGCCGCTGCTGCCCAGGTGCCGGGCAGGGTGCTGATTTTTCTAAAGGACCAGCCGCTAGCCAGGTGCCTGGCCCTATTTTTTTTTCAGGACCAAGGGCTGTCATTTTATGTGACAAGTTGCACAATGCCACCCCTAATTATTTTGGGGTGTCATTTATGTGTAATTCTATGTCAAAAAAATTACAAACACATATAATTGATTGCAGGTACATTGAGCTATGGCGGACATTCCCTTAATTAGAGACGAGGAGCATGAAGATAGAATGCAACGAATAATCTATGCGAGTGCCCGTGAAGAAGATTATTCCGGAGGACAAGGCGGTGGAGATGATGATGGACAACAAGGCGGTGGAGAAGATGATGGACGACAAGGCGATGAAGATGATGATTTCAGCTCACAATTTCTGAACGACTGCGGTGAGGGACTCCAGTTTGACGATGAAGCGCCCTTAACGACAAACTCCGGCGAGGTATATACATATATTATATAGGCTGACAATTGATCGATCGATCATGTATATATATGCATTTGTTAATTGCACGTGTTAATTAACGATTCATTTTCCAGCCCTCTAGATCGAGCAAATCTGTAAATAATGTTCCTCCTCGAGGCCTGACGAAGAGGATGGCCAGCGATGCTCCGAGGCTAACGATAGAGGAAGTTTCTCAGAGTGGCGAACCGCTGGCACCCATAGCGACCTGTCGTAAATTTGTAAATCAAGCTGGAGTCATTGTTAGGGACATTCTCCCGATCACCATTGCAGAATGGCATAAGCCGAAGGGTGTGGATGAGGATGATGCTTCTTATGTCCCTGATCATACGAAAGAAATGCTTTTCGATACGCTCATGATACATTTCAACATACCAGAAGGCAAGACGGAGAAAGTGAAGGAGTGGACTCTTAAGAAGATGGCCACACAATTCCAGAGCTGGAAGAAAACACTATGGAGAAAGTATGAAGATGAAGATCCAGCTAATTTCACCGGAGCACTCGAGAAGATAAAACATTCCTGGCCCGCATTCAAGGCGTACAAGAATTCCTCTACTGCCGTGGCTCGATCGGTCGTAAATAAGAGAAATGCTGGGAAGAAGGAATACCACCATAGGTTGGGTACAGGTGGCTACAAGTCTGCCATTCCCAAATGGTTAGCCTTTGAAGCGGAACTGGTTGCTAAAGGGATCACTCCACAGACTTTGAACTGGCCCGAGAGGGCCAAGTTTTGGTTGTTCGCGCATGGCGCAGTGTTGGACTCAGAGACGGGGTTGATTGTTGCAAAGGGAAAATGGAAGAAAAAGGTTGAAACAATCGTTCCGTTGCTTATTGACGCAATAGATAAAGTTCGAAAGGGAGAGTACCATCCCGAGAGAGAGAACGACGAGCTGACACTCGCACTGGGGAATCCCGAACACAACGGACGATTACGAGGCTTTCCCGGCGGTACCAACTTGAAGGAAGGGTTTCCGGACTGTGCTGACAGTTATAGAAGCCGTGGGAGAAAGAAGCAGAAGGAGTTAGACCGTTTATCAGAATTGGAGCGCATGGTTTCCGGACTGCGCTGTCAGATTGACTCAATCAGCCAGCACCGGGCACCTGATCAACAGCAGCAACAAGTCGACGTCGTCGTCCAAGAACCGCGAAGAAGCAGCGTGGGTTCCACGCCGCTACAAGTATCTGCCGCAATAATAGAACAGCCGGCGGCTCACTACCCCGTGGATGATATCACGGAGAAGACGGAGTGTGAGCTTCATATGTTAATGAAGAACATATCCTTCAAGGTGGCGGTCGGCTATGCGTTACCAAACGAACCTGGAGCAAGCTACCATCTTGGTCAGATTCCAGCTGGCTATGCTCGTGTCGGGGTGGATGCTATTATACCGGGATTTGAGGCACTTGAGCTTGACTATCCTGGAGGTGACGATGAGACGACACTGGGACAAGTCAACCACGGTTTCGTTCTATGGAACAAGAAATACATCGTGCTTCCAGGCTCAGCACCAAGGCCACCGACTCCTCCAAGTAGAAGTCCACCACCTACAAGTCCACCCTTCCTACCCCAGAGGGACCCCAGCGCGAGTCCGTCTCCATCTCCAGCTACACCAGTACGGTCTCCATCTCCAGCTACACCAGCACGGTCTCCATCTCCAGAGCCAGTCCAGCGGTCTCCGCCTTATAAGTGGTTTGATGCGAAGAGGGCCGTTAATGGTTCGCCTCCTAAGAAGAGACAGAAAAGCCGCGAAAAGTGAAGACTCCTGAGAAGTTACCTTACGAGAGGACTGTCGAGGAATCCGAAGCCATCAGGAGGGCCGAGGTTACAGCCCATTTTACAAAGAAACCGCCCCCGGAAGAACTACCCAGCATCAAAGGGCTTCCTCGTGACAAACTACATCACACTATTAGGTGCTTATACAACCCTCCACCAAGGCCGTCATCAGACTATGAGCGCTCTATTGAAAAGTCATACGACTCGGTGTTGGAGAACCGGAAATGCGGGAAACAGATAGCCCAGCTGGGACAACAAGCTACGCAATCGCTCCCTCCGCTTAAGGTACTTACCGACAAAGACGCCCACCGTATGGTACCTCAGGGAAGTGTCCGCCACTTCCCTGAGGAACCTTATAGGGTGCCTTATCAATATGTTCAAGGCAAGTCTTTGGTCACAACTGAGGTGGTCAAGTTACTACCAACAAGGATGCGTCAGTTGAATTCATGGTACATGAAAGTCGCAAAGAAAGGTATAATAGGTATCATGGCAAAAGTTAGAAAGGAGGAACACTTCTACGATGACTACGGTGTGCAAATTGATTTCTCCGAACTTTTCCAATTATACAATGGTTTACCCCTCGATAAAGCAATCATCAGTATCTTTTGTCTGTAAGTTATTTATTTTTGTAATTTAATTAAGTCTTTATATATATATATAGCTCACAGCACATTCTAATTTTGGTACGCTATTTGTGCAGAAAGAAGATGATCGACTACAAAAGGGAAATAATAAAACCGGTGGAGATTGGTTTCATGGACCCTAATGTTATTCATGAAGTGAGCATAAGGGAGAAACCACAAGTTGTAAAGGGAGTAATGATAGAGGCTTTTAAGCGACACCAAGACAAAAAAGAAATATTTCTTCCTTACAACTTCAGGTAAGTGTTACTAATTGCTTGTACACATTCTATTTTTGCTCACCCGGTATCTTTAGTCTAATTGATGAGTTATATGCGCATGCCTCTGTATGTAAATTTGCAGCTACCACTTTATTCTCGTGGTCATTAGATATCACCAGGGAATAATTGAAGTCTATGACTCATTAAGGAGAGACCCTAAAGAGTACAAGAGCTTGTTTGATATCATGAAAGAGTAATTTAAATTCTTATCACATTACTATACCGACCTCTCTTTCATTCATTTCGTGATATCAAGTAATTAATTAATAACAGATGTTTTGTTCTTTCTTTGTTGAGTAGAGCATGGCAGACATTCGTCAAGGAAGTACCCGGTAAATGGCACGAGAAGCTGGTATGGACTCTGAACCAAGTAAGTAGTACTATACCTATATCCATGAATTAATGTAGTTTGCAATACCATTACCAAACTTAATGTGTTGAATTCTATTCTCGAACAGTGGTGTCTGGAACAGCCAAAAGGGACCCTCTTATGTGGGTACTACGTTTGCGAGTACATTCATAGGATGACTTATGAAAAATTTGAAAATCGAAGAAACGCAGAGGTACGTAATTATACATTGTTCACAAGTTTTTTTTGACAAAATAATATGCATATCAATTGTGTGGAGTTTCATTCATAATTGTTTAATTTTCTCCTTCTTTTAAAGATTGTAAGGAAGCGGGCCGGCCTCCTACCAGATGACCGTATAAGAGCAATTGGGGAGGAGCTGGCGGGATTTCTTCTTGATGATGTCATACCTGAAAATTCAGAGCACTATTATCTACATATATAAATGTACTATGATTTCATGCATGTATAATTAATGCATTTGAGTACTTATTTGTGTACGGAAACGTGACGACAAATTCATGTGTTACAATTAATTTGTAAGTGTGTTATATATATGCATCAACGTGTGATCATAGTACAATATAATTTATATCGACGTGTTTCCGAAACTATCCAAAACCCCGGCACTAAACACAGTACACAACACCCGGTCCGTGCAATTCTGGAAAAAATTATAAAAGAAAAAAAAGGCCTAACGGTAGTCCCGGTCCGTGTTCCCGGTCCGTAACACGGACCGGGACTAAAGACATCCAGCCCGCGGGCTCGCCCGTGGCCACGTGGGAGGCACTCTAATCCCGGTTCGTAGCCAACCGGGACTATAGGGGGGGGGGCTCTAGTCCCGATTTGGTAGTCCGGGTTGCCCAGCCGGGACTAGAGGCCGTCTGGAACCGGGACTACTGCCCCGTTTTCCACTAGTGTGAGTCTCAGGTCTGAGCTACGCCTGGTCAAACCTGCTCTTGTGCCAAAGCTTCAGGACGTGTAGACTGATTCATTGTTTAGTTTGTACCTTATACCCTTGATCCATGTGTTCTTGGTAATTGCCAACTTTATAGATACATTCTTCCTACTTGAGTGGGTGAAATGAGCAGAAAGTTCCGGACAAAAGGTGTTGTTGCCTAACTGAGACTAGTCACAATGCAAAATAACATAAACTAGTATCATGCGTATGATACTAGTCTATGTTATTATCTTCATAATGAGTAGTATCATATTTGTGGTATCATGAGGCATTGCATTTATTAGGGCGTAGACTCATTATGTCTTGAAATTCGTTATGTTACGGTATCATATCATGATACTAGTACCTCCTCTCTATTCATTTATTGTTGTGCCACATCATCTTTTTACCAACGTGACATCTATGATACTACTTATGTTACCCCATTAGAACTAGTCTGAACAGTATGTAGTTGGACGAAATAAGGCAACAGCTCGGAAGACAGCTTCAAAAGACAAAACCCAAGGAGCTGTTGGATGAGCAACTGTCCCTCCTTAAGAAGCTCTTCATTGACACCTACACAAAGCCTCAGACTTAAGGATCAAGCCTCCCCTCTACCTGATTAAGTTAGAGCAAGAATGGGAGGGTAGACGGTTCCTGAAGTGAGCGATGGAGTTTTATTGGAGTTTGACTGCCATCAACTACATTATAAGTCAACTCTAAGCAAGTCCTCGTCTTTGTGAACTTCATTTTGAATTTTGAATGGATCTCTCTCGGTACCGATGGAACAGAGCTGTGTGCACATGGTGGCTCGGTTACATGGCATCTCCTTTGACTTGATCTGCTCTAAAGGCATCTGTAATAATGGTGTATAGCTTATCAAATTTATAATACAGGTTTGGGCCAATCGATCACTGAACACGCACAAGGGCGGTGCACAGCTGCACATGGTGGCCCGGTTCACATGGCACCTGGTGCTCCGCGATGGGATCCCAGTGGAGCTTTTTTTTTGTTTGAACTGAGAAGAGTCCCGATTCTCGAAGGACCCAGGCTGCTCTATTCATCACCGGCGGTGACAGTACATCTTACAGGAAGGACCTTAAAAGAAAAATAAAATACAACCAGGTCCATGCATTTTGCATAGAAGACCCTACAAAGATATGCAGAAACGTGATCAGATCCTCCATCTTCTTCACTTCAGAATGATTACTTTATATGCTCCGAAATTTAACTTTACATACAGGTTCAGTGCATCGACATGACATTACATGGTTGGCATCCTAAATCTGCAATTGCGTCTACAGTTTTAATTGCCAAGACGTGAATTGTTTGTGAAGCAGCTCGGGATTTCTAGCAGTAAGCACACACACACAAGTGCACATTACAGCCATCGGTAACTTACTTTACAGTTTCTTCTGAAAGTCATGCATCAGGATGCGTCGTCCTTGTACGCCATCTACACCTCCTAGCGTCTGGCTGCCACCAAACTCATGCAGCGACGGCAACCATGGACGGCTGCTACTGCTGGCGGGGAGGTGAGGGAGGGAAAGGCCGGAGACGGCGCCAGATACCGGGGAGGTGGAGGAGGTCGGCGATGGCACTCGTGGCCTCATGCTGCTGCTGGCGGGGAGGTGGGGGAGGAAAAGGCCGGCGACAGCTTCTGCTGTTGGAGGGGAGGTGGAGGAAGCTAGCAACGACGCCCGCAGCAGATGCTGCTGCTGGCAGGGAGGTAGGGGATGGAATTGCCGGTTACGGCGCCCAAGGCTAGCTGCTGCTGCTGCTAGCAGGGAGGTAGAGGAGGCTGGAGACGGTGCCGGTGGGGGACGCTGCTACTGGCGGGCAGCGTGGGTGCCGGAGGGAGTGGTGGGAGAGCACCGGCAGCTGGTCGGTGCTATGAGAGAGTAATGGGAGAGAGACGAGAGATTAGGGCGAGTTGTACACTTCGAAAAAAATTACAGGTACTGGCCCCACATAATTTGGGTACCGATCCCACATTTTCGATACGTTGTACAGCCTATTTTAGAACCAGAACCGCTAGATCGGAGTGAATGGGCGGTTCTTAAAAATGCCAACCACTGTAAAACTTGAATAACTTATAACCTAAGTCTGAAATCTATACCTGACTAGTAAAAGTGCACGTGTAATACACGTCTAATTATTGTGAATACAATATTAATAACTCACAAAATGTCAATAATTTTAATTATCAAAGTAAATAAACAAATATAACATAATCCACATGTGGATATAGTAAGTGTGCACGTGCCTCACACTGGTAATCTTTTGAATTTCTTCGCACATCCCACATAGTAAAATAATCAAATTTCGATGTATTTTTAGCATGTTGCTTCTCACAAGTGACATACAACAAAGTTCAGTCTTGCAGATGTAACCTGATAGCAAGGTTTAGTCTTACACATGCAACTCTTGTTCATATTCACCAGTATTACTTGAACATTAAGCAGAAGGACGTTTCAACTAACTCCACTCCTCAATTTGACGATGCTCACTAAGTTTATTAAGTCAAAACTTCATAAAATTCAGCATCATATCGAGACAATCCTGCATGCCAACCTCCACAACAATCTTCCTTCGCCGCCGTTGATGGCGACTTTGCTTTCCGCACACCGAAGTCTGGAGCAAGGCACCTGAATCTTGCATTAGAAAGCCCATTCCCTTTGGGAGCTGTTGCACCGATTTTCCAAAAGAGTGATATAATATTGTTCAATGTTAAAAAAAGACACAATTGTCAAGGATTTGGAAGTTATTTCATTGGTGATTTAATCACCAATATGCACCACACCCGCAAAAGATAATTCGTTGTTCCAATTTTTTTGTCAATGTTAATTTTCAATAAAAATGAGACAACTTGATCAGTGCCAAGAGTATTCATGGATGTCATATATAGGTTAGAACCGGTAGCACATTCAATTGTCAGTTCAACATTGGGTCACTATATGTCCATGGACACACTCTGGACAATGATTCAAGAGCGTCCTACCGCATCGTCGACATAGGTTATTTCTAGCTTGACTTTGCACTCTGCCACAATGTAAAAAAACAAGGGAGAGATATAATATATGCCATTGAACATTGAACAAAGAAAAGGTGTGTCCTAAGAGCACATCATAGCATTGACATTATCTATGCTCATACATAAACAGGAAAGCATGTACCGAGCATTATCCAGAAGAGTTTGTTGTACTACAAAAAGGGTACATGAGACTATACGCATGATACTCACCTTAGTCGGATGTGCCGTCACATGGCTTCTCTGAAATGTAAACAACCCTAGCTTCTTTGAAAAGACACCACAAGCTACATGAACAAAGAGTGCAATTTGAAGGGAAAACCTGAGGTTCAGAGTATAAGTTTTGCAGGATTACCTGACTCATGAAAAATCATTTGCAAGATTAAGAATCTGGATCCAAGGTTAAACTTTGATTGAACTGAATATTTACAAATATAGCTATGGGAATAATTGAGCACAAACTGTACTACTGTACATACAAAGCTCGTGTAAACAGAAGGAGGAGCAGTTCAGATTTGGTTCATACATATGTTCGTTAATATCTAAATTTCATATAAGTGATGTAAATTAATGCAAATTTTCTCCATGAACTGAAGTTTCAACATTCAATGCATTGGCCTTGAGAAACTGACCACCTATGTAGGTATATCATATATGCTCCTAGCAAATTTTGTTATTTTGTATTAAGAAAAACAAGAAAGGAGCTATGTTCATGAAAATAATGTAAGTTTTTGCTAACATGTGTCAAAAAAATGTAATAAGCATACCTGAATTACATCATAAGAGGAGGAGTTCAATGTTGATGCCCTCAGTCTGCGGTATCCATCGTCCTGCTTTCCTTGCATGGACAGGGAACACCTAGCTAGGCATAGAGCACACAGCCAGTATTACCAAGAAAATACAACACATTCGACCATTTAATTTTACCATACTTGGAGAGAGTAAAAACTGTAGTCCGATTTTCCAAATAGCTATCAGAAAAGGCACCATGATCATAGTACAGAATATGTTTTCTGCTACACGATCATTAAAGAGAAGGTTGGATTAGAAAGTAACATAATGGTACAAGGATAAACCTCCATTGCATAACCTGTAGCTAAACAGCTAAAGATAATGCAGGAAAAAAGGCATTGCGTACAGGCCATACCAAAACATTTGATGTGTTTCGACGAAGCACAGCTCGAAAAACCCTGATGCTTCATCAAATGATTGTGTCATGGAAAACACCTATACAAATGAATTGTGGCATGTCTCCTTGATAACATATGCTCACGCTCGAGAGACGCTTACACAGTACGGTACAAACCTAAATTTCCCTGCAATTACCTGACAAAAAATCAAATAATGTTAAATGGCATATTGTTGGCCTATCAGAGATCTCAATAGTAGGCCTGATGCAATGCAAGCACACACACAGTACATGTCCTTGGTACTCAACTGACTGAATTTGCAATTAGTGCACAACACTCTCATCTTACTCTCTTTTATTTCCTGCAGAATGACCTAAGCTGCACCACCAACGGAAGATTTCTGATTAACCAATCATCAGTAGAAAGCCCGCTGGTGAACCAAAGATTAGTAGCAGATTGTTATAAAAACTATCACAAACTGAAGTTATAAATCATAAAATCCTCATGCTCATTTGAAATTTAAGTAAGCATTACATCCTTGGAAAGAAAAATTGTGGCGACAAAACTAATGACGACATGCATGTTCTGCAACACCCAGTTCTTCTTATCCTCCCTACTAAGAAAAAATTCTCACCATATAAGACATGGATTATTCCACGGACCGAAAGTGGATGCACAAGACACGGATTATTCCCCAAATTGAAGAAGATTTTACCCTGCATACTATCTTTCCTCTGACCATGTGCGTGTACGCTTTGTTGAGAAACAAACATTCACGTTTTCACCCTTTTTCATACATCCATTTTATATTTCATTCATTCATTGAAATGAACTCATATAACCTGACAATGTTAAAAGGTCAAAAATTTTGATCAAATTCACTGTTTAGACCAGACGAAATTAAAAATTCAAACAGAGGGGGAGAGAATAAATTAGTCATTGTGCAAGGAAAAATTAATTGACCTGGTGATCAAATAAGCAAGAAAAAATGTAAGCATCAGTAAAATTCCCTACTTTTCATGTCAACTATGATGTCAGCAAGAGAAGAAACAATATATGCCTTCAAAAGCAGATTCTTACACAAGGCAGAAACCAAATTCCCCACATTATTTGCCTCATGGCGGAAGTTCACTATATCAACCAGAAACAATCTCAGACTGAAGTAGAAACTTCAAGCTCCCTTCAGCTCCTCCGTTATTAGACGACATTGTTGCACCATGCGATGCCGTAGAAGAAAACCTGCAAGGCTGCAACATGACAATTATTCAGCATCTGAAAACACGATGTGCTACAATAATCAGCAAGTAAATAACAGACAATATAATTGATGAGTAACATACATGACCGTCTTATTGGGCATTAATCTTAGCAACAAAGAACTTATGATGATCAAGTAGTTCACTTGCGATACTAATATTCAGTTTTGGAGAACGGCATGTGTACATAGTGGTGCTCACTACCAGCATGCGAAGGTGCAAAGCTTGCTCTGTTCATTGTGTGAGTCAGCTTGCCCAAACTGAAATTAGAGTATTCAGGCTGACCCTTCTTCAGCGAAGCAGATTCAGGTACAGAGCCCATCCTGAACATGCAACAGTATTCAATCGGGAGCACCGCAGAGGCGCAAAATCAATCTGCCTGCCCAGCCAAATCGTGCCATAGTTGCAGTGCGGAGACAGCTCCTGATGTTGTTCTGCATGGTGACGGCAACTTCTCAATCAGCGAGGAATGCAGAGATAGAGCTGCGCGAGGCAATGTTGTACTTGACGACGGTAAGGCCAAGCACTTGCCGGCGCTAGGAGATGCCGAGAGCCATGTCCGTCTCGGCCTCCATGGGGAGACGCGACAGCCGGCCAGAACAGCGCCATACTGGGCCTCGTGCCCTCGCCTATAGCCGGGAGGCGACAACCTTGAGCCGGCGAGGCTGTGAGCGAAGAGTGGCAGGCCAGTGACGAAAGCAATCTCACAAAAGATGAACACCTCTCCTCCCTGCACGCACAAAAGCTGTTGATGGTGATAACAGGCATTAGCGGCATCCAGCGAACCAACACCAGCTGCCAGGACAACTGAACCAATGCAAACTCCACAGATTGAGAGCCCCTACGGGGTGAGGACGGCATGCGTGAGGCCGGTCTCCTAGGAAATCTCACCGTCGGCGTGGCCCGCGGAGTGGATGCGGCGGGGCTGAGGGGACCTCCACCTAGGTACCCATGGCTGGAGGGAGCCACGCTCGAGGAGTGGATCTGGCGGCCGTCCAGGCCGAGCTCCGATCAGCGCAGGACAGTACGGGAAAAGATGCTCGACCGAGCGAGCTTTACTCAGTCCGTCTTATGCGTCCACCTCGGGAAGGTCATGCTCAACTTCTCGAGATTTACAAGGCTACCAAGCTGCATGCGCCGCCGCACGGCGAGCTGGAGGACATGGACGCATTGGAGCTCATGGTCGGCCATTCAGGCACCACTCCTCGCCGCAGTACTTTGCGCCGCAGCATGCCTTGTGTGAGCACCTCCGACCACGCGCTGGATCTCACGAACGGGAATAGGGCAACCGGCAAGGGTGATGTGGTGCTCAGTGGCGGCAACTCAGATCCGGGGGACGGGCCGCCGGAGGGCCTAGATTTCGGTGGAGGGAAGGTTTTGGGCCGCCACGGTCCCGTTCCACTGGCCGGAGCAGGTGGAGGTCGCCGGTGGTCAAGGGTTGGTGGCCAGATATAGCTCTGTTCTGTTCTGTTCGAGAGACACGGGGTGCGGCGGCGGCTGCGTCCGGTAGGGCATGGGCGTGCGGACGGGCAGGGCAGGGCGTGAGGCGGCGTTGGTGGTTGGAGTGGACGTGGGCGTGCGGCGGCGTCGGTGGTTGGAGCGGGCGGGGCGTGCGGCGAGGAGGTGGGGTTATAGTTTTATTTTTATTTTTTAGGAGAAGAAAAACGGAGAGTTTGATGTGCTACTCATCATTGGACAACCGTGAGGCGTTAGATGCAAATCCTACGGCTGCTGTTGTCTGTGTCATACCCCCCTCTCTCTCTTTTTATATTAGTAGAGATTTGTTGCGTCAATTCACTCAACTGTCCATGGTCCCCTAAAGACAACGTCTTCCAGTCTCTTCCCTGCACAACATCCAACTCATAAGGGAGAGAAGAACATCCAGATAACATGAGGGACACATGAGAAGCAAGCAAGCAAGGATAGATGGGGTATTGATACCTTGGTCCCTATACGAACCATAACTGGCCAGACCCGCCACAACCGCCGCCGTCGATCTCAGCGGCTACTGCACACTACTTTGGTCTGTTGGCTGAGAATGTGCAGGTAAGTTCTATTTCCATTGTTGATGGTAGCTTTCTCAATCATATATTGGAGTTGATGCCTGTTATTCTCATTCAGTACAGTATCCTACAGGAAAAATACAGCCATGGGTCACTTCCTCAACTTTTCTGATATTTTAGGCAATAAGAAGAAAGCCTTTCCCTTGTGCTATTCAGTAGCCAGCACCATCTTCATGATTGTCATGTATATCTCAAGACCAAAACATCAAGGAAAAGTATTTTGCAGAGTAACCAAAGTACATAAAAGTAGTACTCTACTGAATAACGAAAGTACAGAAAAACATTTTTGCCCAATTCTAAAACTCGTGTAATTAACTAATTATACAGTTTGATTTTCTTGGAAGAAACGCCCAAATCTTCAATTAAATGAAAAGTGACTCATTAAAGATATTGCGTGGGTCATGCATTGCTAGAACTCCTAGGAAATTCATGAGTTGAATTTGGACGGATACTTATAAAAATTCACAAAAATATGATCAAGTTTGAGTACATGAGCAGCGGTTTAAAAAAGTCATCCATTATCTACAAAAAGGCAATTGTTGTGCTTCGTCCACATAGTTTAGTAGCATAACATAGAGAAAATCATATATGTAGCGAAACTGCAAGTAGCTTAGCTTAGCTGTACTTGAAGCATAAAACTGGTGGAGCAAATAATACAATTGTTTAAAGCTAGAAGCCAACTTACAATATGATTAAAAAACGAAGTACCTGAAGTAGCAATAATCTAATCACACGAGCGAGGAACTAACCACCCTCTTGAAGGATCTGGCGACATCTTCTTTTGTGTACTGAACATGCTTGTTCAAATCTGCAACAAATCAAAACCAACTTTGGTTGGTAAATTAACATTTAGGCAAGGAAGGAAGCGGGAGGTGCACAACCTTGGAAACGAGCTGCTGCGGTTTGATCTGAGAAAACTAACAGCATACGACAACATATACTCAAGTCCTATTACAAGTTAACCAAATATAAATCATCATGGGCACTTCCGATACGGACAAACACTGACGCAACACAGATCAGCATAATCTCTTGTGAGAATAATCATGGAAACGGATTAGTTCAACTACATATTCGTAGAAGATAGGGACAATTTATTAATCTTTAGGACAGTTAAAACTAATCATTTCATTTCTGCTAGTGCTATGCTTGGCAATGAATCATGGTCATAAGTTCAGAAGCAATCAAGCAAGTGAAGGGCTGCCGATTGACCTCGGCCACGATCTCAAACAGACATCTTTTCTTCAGCCCATGCAGATGAATGACTTAAGTTCAAAGGGAATAAATATGAGCATATGACAACAATATTATCTACCTCCTGGAGTTCATTATAATGAGCATGATCAAAAATTTCCTTTCTTGCATCTTTCAAGAAAAGACCAAATATAAATGAAGAAAATGGCAGTACATACAGAGGCGTACCATGGTTGTAGAACATGTCTTGTCGCATTAGTTGAAACAAAGTTCCATTTGATGGTTTAAGCGCATATTCAGCTATGAGCATCTGTGTATAGTCCAATACTACAAATTAAAAAGTTATCAATGTGTGTTCGTGTTACATGCAATTAACATCAGCATCCTATCCTAACATCCAGAAAATGCATTTCATCTCCCACACTTAATCCTACCTGCACGGCCTCTGGAATGCAGAAATGTAAAGCGGGTTAGAGAGAGGCTGCAGTGGAGATCGATACGATTCTGCGAGGGGAGGGGGCTGGTGGTTACCGAGCACGGCGGCGGACGGTGCGGCTGAGGATGACGACGCCGTGGAGGAGGAGATGACCGCCGCTAGGAGATCTGCGCCGCCGCGAGAGTATAGGCCGAATGGGAGCGCATCGGCCTGCGCGGGACACGAACGGCGGCAAAATTTCGGATCCGCCCTCACCGGGGTTTACCCGGTTAGACCTTTTTTAGATTTTCAAAATTCAAAACAAAAAAAAGTTATGGCCAACAGAAGAATTTTTCCAGCAAAATCAAAAAAAATAAAAAAATAAAATAGACAATTCTGTGGCGCATGTCTAGCCCATGCGCCACAGAATTGTTGGGCGGGATTCCAAATTTTGAATCCCGCCAGCCCCCCTTCTCTCCCTCTCTTTTCCCCTTCTCTCCTCCACTTCTCTCCTCCACTTCTCCTCTCCTCCACTTCACCTCTCCCCTTCTCCTCCACTTCTCCTCTCCTCCACTTCTCTCCTCCACTTCTCCTCTCCTCCACTTCTCCTCTCCCCTTCTCCTCCACTTCTCCTCTCCCCTTCTCCTCTCCCTTTCTCCTCTCCTCTCCTTTCCTCCACATCTTCTCACCTCCACCTCCACCTCCACCTCCGGCGACCTCCACCTCCGGCGACCTCCACCTTCGGGACCTCCACCTCCGGTGACCTCCTCCACCACCTCGTCGACCTCCTCCTCCACCTCCACCTTCGGCGACCTCCTCCACCACCCCGGCGACCTTCTCCTCAACCTCCACCTCCGGTGACCTCCACTTCCGGCGACCTCCTCCGGCGACATTCTTCTCCTTCTCCACCATCCCCGGCGACCCCCATCCTCCACCCACCCACCTCCGGCGACCCTCTACTCCACCCACAACAACACGGTCTCCGATGAGCTCCGAAAAAATTCCGGCGGCTAGATCTAGATCTAGATCTGGCCGCCTTTTTTTTTTAATTTGAAAAAAAAATCTGTGGCGCACGGCGGTGGGTGCGCCACTGAAATATTTCTGTGGCGCACGGTTCTGGGTGCGCCACAGAATCTTCGCATTTCTGTGGCGCACCACCGGCGTGCGCCACAGAAATATATTTTAGTGGCGAGGATTTTGTGGCGCATCCACCTGTTTCCAGGGATGCGCCACAGAAGCCCAAATTGGTGCGCCACAGATAGCCTATTCTGTAGTAGTGAACGTTTTTCAAGTAAACGAATTAACGACATTCGTTCATTTGTAAATTAGTATATCTAAATTAACAAGACATTGCTATGTCTAGAAATAAAAGGAAAATACAAAGTTTTCAAAGACACCAGACATAAAAAAGAAGCATTTTTAGACATTTACATTGTCTGAAATGTGCAGCTCTGACTGTTATTTTCATATGGAAATGCTAGTTAAAAATAATAAGATGAAATTTTCTGGAAACTTTCTCTCATGACAAATCAAATATATATGTTTCGCATTAACGCACTAAATAGTTCAATTAGTTTGACATCAGAGGAGCCAAAGTTAATCGAGTTGGCAGGCTGCACACACAAATTCTATTTCTAGCTGACGACCTCAGTTGACCTATTTTGAAAATTCACAGCTGCTCCGAGCTCATATGCTCCAGGTCATTTTGAAAAGAGGACAACAAACATATGAACATGTTCTATATACATGATAAAAATAACATTTGTGGTGGTCCTTACAAAATAAAATAATTAAAACCAGTAGCTAACATGAGATCTAATTTGTTTTTAGAGCACTGTTTTTATTTTATTTTCACCCGGAGCAACATAAATGGTCATTTCATCACGAAAGGTTATACGTATTTAAAAGACTTGTATATGTTTGTTGTCAATTTTGTTCCGAACTTTTTAACATGTTTTACTATTTATTTTTATTTTCAAAACGACAAGGAACATGTGTGCTCGGGATCCAAAACTGCATCCCCTTATTTATAAATAGTATTATAGTATATAGGATTGAGATTATACTTACCACACTTGTGGCAATCAGGTCGAACATCGACTTGTACGGAAAGTTGCGTTTGCAGCCGTAAGTTTTGGCGGTGGTTTAACCCAAAAGGGGTGCCTGTACTTTGGATTCCCAGTCACCTTGGTGAGTAAATTATACATCTATTCTTTCTTCTGGTCGAGTTCCAGTAGGACACGCGCTGCGTCATCCTGATGATCGATCTGCTTGTATTTTCAGCCCCTGATTTCCGCTCCGCTTAGGTTTCTCCTTTGTAAGTCGGCCGAGTATTTTTGGTTCCAAAACCACAACAACAAAAAAAATCATATTTTCTGGACTCTACTATATAAAACGGCGATGCGCACCCGCTTCTCATTCGCAGATCACTCTTCATTGTGGGAGAATTTGGGGTCAACGACTACCACTTCTCATTCGCCACCAAGAGCATGGACGAGATCATGTCGCTTGTTTCAAAGGTGACCAGTACCATCTTCATGATCATTGAGGTACCTCATGACCAAACAATGTACCCTAAAACACAGCAAGTCACTCAGTTTACGCCATACTGATCTCATTGTGCCAATGGTAACAGGGTGCTTGTTAAACAGAGCAAGTCGCTCAGTTTAAGTCATTCTGATCTCATTGTGCCAATGTTTAAACTCAGTTTAATTATGGTTATAGTTTATATCGATTGTGCCGATTAGATATGTAGTCAAATAAGCTTAATAAAAAGTTTTAACATATAAATTATTTATGAGTTTTCCCGACTTACTATTATTTTTGTGAGATTTTGTTTCTCGCTTATGTTTTTTATGATAGTATTGATTTACGAATTGTTATTTAAATTCTTAGGTAATATTTTTGTCGTGGAAAAAACACGGCACGAGCCACCGGGTTGGCCTACAGAATGGAGTGGCGGTAGGCGATGTAGTAATTTTAGGGACGAGTTTGACACACAATATACACAGGTTCGGCCCTACACGGTGTAGGTAAAGACCTACTCTATGATTTGTAGATATATTTGTGCGTTACACGATGTGTAAGTTTGTATGTCTGTCTAATGTCGTCTTGTCTGGCTTTTTATATCTGCAGCCATATTAGGGTTATGGATCTATTCTGAGTCGGTTTGAATACAAGTGTAATAGTAGGAGCCGGGTAACATCTAATTGTATTCTTGTGTCGTCCGGGGTTTCATACCAGCCCGGGTTACAGTGACAGCCGGCACAATCTTGCTTCATATGTCAACCCAGTTCATGTGGGCAACCGTAAGAACTATGCACCTTCTTCATGCGAGACCATCATATGGGGAGGGGCGGCCTGAAGTTGGACAAGTGCCACTCTGTACTTGTGGGTCGTCTCCATGTTCTGGGCCTGCCTGGCTGGGTATTCCCTTATCAAGTAACAAAGGAGATCTTACTCAACACTTCACTCAAACTGCTTCTCGTTTTTTTCAAAGGAATACGGTAGGGGAAGCCCCTACATTTATTTTGTTGTTTTTGAAATATTAAGAACCCAAATCTGCGTGTGTGAGGATTTGAATCTGGATGGATGGGTTGTACAACCACTTATACAAACCAAGTGAGCTAGGCTCACTTCTTCTCAGATTGCTTCTTGTACTCTTTAACGGTACCCAGGCCCGACCGATGGGAGTGCGACCCCATGCGGCCGCAAGGGCCTCAAATATTAGGGTGCCCAAAATTTTGAGTCGGACATTTATAACTTTCCGTGGGGGTAATTTTTTTGAATCACATATGTAAAAAAAAGACATTAATTGAGTGATTTTTAAACATGAACAATTATGTTATTTGATCGATCTTTCGACAAGAACATTTACCACATTTGAATGATTTTCAGTAAGTACACTTGCCTCATTTGAACATTTTTTTTAATAAGAAAATTTATGTTATTTGAACGATTTTTTTTCAATAAGAAATTTTTTCTCATTTCCATGATTTTTTGAAATATGTAAATTTATATAATTGAATAATTTTCAGTAAAAATATTTATGTTTTATTGAAACAAGGTCAAAACTAGTAAATACTTTTCCACAACATAAAGATTTATTTCATATAAAAATGGAAATTAAGTAAACAAAACTAAAAGGAGAAAACAGAAAATATAAAAAAACTTAGAAGGAAAAGAAAACTGAACATAAACATTAGAAGTAAGAAAGAAATAAGGAGAAAAAACGAAAATGAAAAACAAACAGAAAAACGAAGGGAGACAAAAAAAAATGTAAACCAACAAATGAAGGTATAATACCGAGCTCTAATTCTCAGATGTGTGTATTGATGGGGGAATTGATCATTGATAGATTGAACTTTTTCATTTTTGAAGAATCAAGAGCAAATACAAGATAGGTGGAGAACCAAGAGAAAAGGTTGAGAAAATATAACTTGATAATTCGGACTTTTCATGTCCATGACAAGGTATGTGTGCCAACTTTATGCAAAAAATCAGACTTCTTGTGAATTATAATATTTTTCTTAAGACCATAGTGCTATGACTTAATCAGATTTTAGAGTTTGGCACAGGGCTCCGGATTTTGCCGGCCCAGCCCTGACGTTACCATGTTGCCATAACTGCAGTAAGTCACACATTTTGTGATGGTGACTATTGAGTTCAAATTCCCCAATACTACCGCACAAAGATAATCCCAGTTTACAATAGCATACATCATCTTATACGACTATAACCACAAGGCCGCCGACCTACAGAGGACGCTCCTACAGCTGCACCATGATCCGCTCCTCAAATACCTCCATCCCCTTGACCACTTGGCAAACGGGCAAGCTTGGTTTTGAAGTAGCCGTGGCGCTCCCCTCCAAAGGGATCGAACCTAGATCGAGATTTACAGGAAACAACCCGAAGGTGCTCGCCAACC